>JAUESH010000008.1:13805942-13847890 GCA_032275165.1 Synergus magnus | reverse complement strand
ATAGCATTTACATATAGAAAAAATAATTTCAAGTTTAAATATAACAAAGGCACATCACGTGATCGATCGCCAGTTTCACAGTTGCGATGCGCGGACTCGCTAGTTGCGATTTTTAAATGCGCATGCGCAATTTGATTATCGTTTATTGTTTTGAGAGGAAGCCAGAAAAATCCAAGAAAAACTGTGAATTGTGTGAATTTCTATTGAAATACGCAAGAAGCAAAAAGTTGTTAAGAAAGGAATTTAATTTCTTGTGAAAAGTGAGCAAAAATGGCCGGAGCTTCACACGAGGAAAGCGATAGTCTCCTAGTAAATGACAAGGATATCGGAGACGCATTTGGTTATGGAAGGTAAGGTTAAAAGATGCTAAGAAATGCATGAATATATTTATGACGGTTACGACCATATTGCCTTTGTATTGTGTGATAGAAAGTCCTGCACCAACCTGTTAAAACTTACCTCAAGGACTATTGTTGTTTTACGATTTTCTTTATGTTCTCAATGAATTTTCCTTATCTTATTCATTGTTTGATAAAGTTGTTGCGAAATCTTTTTGGGAGCAAGTGGTTTTGTTTATACTCGATTATCGATTCTTATTTGAAGTTACAGGACAATAGAAAGTATAAAATTTCCAATATTCCCAGTGAGGAAAATAGTGGTAATTTTCAAGGACTTATGGGAAATTTATGAAGGTTACGATCTGGAAATGTAATCTAGATATCTAGATTTTATATTTTTATAAAGAGAAGATTCTTTTCAGTCATATAAATGTTAAAATGTTTAACAAATTTCGTTTGTTTTACAGCAATTTTACTCAACAATTTATAACTAACAAGTTTAAAATGGTACATTTGTGTTCAAATTGAAAACTATAAAGAAAAAGAATTCGTTGAATTTTGATCTTCATCGAAACTTTTATGTTATACCGTTTATTTTTTGAAATATTTCAATATTTTGGTATTATTTTACTGCAGGAATGCCGTCTCTCCTTTACCAGGACCACTTCGTACGGCTCCAACAGAACGATATGCCACGTATTACAACATGAGTCATCCGAAGCGAGGAGTTGCTTTAATTTTTAACCATGAGTTCTTTACCATTAGTCACTTGAAACCACGATGTGGAACGAATGTCGACTGCGAAAATTTCGCCAACACTCTCCGAAACATCGGTTTCGAAGTAAACGATTTGCATAATTTGACTCACAAAGATGTACTGAAAAATTTGGAAAGAGGTACATAAAATACAAAGAACTTAAATTGAATCGTAGTAAATTCTGACTAGTGGAAAGTTATAAAATTTTATTACTACACTACAAACTGTTCCAAATTTCTGTTTTTTAAAATACTATAACGATTTAGTTACAATTTAAACCATTCTCTAAAATTTGTCAATCTAAATTTTCAGTCGCAGAGATGGATCATTCCAATCACGATTGTTTGATCGTCGCCGTTCTCTCTCATGGAGAACTAGGCTTGCTTTATGCCCACGACACACCTTATAAAGCCGAATCAATCTGGATGTATTTCACTGCCGATAAGTGTCCCAGCCTCGCTGGAAAGCCGAAACTCTTCTTCATCCAAGCTTGCCAGGGTGACAAACTTGATGGTGGAATTTCCCTTAAGGAACGTACCGAAACTGATGGAATGCCTACTAACACATTCCGTATTCCAAGCCACGCTGATTTCCTCATTGCTTACTCTACCATTCCAGGTATATTTTTCTATTAATTAAATAACACTTTAATAATTTGAAAAAATTGAAATCTTCGTACATATTTACAATTTAATACGGCTGAGCTTTACAAGAAGTACATATTTTAGTCTGAAGGCATATGTGTGTATAATTATAAAAGAAATTTAAAATCTTCTAACAATAAGATTCAAAAGACTTCGAAATAACCTTCAAAATTTGTATCACTTGAACTTTTCTTATCGTATCTAAATGTTTAAAAATTAATCCAATCAATGCAACACTTTTTGCAACAAGCAAAAGTGCAGTTTTCTTATGAATTCATTTTTTATTCCTGATCGATTACCTGCGATTTTCTCAGTAAACATGCAAATAAGTGGCAAGAGTCTTCCAAACCAAAAGATGGAAAACCTCGATCTGACGGGAAGTTCTCAGGAAAGCTTGTACGAAAACATGATTGATGGTAATCAGTGTCTAGGTTCTCATCAGGTAGATACTCCTAGTGATGAAGAACCTATGGATGAATCTTTTGATGAGAAACAAGAATGCAGTTGTGATATCAGCAGGGGAGCACCCATGTCGGATACTCGTACGTTAATTTTGAAGCTTCTGCTGCAAAGTCAAGGATAAATGATTATCGATCATGCTTCTCTTCATTTTTATATCTTCAACACATCACTCAAATTTCTTCTTATTCACAATTCGCAAATCGCAAATGTACAAAGTGCTTTCACATCATCGTCTGAATAGAGAATGAATTCATAATGATAAAGCATTTTCTTTTCTAATCTCTACAAACAACTCTATTCTGCTATGTGTCAGAAATATCAATAGAGGCTTCATCAGATATTGATTTATAAAGAACGAGTTGACCACATGCAAGGAGAATTTACAAAGAATTTAAGTGAATTTAATTGAATTCAGGGAATTTATTTGAAGTTAATTAAATTCAATTAAAATTTTATCTAAATTCTTCAAAACTTTATTAAACTTTAACAGTAAAAATATTCTTTCTTTTCAGGATTTTATTCATGGAGGAATACCACACGTGGTTCGTGGTTTATGCAGGCTTTGTGCATGGAACTTCGTGAAAATGGAACTCGTCACGACATTCTCACCATGCTCACTTTTGTTTGTCAACGAGTCGCGTTGGATTTCGAATCCAATACTCCCGACAACATGCACATGCATCAGCAAAAACAGATTCCCTGCATTACTTCAATGTTGACCCGTTTAGTAAAATTTACCCCTAAACAAACAAACGGTGTTGCCTCCACCTCATAAATCACAATTCGCGAATCGGAATCGAATATTAAATAGGTCATAAGTATTTTTGGAAGCTTTGAAAGTAATTCCAAACGCATTTAAAAGAGATTTCATTTTCAGATCTTCAGTTTTTTTACGCATTATAAAGCTTTACAACATTCAAGGGCATGTAGTAATTACCATATGAGCAAATTCAAATTACCCGGGTTTTTTTTCACAGTTTTTACTTTTGAAAAAATAATAGTAAAAATTGTGAAAAAAATCCGGGTAATTTAAATTTGCTTATATTGTCAGAAACATTAGCCCATAAAGTGCCCGAAATTTCGAGTACTTTTTACTCTATAGAAGCCAAGTTACAAAATTAATTTTTGACGCCTTAAAAGTCTGAATAGTAGAAACTTCTACCAACGTCTTTCATCTTCATCCAAGAAGAACAGTGAAAAAATATAAAATATATAATCATAAAGAAAATATCTAACTGAAAATTTGAATTAAACAAACAAATCTCTAGCGATGTTTTGAATTATTTCACGCTTCTGTCAGTGTATGCCATTAGTTTGACATAAATCTTTTGTAATTTTACAGAAATTTTTTATAATTTTTTTACCATTTTAGTAAGTTTTTCATTGAACTGAAATAAAATGAAACTCTTAGGTTTGTTTTTCGACTTAAGAAAGAACAAATTCTGTCAATGTAGAATTAAGTGTAGGACGAGTCTTTCAGATTGGAAACTTGTGTCTTTCTTTATTATTAAAATGAGGATAATAGCGCAATTGTAATGTCAATTTTACGTAACAATCGTGAATTGTGATTCTCTAAATGTTACTATAAATTTTTTTATAACAACTTTTTTTTTTGTACTCTAATCGCTATTTTTGCATTTATATTTTTTTCAATGACTCATGCATCGAAGGCATTTACTTGCATTTATTGTACGTAGTGAAATGTAAACTACTTAAATGTTTTGCTCAGAAAAAAAGCCCAAAGGTGCTTTATGTTTTTAGGATATTTTTTTTTAAGGATTCCAGAGGTACTACTGAAAAGTCCAGATTGGTGGATTACAATTCGAAGTGTCTGTTTTAGTAAATTTACAAATTACCGAATTGGGTAACGTGCAAAGAATACAAAAATTAAGGCAGATGTCTAAGCTCTCTAGTTTGAAATTATGAAAAATTTATATAAATTGATAAAGGAGAAGCTACTTTGTATTTTAAAAGACATTTTGAATAATTTCACACTGGACGTCGATCTCGTTAATACAAATTTTTATATTGTAAAATATACAATATACAAGACCTCGTTTAAAATTTTTGATAACGTATTTTACAACTTTGCTAGAAAAGTTTGCGAAACATCTTTATTGTTGCCAAAGGGGCTTAATATAGAAGTTTAATTCATTGTGATCAGAATTACATTTTTATATGCATATTTTAGACCTAAATCAAAGCGCAATCGTGATCCTTTTTATGGAAAAGTATGTATTTTAGGTCGACGTAGTACTTTTATACAGAATAAAAATAAATACTCGTTGTACAAAAATATTATTTTTGTATTTCATTTATATTGAGCGAAACATGTCTACCTTTTTTTTAAATTAAGAAAAAGTACCACGTTTTTTCCTAAAAGATCAACTATTAATAATTGATATTATTTAAAGAGAGCGCGCAAAGTCGGAGCCAATGAGAAGTAATTCTGTCACGTGACATTGAATGCGCATGCGCAAAATGTTTTCCCTTCTTTCCACTGTCGGTAAGTTGAAGCGTTGAAGCTACCGACAGCGACGGGTCTTTTTAACCTCAAACCAAAAATTCTCGGAAAATTTCCAAGTTTCTTAACCAGTGTTTTGTAAACAACGAAAATGGGATTTTTTGTAACTCTCTAGTGCAACGTCAAGCTCGGATGTCAAAAAATTAGTCTCGGTGGAGGGGGTGATTAATGGGGACCTTCATTACGCAATTATCAGAAGCGATAAGTAAATCGTAAATACAATAAACAAATAAACCGCGAAGGTCTCGTGTTCGGGAAAAAAGGTTCGTTAAACGCAAATCGATTCATACTACAATACGAGTGTCCGTCAAATTATTGCATATATTGTAGCATGTGATGTGTATATTCTCAGTCAGCCGTTTGTCACGTTTGTTTTCTTTTCAGTAGCGCAATTGTTCCGAGAGAGGAAGTACATACGTATTTTTCTACGTCCCACTTGTGTTTCGTGCGTTTGGTTTCGTGTCTCTCAGAGCTTCGAATAATTCACTTTTTCCGAGCGCAGATGATTCGCCGCGAAGCGTTTGTCAAAATTCATTGCGTTCAATATAACACTTATGATGTTTCGTGATTATCTCGTGTGCACTGATCAGAAAAAATGAATTCCCTGAATCTGGAGGTGAGCGATCCAGGAAGCATTTTATTGCTTCTGCAAGACCTCGCTGATCTTCCTTGCACTTTGGTGCAACAGAAGCTGAATAAATATGTAAGTCATTCGTCACCTCTCATTAAATTTCCTTTTATTAATTATCTTAATTTCTGACATGTTCCAATTTTTCTTTTGTCACGATTGTCTCGCTTGTTTTCGATCAGTAATAAATTAGCTGAGATTTCGATAGTTTGACATATTCAGACATATTTTAGGGGAAATAAATTGCACAATCGAGTGACTCATTTTTCTTTTTAACGTGTTTTTACTCTCTCGTTTGTCGGAGAAAAATCGTCATGGAAAAATCTTTTATCGCTTCCGAACTCCAAAGATTCTAAGATTCTAAGATTTAACGATGACAGAAGAATTCGAGTCTAGGAAAAATAAAAATAAAAGACAGTTACAAAATGCATGCTGCATATTTGTCGAATTTTTATTTATTTATTTTTTAAATATTTCATTTGATGGTTGCTATTATGCCATTAATATTGGGATGGTTGTAGATGTTGAAGACAGCTATTAATTGACTATCGTTTTAGATTTTTTGATTATTGTTAATTTGTCAGAATGGTTAGAACTATTTAGCCTTCAGAAAAAATTGTCTACGGTTTTAGGTTATGAAGATTCCAACATTTTTTGTGGATTATTATATCGTGAGTCATTTCCTTTCCATTATTCTGCAGTAATTTATCGAGTCTTTTTAATGAGTAAAATAATTTTTTAATAGGAGTCTTCATTTTCATTTCAAATTAGATAATTTAGGGTTTTATTACTTGAAATTATGACGTAATTCACAATTTCACATTCCAATTTCCAATTTAATTTAATAATTTCAGTGATTCAATTGATTTATTTAATATTGTATTCTTTTATAAAAATGCTTAGCTATATTTTTTTTTCTAGGTATTTTATATTTGAGTTCGTTCAGATTGTTACTCTTTTGTTTTTTCATACTTGGAAATGTTGCGATAGTCAATTTTTAAGTTTCGAGGAATTGGTTGGCGTCAATTTTGAGAGAAGTTGACTGTCGTTTTAGATTTGTTGAACAGAATTGTTTTGCCTTCGGGGGAAAGTGGATGCGATTTCTTCTACAATTTCTATTATGATGATGGGAACACTTTTTGTGGATTATTACTTCGTGAGTCATATCCTTTCCAATGTTTTGTAGTAATTTGTAGAGGTATTTATGGAAAATATTATTTTTTGGATTCAAATCAGATAAATTATAATTTTGTGGGTTACCTCTTCAATTTTAGATCGTATTTAGAAATTATTTTATTGTTAAAAATGAATGTTAATCTTTTATTTTCTATTGATTGCAGTTTCAAAACGTGACTGGTGCAAAAGTAGCATTTCTGGCGCCGATCTTATTTGAAACCGAGGAAATGGTTATTCACGTGGTCGGGGAAAAAATTCTGGATCGAGAATTGAGATTTCCGGTGAGCTGGCAGGTTATTTGATTTTTTTTAGAGCATAACTGACACGAAACTCATTAACATTCTTTATTGCTTTTCTAAAATTCAGTCTTACTCATCCGTCTCAAACCTTATATTTAAAAAAAAAACTCATAAAGATCACTTTCTTCAGTTTTTTTTTATAATATATTATTAAAAGTATAATCGCTTTTCACTTCTAATTTACACTTCACTGAAAGTGTAAAGTCTCCTCTATTTTATTAAGTTTCATTTTTAAAAACTTGAATAATTGAACCTTTACGTATTCGGAATAGAAAATAAAATAGAAAACTTTTTATTTACAATTAAATTTGCAAACTTTCAAGGAGACCTTACACTGAAACTAACTCAGCAGCTAACTTTGAGTCCATCAACAATTTTCTCCTGTGAGCAGAAAAGCTTTCCATGTAGATAAAATGTAAATGAGAATATTGTTTCTTAAGACAAAATTTTTATGGGGATGATGTCTAAAGTGTTTAAAAGTAATTTGGAAATGAAACTAATTTTTTATTTTCAATTTTATTTAATGTTTTATTTCTTTTTATTTGTCAGTATAAAATCAGATTAGAAGTGTTGTTTATTTTCACAGAATTGTAAACTCCTTAGTACTGACATGATATCACGCCACTCGTGCAATTGGCATTATAGAGAAGCCATACAAGTTGATTCAAGTCTATTGAAGTAACATCGATCCACAGTTAAGCCAGTATAATAAACATTATCGAAGCACATTCAATTCAGCAAATACTATATTACAATATCAAATCTCATTTTTTATTTTAATATCACTCTTTTCGTAAGTATTATACATTTTTTACAAAATAACAATCTACATGTTATGCACGCACACCGTACCACTTTCTGTCTTTCTTTTTACTAGTCCACGTTCTTCCTATTTCTACATTTCATTTTTTTTTTCAAGTTTATTACTTTCGAGTTATATCAGCACTAGTCATTTTTTCATTATAAAAACTAGTTTTTAGAGGGTGTCGATTTCTGATAGGTTATTTGGGGATTTGATCAGATTTCTTTGTAATTTTATCGTTCTGAGGCTTTTATTATGGCATTAATTTATTGACTTTGTGTTTGTATTTTAATCAAAATAATTGAATTAGAAAGAATTAAAGTAAAAAATGTTTAGTCTTAAAAAATATGTGAAATGTAGCTTAAAAATAAAAAATGAAAACAAAGAAATCGTCACCCTGTTTATAAATAAACGTATTTAAAATTAAAGTAGTTAAAATTTTAAATCTAAATGTTTCTCTGCCCTATTCTTCTCTTTTTTCTCTACATATCTGCAAACAGGGCAACTCGCTCTGCTCAGTTAAAATATTGACACTATTTTAGGTGATAAATCATGCTTTGCACAGAGCTGTCAAGCAACGAAAATCCATGGCACAAAATATCACAGAACTAGACCAAGAGTTGTTGCAACACCTTCGTTCGGTCGTAGATGTAGCACCCAATTTATTTCTTAGCATTCCGATTCAACATCCCATCAAAGATCATATTGCTTTAGTCGTCTGCCTCGTCGACTATGACAATAAAGAAGACGCCGAACACAATTGCACGAAATTGGTGCAAGAGTGCTTCAGGTGAGACACTATCTGATGTTCTAATCTGACTCCATTTTTAATTAATCACTAATTAATTCAGTAATCCAGTGATTAAATCTTTCTCTAAATTTTAGATCTTGAAAATATTTTGAAGGTCAAAGATTTTCTTTAAAAATTAATTCTTATATTATTTTTTCTCTTCTTCTGAATATAAAATATTTATATTAATTTAAAAAATTGTAGATATTGCCTCGGACTGCTCCTAAGCACATTGCGTTGCCAGGAAGAAGCGCGATTGAAGATCCAGTGTCAAAATTTACTAGCAGTCTCTCGAAAGCTTTTCATGCGATTAGGTACATGTTATTTCGTGTATTGTTTAGAATCTGGTTTATATAACCACTTACGTATTTGATTCCCGACTAATTTGCAATAATTGTCTGTTCGACGAATAGGAGATTTATCAGATCTATTACGAGAAATAATGGCCGAGGCTAGAAAGTTAACTAACGCCGAACGTTGTTCTTTGTTTCTTTTGGATACTGAACAACAGGATTTGGTGGCTAAGGTTTTCGACGGAGTAGTCACTGGAAAAGTATGTGTCTTTCGCAAGAACTTTGATATGATTATTTATTAAATACTTCTTATTGCTAGTTTCTTTGGAATATTATTGTTTTTGGTAAATAAAAAAGGTAGATAAAAGGCTTTAAAAAATAGAATCATAATGTTGATTTTAGATTTTTTTTTCTAGACAGTAAAGGAGATGCGAATTTCCCTAAATCAGGGAATTGCAGGTCACGTCGCGACATCAGGGAAATTACTCAATATTCGAAATGCGTATAGTCATCCTCTGTTTTATCGAGGAGTTGACGACGTAACGGGTTTCAAAACAAGAAATATTCTCTGTTTTCCTATTCGAGACGAAGAAAGGATAATCGGTAGGTCACTATTGATATCGTACTTTATATAAAAACAAAATTCGAACGAAAAATTCTTAATTTTTTGAATGTTCCTAATCTTAGACAAATTTAAATTTTCGTAACATTGAAATTTCGTAAAAAAAAAAATCATTACAAGTGTCAATAAACAAATTAAACCAGACATCAATTTTAATAGGAGATAATAACTAAAAATATAAATATTTTAGGAGTAGCTCAACTGTGCAATAAAATGGACGGTTTATATTTTGATGTCTTTGATGAAGAGGTTGCGACAGCTTTTAGCATTTACTGCGGCATCTCAATAATGCACAGCATCGTATATAAAAAAATCCAAGACGCTCAAGCTAGAAATAAGCTCAGTAATGAGCTTATGATGTATCACATGCAGGTAAATAGCAAATGATTTGGAATTAAAATTGGTGCTGGGTTCATTAAACAGAATAATAACACTTTGTTTTTGCACTTGACTAACATCTTGGTGAGAGCAGCAGGTAATTTTGCTTTTAATTGCTATGTTGATTTTTTATAGTGTTGAAGAAATGCTATCTTTAGTTTTTAAATGAACGAATTTCTCAAATTGAAATTCTTAATTTTTTTCAGGTTGAGGACGAGGCTGTACAGGCTTTACTAAACTGTAGGGACGACCATAATATCAAGGACTTTGACCAATTTCACTTCAGTCCTCGAAATATACCATATCGACACATGCCATGTTACGTGCTCAAAATGTTTAGGGATCTGGGATTTATAGACCACTGGAAAATTAAAAGAACAACTCTCGCCAGGTAATTTTTAATTATAAAGTTTTTTAAGATTTGAATAATTAATTCTTTTGAATTTGCAATTCAGAGTCCTTTTTTTTATAAATACTTAGTTGTCGCTTATTTAAAATTTGTCGTTTTATAGGTTTATTCTTTACGTGAAGAAGGGATACAGAGACGCTCCATATCATAACTGGGTGCACGCTTTTTCTGTCGCTCACTTTGCGTACCTGATGATCAAAAATCTCGAGCTGATCGGCGATCTCTACATGACACATTTGCAGGCATTGGTTTTTCTTGTCTCGTGTTTGTGCCATGATATCGACCACAGAGGAACAAATA
This sequence comes from Synergus magnus, assembly GCA_032275165.1. Taxonomy (NCBI): domain Eukaryota; kingdom Metazoa; phylum Arthropoda; class Insecta; order Hymenoptera; family Cynipidae; genus Synergus; species Synergus magnus. The sequence continues at coordinate 13,837,468 of JAUESH010000008.1, read as the reverse complement.
ATTCATTCCAAACCAAGTGTGGAACAGTTCTCGCTAGTCTCTATAGTTCGGAAGGTTCAGTTATGGAGGTTCGTTTTTATATTTCATCAGTAATTAGCTGTAAATCTTACATGTCTTTAAAATTTAATTAGTTTTTAATTGCTAACACGAATTAATGAAATAATGAAAACCTGTTATGTTTTATTTTTAGAGGCACCATTTGGCTCAGTCGATGTGCATTTTGAACACCGAGGGCTGCAATATCTTCGAAAGCCTCACGAGCGAAGAGTATAGCGAAGCTTTGGATCTCCTCAGAAACAACATTCTCGCGACTGATCTCGCCTCTCATTTCCGAAATGTAGATAAACAGCAGGCAATTATATGTCGAGGATATGCAAAGGACGATTTGGAGCAGAGAAAACAGCTTCACGCAATGTTCATGACCTGTTGCGATCTCAGCGATCAAACTAAGACGTGGAAAGTTTCCAAGAAAACCGCTGTATGTTCTAATAATCTTGCTAAAAGCTGCTATTTTTCATTTTAATGAACATTAGCAAAACGAAAAAGTTTCGTAATTGTGTAAATTGTGTAAAGAAGTTTGTCTAAAAATATTACTTAGAATATTTAAATAATTAGCATTAATTAGGTCTTATTCAAACCTGTTTGGCTTATAATCACTATAATATATTCTAATTAAATAATTTCAGGAACAAATCTACGACGAGTTTTTTTCACAAGGAGATTTGGAGAAAAGTATGGGAACAGCTCCAATCGAAATGATGGACAGAGAACGTGCTTCAATACCAGACCTTCAAGTGCAATTTATCACGAATCTCGTTCTGCCATTATTTACGTAAGTATTTAAAATAAAAAATTATAATAAAAATAAAAAGAATTCTCAAATTATTATTGATTATATTTTTTCAGGAACTTGGCGACGTTATTTCCACTTACTGAACAGCTCGTCAACGTAATAAAAGATAATCGAGAGGTCTGGAAAGTTGTCAAGTCCCTTTTTCAAAAGTACAGTCAGAAGGGAACTACAGGAATGGATATTTTGCTCGATCCACAACTTGACGAAGAAATTGACAAGACCTTCAATTCACTCGTCGGAAATTCTGAAGAGAGTGCTGAGCAGGAAACATGTGACTGTAGGTCAGGTGAAATCAATTCAAATGAAACGACGTCTGAATCGAATTAAGGTCGAATTTCGGCAAATAAGCGACATAAGGCTTCGTACTTAAGACGATTTTGCGCTTGAGTATTCGACTATTTGCTGAAAAAGTAGAGGAAAGAAAGACTGTAGTAGCCAATGAGAGCAATCTGTAAAAATTGTTGAAGCTCCATAGGTGAACTTTCTAGTTTTCTACGTTTAGGCGCGTACCTACTTCCAATGTCATACCACAAAAGTGATGAGTATTGTTCGATACTAGAAATTTCGAATACTAGGGATTTCAAAATGCGTGCTTTTTAGAACGCGGGCGTTCTTTACCGAAGATTGCGGGTCTCGAGAGAAGATTTCTCTCTCTTTTTTTCAATTTGCTACCATCGACGGTGTCAAAGAGATTAGGGAGCGTTCAAATATTACGTAAGATATTGCATGCAATTTATAAGTGAAGACACTATAAATATATAATATTTAAATTTACATTTATTTAGTTTTCACTGCTTGAATTTTAAATTGTTCAATTTTTAATGTTTAAATTTTGAATAATTAATCATAAGAACTTACACTATATACTTAAAGTTAAAAAAAGGTCTAGATTTTAATATTGAGGGTGTTAATTAAATTTTTTTATAAATGGTGCATAATAATGTCAAAATGACCTTCTCTCGGTGTAAGAGGAGATAATTATCATATCGTGAAATATCCATCATCTGTTTTTAGTATAACGCAATATTTGAACGCTCTTCTGCGAATTTCCTAGGAAGCAAGGAGAGGCTTCGCGATAAAGAAGAAATATCATTTTAATAATACAAGGGACGAAAACAGTATTAAATCCTGATCCTGCACCAGGAATATCTTGCAATATATTTATATTTGAAATGAGAGTTTGTAATTAGACAATAAAGCGATTGAGCCAGACAATAGAAGTTGTAAACTATGTAGCTCAATAGTGTTTAGAAGTCAGAGTCAGCGGCGAAACTGCTTGTTGAGAATCCATCGCTATGAAAAAATAAGAACCTACTGCTATGATAGGTGAATGTTCATCTTTTCCGTTGTTTTCAAAAAACAAGAAGAATGGGAATTTTTTATATTGAAAGATGACCTAAGCGATGCTTCATTTTATCTTACTTTCAATCAATTTTCTGTCAATTTCCAAAAAATTTACAATGAAATTTTCAATTCATTGTAATTTCAAATTGCGTTCTATTTTTAAATGTGATTATTTTTATAAATTGCATTCTATTTATAAATTGTATTTTAATTTGCAAACTTGATTTACATATTTTCTAGAGTAGAGAAATTTCTATATTCGAGAAATGTTTAGTTGCGTTATTCAAGTTACGATGAGTTCCAAAGACAGAGGTCTTTAAGTTTTTAAATGTGAGGTATATTTTTATACTGAGAAAAAAAATAAAAAGGCCATTATGGACTTTAGATAGGCCACGTAATTGTTATTGTTGTGAAACTCAAAGCAGTTTATTTACCACGGAATTATTTAATAGTTTATTGTTACTCTGTATTTATTTTTATTGTTATAATTCATCCACGTATTACTATGTACCGCGATAGTGATAATTGGCAAAAAAATAAATATTAGCTTTGTACCGCTTTCATTGATGTTATTTAATATTTCATTTAAATTCAAATATAGTTTAATTTGTTTAATTTAATTCTTAAATTAAAAATTAAAAAATTTCATAACTGATTTTTTTAAGATTAAATAATTTTTTACAAAAAAATGTGGAACGCTTCACGATTTTGCGTGTCATCCTTGCGCAGGGGCCATGCTAATCTTCTCTGTATCGTTCCAATTTTAGTATATGTACCGCCGAAGCGAGTACGTAAGGTTTTGTTAAAATTTTCCTTATATATGAACCAGAGCAATGTTTCGCCACTTGTGAGAAAACTCTTAGTGTTATAATTCCATAAGGAAAATAATAATATCGCCATCTCTCATCGAAAACGAACTACAGTCGGTTAAACAGATCCAGTTTGGAGGGTAATTTGAATTTTATGTTGATGTTTTCTTTTAAATATAATGTATATGTACGTTCTCTCAAAATTTTAAGTTTAATTAAATTGATCAAGAGAATTTTTATTAATTAAAATGTTTTTATGTTGAAATTTTATATTGTGGATCGTTCATATTTGAAATACAGAACTAGTCAGTGGCGCCCTCAACTTTAAATCCCAACCTGCTGCAAAACACCGGCAAGAACCGGCGTCCGCGGCAAAACGACTAAACGAGCAAAACTTCTGTCCCTTCTGACAAGCGTATGACTGCAAACGGTCAAAAAGTTCATTTATATTCGAATTCAGTGAAAATTTGATTATTACCGACAATAATTAAAATTTCCGCGTCAGTAGAGAGGGGAGAGAGATTAGAAACATGGATTTAGATATGTCTTCCCGGATTTCGGTTCCATATCCCGAGCAATTTGACTTTTACTGGCCAGAATCTTGGCCCTCGTGGTCAAAATATTTCGAAAGGTATCTTTCGCTTCAAAAATTGACGTCTCTCCCGGATTTTAAGAAAATAGAACTTCTTTGCTATTCTATGGGACCTTTAAGTGACAAAATCTTGATGCGAATTTTGTCTGAATACGAAAACTCTTCGTACGAAATTGTCAAGCAAACTCTCAACAAATATTTTTCTCCCCACTGCAATATTTGCAACGGGCTTGAAAACCAAAATATTAAAGATGAATTCAGTGAATTTACATCGGAAAAGGAAAAATTGGACGACAGACAGAGTACTTATCGCTACACGATTAAGAATTTGTCTAGCATAATGGATAACCAACCTTTTCACTATTCACCGGAATTTCAACTTCAAAAAGTGCAGTGGCAACTGTTAATCAGAAAAAGGATTTGTGATCGAGGACAGAAATTTTTGTCGATTTCTTTATGGCCACGTAGGGATTATACATGGAATCGTTATAAAGTTGTTGGGGAATTAAGGCTTCTTTCGCAAAATTTGAATTCGCAGAAAACAAGTGTTATTGAGAAAATCAATCATGTATTTCACAGTCGAATTCGAACAGATTTAACAGATTTCTGGGAAAGTTCCCATTTTATGAAGTGGGAAGAAGTTTTGAAACCGGAGGCTGGATTTATCAAAGATGACGCGCAAATTTGATGATATGAATTATCTGAGTTCTAATTTCATTCTTTTGCAAATTAAACATAAGTTTTAAGCACCAATTTCTTATTAATTCTCTAAGATCAATGATAAAAAATTTCAGAGTTTTGTTTAGAGGATAAAAAAAGACATTGGTGTGTTATATAAAAATGTATTAAAATCATTAACTTTCTACGCTACAAAATATTCTAATATCTAAAATACAACTCTTGCGAATAAATTATTTTTCTACCTAATATTCTAAGTAGTCTAATTAGAAATAGGGAACTTTCATGCATTTTAGATAATATATTTTTTAAACGTTTAAGAAAAATGTTTCTATAGGTGCTTTATTTTCGATAAAATAATTTGAACACCAGGGCTGAAACCTCAGTAGTCAACCTCAAATGTGCATTATTTTACTATTTATAATTTTATTGCACTTTTCTTCATCTCCCAGTGGGCAATCGATATTAGAAACGTTTCAAAAACGTTCCAGGAATGGTCCCTATGTCCGATGTCCTAAAAACGTTCTAAGGACGTTTTTAAAACGTCTTTCGGACATCGGACATAGGGACCGTTCTTGGAACGCTTTTAGAACGTTCTAAAAATGTTTCTAATATCGTTTGCCCACTGGGCTACTAAAGCTATTCTACTAATTAAATAATTCTAATCTATTTCTACTAAATCAACATTTTTCAATGATTTATAATTTTTAAACGGAATAAAAAAATATGTTAAAAAATACAAGTTCCCCATTGCTAAAACAGTCTCACTTCTTTCTTAAGTTTTAACACAAGAATGCACCCAAGGAGTCGCCTTAACTCCTTTTTGTAATTAAAATAATGTCTATAACTTTTAATGGTATCAATGAGCAAAAAAGTCCGTCCATTTACAGAAATCAATATCTTTGGAAATATTTCGTCATTTACGGTGAAAAATATTACTGAAAAATACCAGAGAGACTGTATTTACATGAGGGAGTCAAATAGACATCCTCGGGAATTTTAGGAGGTTCAAAAGGTCTCAAAATTTCGTTTTTCTAGTATTAATCCACTCCATTAAATCCTTCACAGCCTTCGAGGGCATATAATAATTTTTCTTTTAATTGTTCGAAGCTCTCGTACGGGGGTAAATCCAAACGATTGAAACTGTAAATTAAAAAGTCGTTTTAGATTAATAATGTTTAAAGTTAAGAATTTTAAATGGCTTAGATGACATTTTTTAATTTTTGCAGATGATAAAAGTAAATGGATTAATCGATTAAAATGGAAAAAAAACTTACCATGTATGGGCTCTAGGAAGCGAATCACAACTTCCTATATTTTGAATTGTAAATAACAAGGGTCCATTGCTTCCAATCAATTCCTTAAATCCGTTCATTGGAACTCTGGATGTTCCAGTCGTAAATTGTAAAAGTTTCGATCTCATTTCATTATTAAACGATTTGACGAGTTTCCAAAACCAACGAATAGTTGTATGTCTCGAATTATATCCACCAGAATACGCAGTATTGCTTCTCCAATCTTTAACATCTATTTGTTGATTTCCACAGAAGAGTGACTCCAATTCATTTTCATTAAAGAGTTTGATTGACCTTTTTGGTATCAAATCATGAAATCCCATCAGAAAAGCTTCCATCTGATCCTTAATTCGAGAAATGAATCTCCAGGTGATAAAGAGGTCGATGTAGTGGGCTTTGTTTTGGTTCGTTACTGGAATTTTGGAACCATTGGGTATTAAATCTTTCACAGTAACTTGTCCAAAACGTTCCTCATTCACAGTAAAGTCGAGTTCCAGATGAGCTGGATCATTTTCATTTATCCAGGAGAGGGTTTGATAATATTGTGGATCCACTTTCTTGAGGTCTTCAAGTGTTATTTTCTTTTGCAATAACATCTTGTAGAATGTTTGAGTGAAGGATGCTGAAATTTAAATTGAAAATTAATCAATTTTAATTGAAAATATTTTAAATTAAAATAAATTAATAAATTTATCATTTTTTTAGAAGCTTACCATCGAGAAGTCTGTCGTGATAGACAGCCATTCCTACTACTCGTCCTATGAACATAAAGTAGTTCAAATGCTCCTCGTTACAAATTCCAGAATTGGGATTTATCTGAAGAGAGTAATTACTCCTGGAAAAATAAATTTTGGATTAAAAATTAAATTGAAATCTTGTTCGAAAAACATTCAAGTTACGAATCAAAATGTATAAGTTTTCAAATTGCAATTAAAAATGTTGCACAGTCACTTACGTCGTGCAGTATTCGAAAAATCCATAGTTGGGATTAAAAATTTCCCTCGATAAAAGGCAAAACCATTCTCGCTGAACTCCACCATAATCCAATCCTACTTCTCCTTCAAAAACTACCCACAGTTTTGCCTTTAGCTTCTCAACATTATCAACTGCTGTAATAATTCGATAAGAGTCTTCAAAGATATTGCTTCGTTTAACTTTAATCTCAAAGTTTTTAGGAACTCCAATCTGAAAAAATACAATATTTTATATTCGATTTTGATGCTAAAGCTATGGTACTTTTTTTCCTGTCACAATATTTTCTCATAGATTAAAAATTGTGTCAAGGAAAAATTGTCATCTTTGTAGTTTTAATAAATTATTACTTACAGGAGGTTTTAATTGTGACCTGAAAACATCTTTCTTGCGTTTATAACTTTGCGAATAACTAGGGAGCTATACAAAATAAATATTTATTATTAGCAATCGACTAATATCTAAAATTAAAAGTAATATCAATGATAACACTAACAGAAAATATTTTACTCACAGACTGAAGAGTTGGAATATTTTCAGTTTGACTATGTGTCGATGTTGTTCTTGTATCTGAAAAAAATGAAATATTTTTGAGTATTAGAGCACATTTTTTTTTAAGTGCGTGATAAAAATAAAATAAATTTTACCATTGACGTAAATTTGCCTTTGTGCTCTTAAATCCCTCATTACATGGTTTTGTGCATATCTTCTGTGAATTTCGTACTAAATTTGGAAAAGATAATATTTCAAATTAGTTGACCAAATTACACTTAAATTTTTTTTTTTTAATTATAAAATTAATTACCGGTTCAAATAATAGTCTAAGTTGATTCTGCACAATTGTATGTCTAGGAATACTGGAATCCGAATGATTGAGAATCCTGTCGTGCATTAGATTATTTACACCTGAAAATAAAATCAACAGTTTTTTATCAATTTAATTTTAATATCATTTCAAAGTGAATGAATCTAAATTTAAAAGAATCTGTGGGCTTCCATATATGTATAGAGAATATTATAAACTTACCATTATGATTGGAAATATTCCTAATATTATATTCAAACATTTCACTACGTGGAAAATGTAATCCATTGTGTACGTTTCCTATTAGATTTGGTAAACCTTCAACATCCGCATGAGAAATTGATGGTCTTAGGTTGTCAATCTAAATATAAAAAATATAAATTTAATATTAAATGAAAATGTACAACTAGTTCTAAATTTTTAAATATATTTAGATCAAACTATAATTAATTTAATAAAATCGATATATCTATACTAAAATTCCAATTGATCTACCAATAGATCTACTGATCTATCATAAAATTAAACTAAAAAAATTCGAAATTAAACTAAAGAAATCATTAAAAAAATACTTACGCTTACTGCTTCATCGGAGATTAAATCTATCGGAAATGTATCTTCTTCTGGAATGATTCCTCGATTTGTCACTAAAAATAATAAAATATTTGAATAATTAAAATGATACAATAAATAAAATAATAAATAAAATAATACAACCGAATGATCATAAAATGAATATTTTATAATTATGTAATATTATTAATTAACTACCTTCATTCGTTGTATGTGAAGACAAGGGATTGTTAGTTAATCCACTTGTTGTTGGAGTAACCCAAAGTGTAGTTTCGTTGATTTCTCTAGCAGTAGGATCTAAGTTTATGGTTTCAAATGGAGGAAGTTCTCTATTAAGTCCAGAAACTGGTGTTCTCCTACTTCGATTCTAGATAGAAAGATATAACCAATTATTAATAATTTGAACAGAAGCAATGTATTAATTATTAATAATTTTAAAAATTATTAAATTAATTATTATTAATTTAAATTATTAATTATTAAATTACCTGAGTTTGTAATCGTCCAGAATTAGCTTCTGAATTTATGTGTCCTTGTGAATTCGGAACAATTGACATATATGGATGGATCCTATATGAACGAGTACAATTACAATTCAGTGGACCAGTGCAATTTTGCATCGAAGAAGGTAAATTACCATAAGTTATTGGTTGTAATGAACGGTCTCTAATAGTCTCAGTTTCTTGAGTTCTATAAACCATTGGATCCGCATTTGACTAAAAAATAAAAATTACATAATATTAAATTAAATTAATAAATTAATAATTAAAAATTATAAATAAATATAAAAAATTAATAATTAATAAATTAAATAAAACACATTAAATCAAAAAGAATTCTATAATCAGATAATTAATTAAGACTTAGAGAAAATTCAGAGGAATAGCGAAGTATGATTAAAAAATCGTTTAAAAAAATACACTCACAGGTCCAGCGGCTAAAGTATCAATAGTATTTGCTTCGTCCCTCCGATTCATTTCCCCTCGACCTAAAAAGATTAATTAAATATATAACTTTTTTAAACCGTGTTTTAAATTCAATTTCAAAACTTTTTAAAGAATTTAAGAAACCTTACCATAAATATATCTTCTTTCTACTGTTGTAATTATAACACAGTCATCAGAATCTGAAATTTCAGTTCTCGGGCTTGTTTCGGACGTCACTCTTTGATTAAATTGATTTGGTGGCACTACCGATGGAAGTGATAATGAACTTGAAATCTATATTTAAAAGAAAAATTGTGTTAATTAAATTGTATTTATTTTGTATGTTTATTTTTAAATTATTATTTATTATTATTTATAAAAGAATGACTCAACTGTTCTTCCACAATTGGAATTTAATTGTGGTTGCCCGAAGATTCCATTATTATTGGGCAAATATGTGGGTTCATTCAATTGATTACTAGAACTGCAGGACCAGGAATTTAAAACTCGTCCTGAATTGTCTTCTCTTGGTAAATGATTACTTCTATCGCTGACATTCTATAATATTTTTTATGTGATAAGAATTAATTAGTATTTTAAAAACATTTTTAATATATATTTTTTCTTTGGACACATTTTTTGTACTTACAGAAGCAGAACTTGTATTAGGGAAATTTTGTTCCCATTCTGTCGCCCTTGCGCCTAAAATATACGGTACAAAATTATTAAATAAAAAAATTTGTGAAATTAATAAGAAGTTAAGAGTGGTTCAAGCTTATACAAAAGGTTTAGTTTTCAATGTTTACAATTCTTAGTTATTCAATTTTGAAAGTCCAATATCTAATTTGAAATTTATCAAATTTGTGTGACGTATTTCTAAATAAATGATCTGACATTAATATATTTAATTAATTATTGTTTCAGGAACTTACTGTGATCCATAAAAGATGCAGTTTCAGTATTCGAGACCCAACTTCCTTGTCGGGATTGATCCCAGGTTTGATGACTAATATTATTTGGCTGTCTCAAACAAGATGCTAATCCTGAATTTTGATTTGTACTTATAGTATTTCTTGAGCTGTCCCCTGCTGAATTTTCCAAATTGAAAAAAGGATTGTATGCGTTTGGTAAATACGTTGGCTGATCATTTTGGCCCACAATATTATTGTGCCAGGAACTCGAAATTCCTGCAGGATCCGTCATTCTGGGGAGGAAAGGATTGGTGCTGAAAGTCGTCTCCGTACTGGCAAATGGTAATGTCTCATACTGAACAAAATTTTTTTAAATTATTATTTAATTCATGATTTATTCTAAAATAAGATTATATAATTATCTAAACAAAATAATAGTTCATAGTTTGGGATTAAATTCAGAAAAAAGTTTGTTTGAATCAAAGAAACATTTCTTTGAATAGGGTCAAAGAAAAAATTTATTTCAATTAAAAAAAATTTGTTTGATTTAAAGAAATTTTCTTTAATTCAAAATAATTTATTTTTTCACATTAAAAAAAATTTTTTTAATCAAACAAACTTTTTTCTGAGTGTATATTTAAATTTCTATTTGAAATTCAGAATATTTTATATTGGAAAAATATACCAATGAACACAAAATTACGACCATATTCACTTTAAAATACAGACTTTAAAATTCGAAGGTTTTTAAATCTTACTGGGAATTTAAACTTCTCTAAGACAAATATGTGTCCTGTTTTCAAATGAAAACGGCTTATGTTGCTTCGTTGATAAGGGTCTTTTCTACGTGAGCTTTTACCTGACTAATACATATTTATTTTAAGATACTAAAATAATCTAGGAGAAATAAATTCTTCGCTATATGAAATTGAAAAAAATTATCCAAAATCTTTACGGCAATTTTAATGGAATTCTAAAACAAGTGGAAGCTTTAATATAATATAATAACTTAATATAATATCAAGTTCTTCAATCATTTTTTCTCTTTCTGCAATAATGAAAAAGTCTTCAAAAATAATTTATTAATGAAAATCACCCATTAACTTGAATTGATAAACTTATACAAAGTAATTTTTCCAATTGAAATTAATTTTATAGATTTTATTATCTTTTTATTCCCTCCTACAATATTTCTATTATCAAATCATGTCCTAAAGTAGATAAACCTTTCTAAAAATGAAGTTTAACCCAAAAACTCTTGTTTATCTTTAGAAGCGCATTCTTGAATAAATTTTCAACTTTAGAAATAAATAATATTTTCACTTTAAACAAAAAATAAAAACATCTTACACAAAAAATACATAAAAACTAAATTGTTATTTACTTTCCGAAAAACACAAACCTGCCGAGTAGAAGCTTCCGAACGCACTGAATCATTTCTAGTTTGTGTATACTGATTCTGATTACTCAGTGAGAAATTTATTGCCCCCGAAATTTCATTACTCGCAAGTGGAGGATCATCTGTAAGATTCTGAATAATTTTTTTCAGTTAGAACTACACTTTTATATTACAAAAAATCACAAATAATTCTTTAATTTCTTTTTTAAAAAAATGAATAATACATCAGAAAAATGAATAATTCATATTAAAAGCTAAAGGTTAGTTCACTTTCTTGACACAGAATAGAAATATAACGTGAATATATCCTTACAGAGCTCATTTTCCATACACCATACGCACTGAATTATGTCACTTTCTCTTAACTAACTTCGTAAAAATATAAAAAATATCACTTTTCAACACTATTAAAATATAGAAATAATTTTAATAACACATTATATCTGGTTTTATTTACAGTTTCTGGCGTTGAGTTTAGCTGCAGCTACAGCAGATGCCACATGCTTACAAAGCCTCCCACTGTGGATCATACACTTCTGACGAATGATGTCTGACTATGGTCTAAGACTCTAAGTTACCTTCAGGCCCCTCAGTCCCAAAATCAAATAAAAGTTACCCTCCTCTGGGTTTCCTTAGGACCCACAGCTTCGAAGCACTACCTGCGAAGCAATTCTATAGAAATTTCTGTAGGAAACTCCAAAAACTCTTGTCGCAAGAGGGACGAAATTTATTCACAAATTCTACAAATTGTATTTTTAATTTAATCAAGTTCTAATGATACCTCATTTTTCTATTAAATAATCTTTTTTTTTACATTCTCATTTAATATAAAATTATACATAATAGTACCAGTCAGGATAAATTGTGCGTGATCCATCCTGAAAAATCGTAATAAAATTCTAACTTAACTTTCTATACAGAATAATACATATTCAAAGCTCAGCGTGTTTTTAATGCGATTTTTATGAGTGGACACACAATTCCGACTGATTCTGCATACCGATTGTAAAATAAACTAATCTAAACTAATTATTCCATCAAGTAAATTACGAAAAAACTACAGTACAGGTCAAAAGTCAAATTTTAATGTTTCATAAAAATATCAATAACTTTTGAAATAATGAACATTTTAAAAATTTCTTGGGCTCATTTTAAACGAAAATCTATATGGAATCTGATAGGCTTATTGAAATAATTGTACAGTTATTTTTCTGCAATGTACACGGGTTTAAATTTGTATTTAAAATACGTGAAAAGTTCAATATCACCTGATCAGTAGGAAAATAACAATAAAAATCAAGAGAATATAAATTTTAATATATTTTTGCAGAAACATCATGATTAATTATTTTCTACATTTTATAAAAATATTTTTCACAACAGAAAAAATATTCAAATATGTCCAACTTTTTCGCGTCAAATTTAAGTACTCGCACAATGCAGAGTTATAAATTGTAAAATTATTTCAATTAGTCTATCAGATTCCATAGAAATTTACCTTTAAACTGAGCCCCAGAAATTAAAAAAATGTTCATTATTTCGAAAGTTATTGATATTTTTATAAAACATTAAAATTAAATTAAATTAAAAATTTAAATTAAATTAGAATTAAATTAAAAACAGGTGTATTCAAACTTTTGGCCTTTTATCATATTTGGAAATATACTTTGTTTAATGCACATAATTTTAGTCATTTAAATTTAGAAAATTGGTAATTTAGTCTCTCTTAATCTTCATAAATTAAGTTTTTCATCTATATTTCTAATATAAATGATATTTTAAGTGCCTCTTTTGGAAACTCTACGAATTATATGAAGGTGTAGAATTATGATAAGATGGTTTATGATACTAAGTTTTAAGGTAAATTAAGTAGAGGGTCCGAAACGTAAAACTGCCAATCTGTCTGCAAATTGTCTAGTAAGTAGGATGAGACTTAGAGACGACTTAAAAGACCTCCTCTGGAGTATATTATTCTGCCTATTATGAGCTTTTCCAAGGTTAGTGTAATAGCTGATAAATGCCATATTTTTATTAGGGGCCAAGAAATCTTAGAAATAATATTGTTGTACTGTACGTGATAATGTAACTAGGTCACAAAAATCTTATGATAGGTATATGACAAAGATTCTTAAGGGAAGGGCTTGTATATTTGAAACTAAACTTGATATATTTTATATAAAATATAGTAATTGAAATTGCTGAACCCATTTTTTGACAAAAGAAATTTGTACCTGAGATTTACTCAGAAAGTAGTAAGAAGATTTTCCACCCCTTGAAGGTCGTAGAACATTTTCTTCGAGGGACAATATATTATATTATTATCCCTCGAACAAGAAAATCTGCATTTTAATGGTCTTAAATTATACTATTTTATATATATATGTAATCTCCACAGGTCAAAATTTATATATAATCCCTTTCATAAAAGTCTTCATTTTTACTTCATAAATAAAATAATTTCTTGAAACAATATTATTAAGAATATAATTAAAAGAAATTATTATAAATTTGAACAATGCTACCTAATAAAAACCATTTTTAAATTTGAAGATCAAAATATCGAAAATATATACATAGTTCATATAAGATAGATATATATATATATACTTTATAGATATATCTATATTATATATCTTATATATATATAATACAATTACCTCAAGGGCTCTCTTTTATCAACAGTGGATCGAAATCCAGATAATGCAGAATTCTGTTTTTTCTGTCATAGATGGCGATATGATGACTTTTTGAATGAAAAGACGTTATTTACGCGGTATACGCGGAACGAGTGAAGGGTGGACGTGATCGTTAATGTGCTCGAGAATAAAGTTCTTTTGATTAGTTTTATTAAGTAATAATGTGAATGTTCAATATTTGAGTGTGTGCTTGAATCCATCGAAGAAAACGAACTTCCTCAAGGCACAAGTTTTGTATTTATACTTATCGTATAAATAGATTCAACTCATAAGTTTTCTTCTACTTTTTTCACAGTAAGTACATATTCCAAGGAACGTCCTTCACTTTAAAAAGTCCTTTTTCGCTTTTTCTTGCATAATAATAGTTAAATTTGCATTGTTTCTGAATTTTTGGAATCAGTCTATTTATCGATCGTTTTTAGTCAGAATTCCAATGACCACCTACTATGCAGGTCTTGACAGGATTCATCCTGGGTAATGACCGTTAGATACACCACGAATACCACGAAAGCCCACTGAAAAGATCTCTTTACAAAATCAATTTGTCCCCCAAACTTGACACATAACCTGAAAATCGAGTCCTTCGCGGTCTTTTGGGTATATACAGTTTTTTCGCTTTTTTCCAATATTTTCTACTTTTTGCAAAAGTGTGGACGATTTTGGATATTCTTACTATTTACAGTGATAAATGATTAATTCTGTGTGTTTTGTCTTTGAAGTAGATAGGAAAAAGGATGGTTTTTTATGTTGTAATGCATTTTAGACTTTTTCTTGTGACAATTTTTGTATATGGTTGGATTTTATAGAGAATAAGAAAAAGTTAGGTAAAAAATATTCTTTTAAATATAGGACGCAATCTTAATCGGAAAAAATTAAATTAAATGTGTCTGTAAAAAAAAATTATTCATGTCAAAAATTTGTAAATAAGCAATGTGTGTGTGTAATTTATTGAATAATTAGTGAATATGCTAATATTTATTGAACCTACACTTTTTTACATTCTCATCAGAGAATGTATTAGATTTGTGTAAAATTTGACCCCCCCCCCATTTTTTAATAAAAGATTTATATTTAATGAATGTCCTGAAAGTGTTAAATTTAAAAAAGTTGAATGATGTAATTTTTTCTTTAAATAATTTAAGAGCATGTGTTACTTACCATATGAGCAAATTCAGATTACCCGGTTTTTTTCTACAATTTTTACTTATGTAATTTAAATTAACAATTTAATTTTGAAGGTTTTCAAGATGGAAGGATGGTCGAGAGACAAGATCATCCAGATCGTAGCATCGGACATGGATCGCATCAACTCCAGAAAGGAAGAAATAAAAAAGATGATCGAGGATCTCGCACAGGACAATCTGGAGTTCCTTGATGCACTTCTCGAACAAATTCCAGGATCGTTATCCGGCCCTTTGCTTTCTAAGACTCCGAAAGTTTTGAGAAAGCGGAATATTAAACGGATTCAGACAATTCCAGAAGATGACATGGTGGAGATTAGTGAGGTTACAGAAGATACAAGGACTAGACAGAAATCTAAGGAAAGGACAATGGAAGTTACGGATACTGGTACGGGTCGACGATCTAAAAGGGAAGCATCCAAGAAAGCTGGCGAAATAATGAAACAGCAACAGTCGATTAATCTGCATACAAAATTGCGAAGACCTTCCAAAGATGAGAATGATATTTCTCGCCTAAGCAAGGTAATCAAAGTTTACAAAATTTTATTTCTTCGTTCTTATGCATTTTTCAAGGAATTTTAAAAAAGTTCGAAAACATTTTTTTTACAAACCCTCTGGCCGAAATTCTACTGTTAAGTATTTCAATTCTCATATAAATGATTTAAAATTTCATTTTCAGGCTTCGTCTCGAGAAAGTCGATCAAAACGCCTTCGATCGGCCAGAAGTTCGGACTCTGAACAAGAAGAAACAAAGCGTCCAGTGAAGCAGATTAAAAACGAGACTAAACCACAGAAAACTAGGTCGACTCGAAACAAGCAAAAGCAATCTTCTGTTGATGAGCAAGTGTTCACTTCTGCCGATGAGGATATAATTTCACCAAAAGCAAAGAAATTATCCTCGGTGAAGAGAAAACACGAGAGCACTTCCTCCAGAAAATCCACAAGGTCTTCTTCCTTGCAGAGTCTAGAACCCGAATTTAAGAAGGCAAACATAATTGATGAAACCTTGGAGACACCTAGTGGCGACGAGACAATCGAGCCTTCAATGTACGAAGATGCAATTGGCAAAGCCGTTCCCATAATGAACTCTACTATGAAGCCCACATCCTTTTCCAATCAAACTCGCACCATAACTCAAACTCCTGCAGCCAATGATACCCGCAATCTGAAATCCGCTGCCAATGAAACCCTAAATCTTAATTCCGCGGCCAACGAAACTCGCAATCTTAATCCCTCTGCAAATGAAACTCGGACTATTCAATCCAACCTGAAAGAACCACTCGAGCGGATGATGAACGTGACAGTGGTCCTCGAAGCCATAAAAACAATGAACGAAACTGTCACGGTTACGAGAGCGTCAAAGAGAAGTTCGAATTCTGGATCTATTTCCAATTCTAATTCTGCAATAAACAAAATTGCAGAAATCCCCAATGAACAAAACAACTCTCCGTTTTCTGTTCCTCTTTTAAAATCTAAAATTGCGCCTAATAAACTGAACCCAATTGTGGAATTAAACTTCTTAATAACTGACGATGATTCCTCTCCAGAGAGAAAACAGCCGAGAGAAAAGAAGTTGCAGAAAAAATCCTCGGTTGTGAAAACAAAGGTAGGTGCCTCTGAGAAAGAAGCGGCACCGAGTAGACAAAAGAGAATCACGAGGTCGAGTTTAATGAGTGAGGATGAAGTGGATTTGACTCCTGGCAGAAAAGTTCTCGGGGATATGAATAGTGAGAGGAATAAAAAGGATGCAAGAAATGGATTTAAGCAAAATGCGTTGTTTAGTCCTTATGCTAAGGAATCTGTAAAGAAGAGGGTTGAGGCGTTTGAGCAGGCAGGACTTGCATCTCCGGTTGTGGAAATCGAGACGGGAATGCGACTCACGAGGACAAAAACAAGGGCCCTCGCTGCAGCGAATGAAAATGGAGAACAACATCCGTCTAATGCTCCGACGATTGCGCAAAAACTAGCGAGAAAGTCACTTGCTAAGGCGAAACAGATTTCCAGGGCGAAGGAAGCGAAGGAGACTGAAGAGAGTAAAGAAGTGAGAAAAAAAAATTTATTAAACATGCAATTTTAAATGTTACAATATTAGGATTCGTACATTTTGAATACATACATACTTTAATATCCATTTTAGCTTTGAAGGTTTGAATCTTAAAATTTGAATGACGCGAAAAACAGTTTAAAATTGGTGAAAAGTATGCAAAATTTGTTTTAAAAAAACTTATCATTAGACTGTAAGCTTTTTTTGCAAGGATATAATGGACTTTTTCCTTTTGAAATTAGATGTTCTATTTTTTCAGAATCAGCTGAATTCGGTACAGAAACTCGTGCCAAATGATAAACTGGTGCAAAAGCAGCAGCAAAGAACAACTCCGAATAGTAAGATTCGACCTCCGATGCCTTCTTCTGTGAGTCGAATTCAGACGACTCCATCTAATTCACAATCTCTTTCAAACGTGAGTGTAATTTTCTTCGTCGGATTCGAGTGTTACTTTAATACAATTGATTTCTATTAATTCATCAAATAACTACAACTAATAATCATAATGTAAATAACAGTATTCGAAGGCAATGACTGGATCGCGCACGAATATCGTGACCAACGTAGATTCCTTCATTCAGGCTAAAGGGTCAGCTCAAAAACCAAGTTCCGCTGACAAAATGCTGGAAGAAAAGAAGCGAAGACAACTGGAAGAAGACGCAAAGAGAAAACGTGATGAAGCTTTGAAAGCTCAAATTGAAGAAAAACGGAGGTTCGTTTTATTGCATCTGTTTATTTTTAATTCGTTTTTTCTTTTACATTTTTTATATGCTTATTATTTTAAAAATTTATCTTCATTATAATAGAAAGCGAGAGGAGAAGGAGAAGAAGAATCGACTCGCAAGGCAAGCCAAAGAGAGAATAGAGATGGAGAAAAGATTGAAAGCAGAAAAAGAGAAGGAAGAAAAAGCAAAATTGGCGCTTTTGGCACAAGAAAAAAAGCGAGAAGAAGCCGAGAAAAAGCGAATGGAACAATTACAACGTGCTCAGGTTTGGATTGAATTATTTAAAATTTTGGTTACTTAATCATGTAATATCTATTTTTTAAATTACATTATAATCGCTTTAGGAAAAGGAGGAGAGGCGAAAACATGATGAACTACAGAGATTATTACGACTACAAGAGCAGGAAGAAATGGAGCGACAATTAGCAGAACAGAAACGTCGCGAGCAAGATGCTGAGAGGCGAAGATTAGCGGATGCTAAAGCTCAACAACAAGCAGCTGCAGAAGCTATGAAACTGAAGACTCAATTGTTAGCAGCTCAAGCCAAGGTATTAATTAATCTTATTTCATTTCATTAATCGTAAATATGTCGACTTATTTCAGTAAAAATGATTTTAGAACTGAAATGTAGAATCTTCGATTTTTTAACATTTTTGGATATTATTTGAGCAAATCGTCACTAAATACAAAGTTTTTTCCTATAATTTTCTCTTTAAAAGATTTCAGTTTGCTGCATATGAAATAATTCGTTGATATTTTAGAAACAACAAGCATTAGCACAAAATAAGCAACAGCAACCAAACAGCTACAAAATCGACAGCGAACCAGACAGTGACTCCGATGATGAGATGAGGCCGAAACATGAAATTCCTGTTTGGGCTAAACGTAAGAATCGGAAACTTTCAAATTTAAAGTTCCTTTTTAATTGTGACAGTTTTAAAATTTACAATCTAATTGTTTCTCTAGCGCATTATCGGCAGAAGCACTTGGCGATGCAGGAGCACGTTTCAATGCAAGCAATAATGCGATTCTTCGACGTGAAAAAGTGCACGCCAGATTTGTCCGAGTTGTTCCATGGCATCGACAAAAATAGATTGAAGCGTACGTCCAGTGCAATTTGGAAAACACCACCTCGATTCTCTATGATGGACACATTAAATTAATTGACTCAAGGGGGTTCGTAACACACACTTATCATATCCATCGTGACGATACGAAACATTCGAGTCTTGAAGCTCGCTTAACATTTCATATACCGACTTCATTTACCTTGAATATTTTATATATTTTTCTCGAAGTTGAAAGGCGTCTAGTTTTTCGGCGTAGTGTACTACAGTGTCTTCGAATTTTGCTATGTTTTTTAAATCTTTGCAAAGGTTTTAGAGAAAATAATTTTTTTTTTTATACAATACTTGATGTCGAAGTAAGACATTTTTAGCAATGCACGCTCTTGATAAATTGATAATATTGTTATGGAAACAATCAAAGATCGAATTTAGAAATATATTTAGAAAACAGATTTAAAAATATAAACGTAGCAAACTTTGAGGCGACGAACTTTGTACGTTTTGCTCCTTTTATTATTGAAACAATGTATAGGAATAGTTTGTTTCTCAATAAACACTTGTTATTTAATCGAAATTTCACGCCGTTCTGTTGTGATTCAACGTTAGATTAATAAGATTTATTTTTAGAAAGCTTTTAGAATTTTTAAAATCATTTTGCACAATAGGAGGAAACAAGGACTTGAAACCTGTGCATTTTAATCTTCTAAGTGCGTTGTGTATGAAACTGTCCTTCCGTTCCTGGAAAGAAAATTTATTTTGTATTCTGACGATTTATATGAATATGCGAATATAATATATAATCATATAATTATGTATGATTATAATTCTGGACAATATATTCCTTTTTTTTTTTATTTTATAGACTGTTTTCAAAAAACAATGATAAAAATAATTGATTAATGAACGTACGTGCTCTCTAGAATTGAAGGTGCATCCGGTGTTTTCACGGGTTGTAGGTCATCTGTTTTCAGGTGACTGTACACGGGAATCTAAATATTTGAAACAGGCGTTAGATCGTTGAAAGAAAATGGAAATTTAAGTTTTCTTCGGATGAAGTTCATTGTAACTCTATTACGAGAGTACCTAAATAGATATTTTAAGTTTGCCTTTATCTACTAGTTGGATGTCTTACGTATTCTAAAGAAGTGGCGAGAGTAAAGTCTCTTTGAAATTTAGAAAGAGTAGGAAGTTTGTGATCCTTTCCAAGAACTGGATCGTTTAATCGACGACCGCAAAGTGCGAATCGCTCTTCTTCTGGAACTTCTTTCGTCAGTTCAGGATCGTCTGATTTATCTTCCGATTTTTCTAAACTTACACCGCCCCGAAGAACCTTTAGGGTCGTATAACTCGCCGATTTTTTAACATCTGGAGGAATTCTATAATCAGTCATATAATCGTGAACCGGGACATTTGGTAAAATTGGCGTCCAGGGTTTGAAAGTGCCTAAAGTTGATATATATCGACCACCTAAAGTCCAAAGTTTAATTGTGTGATCGGAGCTCCCACTAAAGGAAAAAAAATAATTCAGTGCAGAATCAAAAGAAATTATAAGCATTTTTAATACTCTAATTAGGATAGATTAAAAAGAAGTCAAAACCTGATTATTATTCTAGCTCCTGGTATAAATTGAACAGAATTAATACATTTTGTGTGTCCTCGTAAAGACGACAATAAAAGTGGAAGAGGTTGGTCTCTAACAGCTCTTTTTGCTCTCCCATTTATTCTGTCCTTCCAGAGGAATGGAAATTCGAGTCTTAAAGCACACATGTTTATTTTTGGAGGGTCAGGCAACATATAATTTTTGAGTAACCAAACTTTTATGTATCCCATCTGATGGCCTTTAAAATACAAAAAAAAATTTACGGAGGACCGGCACTGGACACTAGAATGTATTTTCAAACTCTAATGTTTTTTATTTAAAAACACACGTATCTTAAATGGTAAGTTTTGTTTTATTATTTGGAAAATGTTTTCCATTTTCTTTTCTTTAATTAAAAAAATGCTGATTTCTCTAAACCTGTTATTAGAAATTCGTTTTGTGGGTCAGTGGCCAAAGACACAGCGAAGTCTCCATGCTTGTGGATGGATGAGAATGCAATTATAAATCCAGCACCAGGATGATGGGTCCAAACTTGAATTAATCCAGATTCAAGGGAAACCAGCAAAGTCCCCACCTCTGCAGCCATTGGTCTCGAATTTAAAAACAAAATATCAGAAATACCAACGGGCCTTACATCACCCAAATCAGAAGTTGGCTGTTTGGATTTTTCCAGTTGATTCGACGACTTTGAATTTCTTATCGTTCTATTAATCAAGGTAAAAAGGAAATTATTTAAAAGGTAAATTTAATTAAGCAACTTAATTGTAGAATTGTGTATAATAGGAACCTGCTTTTTGATAAATGTAGACTTTTTATCGATCTTTCTAATTTTACTGTCGGATATTTTTTAAATTCGATTGCACGTCTGAAAGATAGAAGTTTATATTATTACACTTGTGCTTTTTTACCCTTTGTTTTTTCATTTAAATTGATTAATTATAATTTTTTGCCTTCCAGATGGATCGCTTGCTTGATAAATTCTATAAGGTTGACCAGTTTCCAGTCGCCAGAGAATTATTTCTCCATTATAAGAAGCAGTTGCCAAAGCTTGTGGATATCTCATCGAAATGCAAGTAATATCTTCAGTGTGCCTGGCTTCCCAGCAGGTTTTGTGAGTACCTATTTCCGTTTCTGTAAATTCTGTAATTACACGATTCCAACCGACACACAAAATTCGGTTGTCGAGCCACGTCAAGCCAGTCACTTCACTATTTTTTTTTAATCATTAGTTTATTGTTAAAACGCTTTTTTATTTAAAATCATTTAAAGTACTTTGTTCTACCTATTGGTTTCAACCATCATATTTCGAATGCAAGTTCCGGTATTAAATTGCCACATTTTTACTGATCCGTCTCTGGCTCCAGTTACCAACAATTGCTCGGAAAAATCAAAACAAGCGGCCGTAATTTCAACTCCTATTTTTTCTCCATATTTCCATCTACTGTGTGCTTTGGTCACAAAACTTAATCGATACCCATACCATGGATTCCAGACTGTTATACATGAATCTAAACTCGTTGAAACAATCTAAAAATTGGGGGTGTTTTTCAATTTAATTATTTCGATGAAAATAAATGTACAATAACGAAGTAATAAATAATGAAGTAAGTAAAATTGAAAGCTCTGGACATTTTTGAACGAAAAAAGTGCATTTCCTCCCATTTTGCGCCACCCTTATAATGCAATTATAATTTTGAATAAAATCTAGTTCATGAATAAATTAAAATGTAAAAAAGAAGATACCACTTTGAATAAGTGATTATAAAGAACGCAGGAAATTGGTTTTGTGTGAGAATAACCATCAGAAATATCCTCATCGATTACTCTTTCGCAAACGAGAATTGCTATTAATTGACTGGCTATGATCATTTTTTGAGTAACATCATTGTAAATTGCTGACATTACAGAATGCTCCCCTAATTCGATTGGCATCGTGGTGTAAGTCTAGAAAAATTTTTATTCAATTTTATTAAAAATAAATTGTTTTTCAAGTTCGGCTACATTTTAAATTTCATAAATTGTTTTAAATTAACCTGCATGCATGAATGAGAAGGAACGTCCCAAACTTTAATGCATCTGTCCTTCGATAGCGAATAAATCCGTTTTCCTAAATTTTGGACAAAGAGAGCACAAATTGCAGCTCGATGACCATAAAAAATAATTTTTGCTGTTTTTGGTACAAATGGATTCCAGACTCGAACAATGCAATCCGGGCCACCAGTCACTAATATCTGATTTGCTTTTGCTTCAAAACAAGATATTCAAAATCAGGACAATTTATTTGATAGGTACATAGTTATAAACTTAATAATAATAATAATAATAATAATAATAATAATAATAATATTAGAAGGAATTTTTTGAAAATATAAAGTCTTATAAAGATAATTTTTTTAAATTACAGTTTATTTTAATATGTACATACCATCGCAATAAGTAAAACAAGATATGCCTTTGGGAACACTGAATTTGTACTGTATTCTTTTACTGCTTGGATGACTGACTAGTAGAGAACATTCGGAAGAATTACTGCACGAGATGAAAGCTCTGAGGTTTCCGTAATAAGCTACTTGGCAAATCCAATTATCGTGAATATTCTTGAATTCTTTTACTTTCAACGTCTTGAGTTCTCCCTTAAAAACAGGGTTGCAACTAATTAATTACATTTGTAATTACATTACTAGAGTAATTAATAATTACATAGAAAAATTGTACTTATACTCAAAATTAATTTAAACATCATTAATTATTTTTAAATTATATTTCGAGTATGATTAGAATTTTCCTGTGTAATTATTAATTATTTTGAATGTAATTTCACATTTTTTGTTGTAATTATTAATTATTTTGAGGATAAATACAATTTCTTTTATGTAATTAGTAATTGAAAATGGATAATTAACCATTTTTGCAATCCTGCTTGAAAATTAAATTTTTAAGGGTCGTAAAATTTAATTATTAGTAATAATATATTTTATATAATTTTATACTGCGAGCACTGCTTCGTATCGAAGATGAAGAACGTCTCGTTCAGGAACATGCTTGAAAGGCCCTTTTTCTTTTGGATGGAACGACATCACTTTCACTCCTCCATTCATATCTCCCAAAATAAAAAAAGAGTCTTCTCTAATGTTTTTGCTAAAGTAGTAACCCATACAGACTATTGCTGTTTCAAAATTTGAAATCTAGATTCACAAATAAAGATTCTGAGAACAGACAGGCAGCAAGAATTTTTTATTACGTTTATTTTTTTGTGTTTAATTAATTTTTCTCACCATTACTCGGAGGTCAAATTTATTTGCAACGGTATCATAAAATCTTAAATCTCTTTCAATGGAACTCGTACAAACTATTTGAATATCTGGCATCACAATCATGTCTGTAATCATTGTTGTCTGAACTTTCATAAGAGCTACAAATGAGAAAAAACTAATTTATAATTCATTTTCAACATTTGACTTTTGTAGATTGTAAAATTTAACTAACGATTTGATGATTTTATACTTCGTTGATATTCCAAATCGAGTGACCAATAATTTATAATTCCGTCTTTGCTGACAGTTAAGTAACATCCTCGCATAAAACTCCAGGTTCTATCCTGAGGTGATAAATGAATATTTATAAATACTTATAAATTAATGTTAAATTTAACTAAAGGAAAAAATAAAAAATAAAAATAAACTCGTACTGGAAGTATTTCGGGACAAAAAACAATTTTGCAAACGGGACTACGATGATGGGTTTTTTTCATTACAGGAACTCCATGAATTGGTGGATCCAGTGGTTGCCAATGAAGAGCAACATCTTTTCCTTTTAATTCCAAAAGCAAATAAGAAATGAATTCATCCCAAGTAACGAGGCCGTCGTTTTTCAAATTAATCTGAATAAAATATTTTTTATTTAAATCAGCATCAAATTCGGTTCTAAAAATCTCGATGTTAAAACGTTGACTCTTCCAAATTTTTTGTACTTAAAAATCGAAAAAAATACAGAATTATTTTTCACCTTCCTGAAAACTATATTAAAGTCTTCTTTGTCCATAAAAATCTGAAGAATATCCTGAAAAGCATTTTGCAACTGAGACTTGTTCATCGTTTCGTTCTCGGTTTCCTAAAATTAAGAATATTTTTTTACTAAACGCAGACATACTGTATTCTAGTTATTTTTTTAATAAGACATAAATTATCATTACCCAAAATGCTTCTTTCAATCTTGTTAAAGATTTTTCGGTACATTGTTCCTGAATATTTTTTCTTTTAAAAAAATCGACGAACTTTCGCTGAACGCTTAATATTTGTTTAATTAATTTATGTAGATAACAATTAATGAAGCAATTTGTATTTTTTACTTTACAATTTTTATTGATATTTTTTATTCTACTAACCTTAATCGATGTGATGTAGTTGGATAATCCATTTTAATTGTATAGAGTTTTAAGAATTCGAAGAACTTGTGATGTCATTTAGAAAATGATTTTCAGTTTTCATTATTTACTTAATTCTAAACCATATCTGGCTATGTAACGTCGTACTTTTAATTCTTTCTAGGTTGTATTTTTTTTTTTTAATAAATGACAGTTTCAAAATAATTTTTAAAAAATCAATAGAAATAATGTGAATCAAAAATCAATACGAATGTTACTTACTTTTATAAATTTTGAATAAACATACAAAGCGAATACGTATAAAATATATTATAAAATAATTAAATATACTCAGCAATTCGATCTGACGAGGATAGCAAAATAATCAATAACATTGTCCGCGACGTTAAGTCACCACGACCAGGTGTAAACAGTATTGTGTTTCACCTGCTCTAGTACAAAGACATTTTTTGTCAACTTATTTCTAAGTATATAAAAAAAATGTCACGGGAATTTTATCAAGCACTTATATTATTTAGACGAAAAAAATTTGAGGAAAGTGCTGCAGTATGTACAGAAATTTTAAGAAAAACTCCTCTTGATAAGGTAGAACATAAAATTAAAAATTTGATTTTCAATATTTCGAAATTTAAAATCTTCCAAAGATAAAACCTTCCAACGTATATTGGCTTATTTTTAATCTCGCAATTTAAGATTTGAATAATTTTAATTTTAATCTAGATACTGTCGACTCAAATATGACGTACAGTTTCAAAGCTTATATTTAAAAAAAATGTTTGTTTTAATATAGGCAGCGTGGGTTCTAAAAATGCGAGCATTGACTTTGCAAGTTTATGTAGACGATATTGAAGCTGAAGAGGAAGGAATTGCAGATACAGTTTTGGATAATCCTGCAGTAGCTACAGTACCAAGACCAGGAACTTCCTTGAGAAATCCTGGCACTGCAATTGCTGGTCAAGCCTTTCGACCTAAAACTCAATCTGGTTTGTTGAAATAAAAAATATATGTGCAATATTAATTTTGAAACAAGCCAGAAATTTACTTTGAAGTTATTATTATTTCTTACTTGTTGATTAATATTAATTTATTAGTTAATCGCTGTACATTTTTTTAAAAGGAAGACCTGTTACTGGAGTAATTCGACCAGGAACACAGTCAGGATCAGCTCAGAGCCTTGAACAAGCTTTAAAAACTCCAAGAACTGGCATGACTGCCAGACCAATTACTGCCAGTTCAGGGCGAAATGTCAGGTAAGATTAAAAAAAAAAGTTAAACTATATATATTAAGTAATTTTAATTAAATAATTACAATTTTTTTTATAGGCTCGGAACTGCATCAATGTTAAGTGAACCTGGAGGACCATTTATTCAATTATCCAGACTCAATATTGCCAAACACGCAAGTGATGTAACAGTTGCAAAACCTCTATTCGAATATATTTACTATCATGAACACGATCCGACAATCGTAAGTTACTTTTTATTATTTTTCTATTTTAATTGATAAATTAATTAATTTTACTTTCTACAATTTTAAAACATTAAAAATCTTTTCTTGATATTTCAAATCTTTAATAAAGATTACTATTATTATTTATTATTATTTTTTATATTTTTAATAATGCGCGCAAGAAAGCTAATTTTTTAATTAGATAAATGAGGAAATTACTCTTTAAAAAAATAAATAAACACTGAAATTTTTATTTAAAAAAGGCTCTAGACGTCGCAGTTCAAGCAAATCAATACAGTGAATCCAAAGATTGGTTTTGGAAAGTGGCAATGGGAAAATGTTATTATATTCTTGGATTAACGAGAGATGCTGAACAGCAATTTCGATCAGCTTTAAAAGAACATAAACATATTGACACACTTCTCCGACTTATAAGAGTTTATATTAGACTCGATCAGCCATTAGCAGCTTTGGATATTTGCAGAGGAGGACTCGAATTTTTCCCAAATGACGTAAGTCTCAAAGTTTCTAGGTTTATTTTTCAAATTGTAATGCTTTTTAAAATTCAAAGGCTTCCGATTTAACAAGTTTATTTAAAAAATAAAAAACTGACTATTTAACACCTTTTTTTTAAGGTCTCAATATTGACAGAAATGGCTCGACTTTATGAAGGTTTAAATAATACAGCTTTGTCAATTAAATATTACAAAATAGTTGTACAAGAAGATGCTTCTGATACAGAAGCGATTGCAAGTATAGGAATGTATCATTTTTACAATGATCAACCAGAAATAGCACTTCGTTTCTATAGGTAAAAAAAGTTTGCAAAAAAATTGGAATATTAATTGGATTACAAATAATAGTTTCTATGTAACTTTTAGGAGACTTCTTCAGATGGGAGTTTATAATGCTGAATTGTTCAATAATTTAGGACTCTGCTGTTTTTACTCGCAACAATTTGATCATACCATATCCTGTTTTGAAAGAGCTATTAATTTAGCAACAGAGGAAAATATTGCTGATGTGTGGTACAATATTTCTCACGTTGCAATAGTGAGAAATTTTTTGCTTAAATTTGATTTTATTATCTTCATCTTCAATGTTGGCATCCAATACAACAATTTAAATTTGTATTTTAGTCGATAGGAGATTTAGAAATGGCTGACGAGAGTTTAAGACTATCAATTGATGCTGATAATAGACACGCTCTGGCATATAATAATCTCGGAGTCCTGGAGATAAAAAAAGGACATGTAACAGCAGCCCGAAGCTATTTTCATGCGGCAGCAAATATTGCTAGTTATTCTTACGAACCTCATTTTAATAGTGCATATCTCGCTTATGAAGTAAGAAGCCTAATATTTTCAATTATTAATTGTATTATTAAGTAATTTCGTTTGTGCTTTCCCAACTGACTATTCTAATTTTTTCAGTCTGGAGATCTGCAGACAAGTTACAACGCAGTTAAAAGATCCTTAAAAGCTTACCCAGATCATAGAGATAGTAAAGAACTTTTGAGCAAATTAAAAAGATATTTTGCCTACATTTAGAATTAAAAATTAAAATGATTAATTTATTACTTAATTTCAAAAACTAAAACTTGTTTCCAATAATACTTTATTGTGTGGTATTCAATTTATACGATTTTATAAACAAATATTATGTACAGTTTTAGAATTTACATGGACAAGATAATTCGACGTTGGGAAAAACAGAATGCGCGAATTTAAAGACCTCCTGAATGTTTAAGATTTTAAATTTTCATGAGATCTAAAATTCGAATTTTTCATTTGCATTAAGTCTCCAACTCTATATAAATTATGATTCCTTTTTTCTTCGCATATGGGCTTTATTTTCACAGCCATTCTTGGAACTAATAAAGAAAACTGAGAAAAGAAAAATCTTCAGTTTGCACTGAATTTCATGAGAAACAATAAAAATCTCTACTCAAAACCTCAAAAATAATTTATTTCTCGACACTTTTTTTATCAAAAGTAGAGCAAAAAAAGTCACATTACTGTTAGAAAATGTCTTTCATTGCTAATAAAATGCACTCGCTGGCAATTGATATATAAAAATGGAGAAATAGTACAAGACGAGTACAAATCTGAATAAAAATTGCTGTATCAAAGTTTTAACCATACTGGGAACTATTCATTATTTATAAAAAAGAAAAAAGAAACTGACGAAAACAGTGCCTACTTACTTCAGAATCTGAACACTCTAATTTCAGGATCATTTATCGATCTGGAGATCACCTTATATACAAATATGACAATGACACAAGAAAAGTTATACAATAGATTGTGATTTCTGCAGGGGTAAAAACTAAGACTTCACCTGATGCAAAAGATTTTCGTGGAATCTTTCTGATTGGAATTTTATGTCGAGTGGGAAATGACCAGCCACGAGATTATGAAGTAGAATAGAAATATGGGATAAACTGCTAACGCTTTCCTTCCCTCTGGTTGACTGTCTCCGAGAAAAGCCATTGAAGCTGCAAATAATACGAACGTACAGGTCGACTACACAAGTCATTTTTTAACGCTTATAATACAAATTAATCAAATAATCAGAGAAAAATGTCAAGCTCTAAGATATAATATTAAAAATTTTTAAAGATCAAACAGATTTATAAATAAATTTACCATATGTCGCCCATCCGAATCCAGTCATTGAAATGATGAATCTGAGAATAAAGAGACCCACATTTTGCTCAGCTATAAGAATGATTCTGCAGATTAATAACGCGATTGCTGTCGGGAGTAAACAGTATCCTAAAACGCACACGCTCTGGAAGAATGATCTGTAAAAGAGAACTTTTAAAATTAAAAAATTCCAAAAACATAATATCTAAATTATCAAATTAGTTAAGTATTTAATCAAATATGAATTCAAAAAAAATTACATGTTGCCGCCTAATAATTTACTATTTAAAGTGACTATCATGGATCCAATCCAAACTATGACGAAGACTTCTGCAAATTCTGGTCCACCGTCATTCGAATCCGCAGATTCTGCGGAACCTTGTAAGATCCTAAAACAAAGAAAAATTGAATATAATTTTTAATTGAAGTAAAGGCAACAAAATTGAATTGTAGAACTTACATTGCCATGAAGGTACATAATACTAGTGGGCCCCAAAGATCCCCTGAAATTCAATTATTTTGTTTAGTCATATTATTATTATTATTAATAAAAATAATATACATACATTCTTTGAGTAAACTTTTCTTTTCTTTGGGATACAGAACATGGAGAAATTTCTTTCCAACTGCTCTCACGTCTCTAAGCTGTAAAAAAATTATTTTGATAAAATAAGGGTTTAGAATTTTACTAAGAATTGAAAGCCAATTTTAATTTGTCTAATTCTTACTATTGTGTCCTTAATTGGTTCGTCTAATGTGTTAAATTCTGGCTCTCCAATATTTGCATTTTGCCTCGTTGGTCCTACTGTCATTTCACCCTCGACATTCTGAGCATCTCTCGAGTACAATTCATCATCGTACATCTGTATAAAGATAATAATTATAATTACGAAAGCATTTAACGTTTTCTAACATTTAGAATTACAAAAATAATCAAGATTCTCTTAATACATCTGCCACATGGGCAAATTAACTAGAAAAACAACAAATTTGACATTTCCTAAGAAATGTATCTTTTTGATCGAAAATAAAATACTAGATTCAAAATTACGTAAGTTTATGTAAAAATGCAACAACTAATACTAAAAATCAAACTATATACTACCGTAAATAAGACGAAATTATCAAGGAAAACTTACGTCAAGTCTCGCCTCGTTAATCGTCGCCATATTTGTTGTCAACTGTCGTGTCACTAACAAAGATTTTCTAACAACTGTAATTTTTCAGTTCCAATCCCTGAGAAATCCAAGTCTTTTTAATTCACAACTGGACTTTGATATCTTCATTAGATTTCACGTTTCACAATGAATTAAATCAGAATGGTTATGTTCACTTACATGTGAACGACATGAACACTTTACTCTTGTTCAACAATTTTAGACAATTTTACGTCAAGTAAATCTTGTCTGTTTGTAAAGTATTCAAAATTGATTAGCAATCCACTATATTTAATCGATATCGACACTAATTTGTTAGAAAAAGCACATTTTGAGGCAGAAATGCAATCTGTCACGACTTCGTTGATGACATTTGTCAAACTGTCAAAGGCATGTCAATTTTCCGGAAGTTTATAGCAATGTGCCGCCAGGTAGGGCGCTAGGGCGATTTCCAAAATGGCAGTTTTAAAAATGCACGCACACACGTAGGCTCAGTACAAGATTCTTAGTAACAGTAGAAGTAGAGTTCTTTTTATTGACTGTAGAGTGATGATTTATATTTATAAATGTTTGATAAAATAACTGGTGATTGGGATTGTAGATTAGAATCGTGAAATTATTTCGAAAATGATAAGGTTTATCAGTATCAGTGCTTTGCTGTTATCAGTTCTGTGCAGTACGCGTGCGCAGCAGACGGTTTCAAATGCGCAGAATGAACCAATCAACGACGAGAATTCCGAGAAGCGGGAAACATTTGAAAAATCAGATTTAGAGATGTGTATCCTTTTATTTTTTATCGACTATTATAAACTTTTATGTATGTTTTATTATTTAAGATTTTTTTACACAGTAAAGATTCTAGAGTTAAAATTCTATTATTATTATTATTATTATTATTATTTAAGACAAGTCCAAAATGTATAGTTTTTTTTACTTAGTATAATACTTCTATTACTTCTATAAATTTGAATGATTTCAAATATTGCAATTATTAGTATTGAACTTTCCTTGACAATTTATTATCTTCAGTCAAAAAATTATTCGTAAAAAGAAGAAAGGAACATATGGAGGCAGTTAAAGGTCTGCGCAAAATGGAAAGTTATGAACGCCGATATAAAATGATATCAGTTTTGACTGAAAAAGTATACAATGTTATTGAAACCAAAAAGCAAGTTTTGGAAAAATCAGGATTTGTTCCAAATAATATTTCATTTCCAAAGGAACCAGAAGTCAAAGATGGTAAAATAATTCAAATATTTTATAATTATATATAAACAAAATAAGCATTAAAATTCCGATAAAAAAAAATGAAAACATTATTATAATAAAATTCTCTCTAGTTTAAGGGCATGTGTTACTTACCATATGAGCAAACTTAGATAACCCGGGTTTTTTTCCACAATTTTTATTTTTTCAA
>JAUESH010000008.1:13772376-13784895 GCA_032275165.1 Synergus magnus | reverse complement strand
TTGCTACTAACACATACTAACAAATCTATATATGTGGCGGAAGTGCGGAAAAATGGCGGAGCCAATCAGCAAGAGGTGATATAATTGATATAAATGATATAAGTTATAAAAAAATGATAAAAATTAAAAATAATAAATTCTCATAAATTCTCTAAAATTGCATGGTAATTTATTTTCACAGTAACTTCTCGGTAACGTTACCGAGAACGAGAATATTACCGCGGTAATATTACCCACCACGAACTGATAATATCGATAATATAGTAATTTTTTTATAAATTACGTATTTTGATTTGATAATTCAGAGTTTTTATTTTCTTATCTAAGAAAATGACAGCGGAAGCAGAGGATATAAAACTCCTCAAAACTATTGGGTTGAGTGAACAAAAGGCGAAGGAGACTTTAAAAAACGCACAAGTTACGAAGCATTTGAAATCTGCAATTTCGGAGGTTAGTCATTAAGCTATAAAGACATTTGGATCATTTTGAGTATATTCGTGATAAATAATCTCTCATTATTAAGTTTTATAACAGTTTCTTGATCTTTAATAATTTGCAAATTTGTTTGATGAAATTTTATACCTTCAGGTTCGAATTTCCATTAATTTTTCTATTTTCAAGAGAATACTTTTTTATAGAAGTTTTGAGATCGGTGAAATTTAAACCGGTGTTTAAATTTCGGTTTAATCGTTATTTTTACAGGGGAAAAATTAATTTTCCAGATTTGTTTCCATTTATGCACTATTCTTTGGATTTAGGATTTATTTTTATAAAATATTAGTCTTTACATTCGAATTACTCTCATGTAATATGTTACCATCTATGTTTTCTAGGCAGCTAAATATGGTGAAGTCAACTCAGAAAATGGCACACTTTTGTACCACTTGGCATCAAAAGTCAAGGCACAAATCGCTGATAAAGTGCCGTTCGTGGCTAAATACATAGGAGAAAAAAAATTGGATACAGTTCAAAGAGTCGATGCGGCTTTAAATTTTCTTCTGAGCAATATTAAAGAAACAGTCGACACGAAAGCTTTCGAGGAAGCTTGTGGTGTGGGAATTGTAATTACTCCAGAGCAAATCGAAGAAGCTGTAGAGAAATTAATTCTCACACACAAGGAAGAAATTCTTGAAAAAAGGTTTAATTACAAAAAAATTGTAACTTATTTTTTCTTGTTGATAATAATTATCAAATAAAAAATAATAAATAACTGACGTTTAAACAAGTATATGAATTAATTAATAAATTAAAAATTCTAGATATCGATTCAATGCTGGACCTTTGATGCAAGAAGTTCGTAACTATTTAAAATGGGCTGACGGAAAAAGCGTAAAAAATGAAGTCGACATACAATTGTTAGATTTATTGGGTCCTAGAACAGCAGTTGATTTGGCTCCAGCTCCTAAGGAAACGAAAAATAAGCAGAAGGCTCCTGAAAAAGATGTTAAGAAAAAATCCAGTCAGGATGGTAAGTATAGTTTTATGTGTAATGAATTTAATCCACAAAAAATATTGAAGCTAAAGTTTATATATCAGTGATAAATATCTGTATCCGGCGCTTTATCTGTTTAAGCAAAAAAAAGTGAGGCTTCAAACGAAAAAGTTGAAGCTCAAACGATAAGTGAACTGATGAAAACAAAGGTTCATTTTCATAAACCTGGAGAAAATTACAAAACGGAGGGCTACGTTGTTACCCCAAACACTAATAAATTATTAGAGGAACATCTTCGAATTACTGGTGGAAAAGTCAGGACAAGATTTCCTCCTGAGCCTAATGGAATTTTACACATTGGACACGCCAAGGCCATTAATATTAATTTTGGGTACAGTTAAAATATTTTCTCTTTAATTCCTTTAATAAAATAAGGATGTTTTTTAATATTAAGTTAGAATAAATAATTATATTTAATGTACAATAAATTTGCAGTTATGCAGCTGCTTATGATGGTTTGTGCTTTCTTCGTTACGATGACACAAATCCTGAAAAAGAAGAGGAAAAGTTCTTCGTGGGAATTAAAGATATGGTTGAATGGTTGGGGTACAAACCCTATAAAATAACGCATTCTTCAGATTACTTTCAACAATTGTACGAATGGGCAGTAAAGCTTATAGAAAAGGGTTTAGCCTACGTTTGTCATCAAACGAGTGAACAAATAAAAGGCTTTAATCCACCTCCGAGTCCTTGGCGCGAAAGACCAATTGAAGAAAGTCTACAATTGTTCGAGGTCATTATTTTTTAACATTTTTAAATTCCAGACCTCATACTCTCCTACTTATTGCTACTTTTATATAATTTTGAACTTAACTAGAACTTGACTAATGATTAGTATTTTGTATTTTATAGGACATGAAAAATGGAATTTTGGAAGAAGGAGAAGCGACTCTTCGCATGAAAGTAACACTTGAAGAAGGAAAACAGGACCCAGTTGCTTACAGAATAAAATACGTCCCTCATCACCGGACCGGAGATCAGTGGTGCATTTATCCCACTTATGATTTTACTCACTGCCTCTGCGATAGTATCGAGCATATTACGCATTCACTTTGTACAAAAGAATTTCAGTCTCGAAGGTCCTCATATTATTGGCTCTGCAATGCTTTAGATATTTATTGTCCAGTCCAGTGGGAATATGGAAGATTGAATGTTAGTTATACCGTTGTTTCAAAGAGAAAGATCGCTAAGTTAATTGATGAAGGAATTGTCAATGACTGGGACGATCCCAGGTAATAAGATAGTTTTAAACTAAAAATACACTGTGTCTTTTATAGATACAATTTTATTATTATTCATTTCTTTGCAGGCTATTTACGTTAACAGCCCTACGTAGACGTGGATTTCCTGCAGAAGCAATCAATAATTTTTGCGCCCAAATGGGATTAACTGGTGCCCAGGCCGTTGTAGATCCTGGAGTTTTGGAAGCTTCCGTCAGGGATGTTTTGAATCTCATAGCACCACGACACATGGTTGTTTTAGACCCGGTGAAAATTACAATTACAAATTTCCCTGGAGATGTTCCAATTAGCGTTGAAGTACCAGACTTTCCAAATGAACCCGAGAAGGGAAATCACATTATCACTTTCGGCGAAGTTGTTTATATCGAAGCTTCCGACTTCAAAGAGGTGAGCGTGATTCGTATTATTTATCTACTTTCCACAGAATATAAATTTTCAATTCAAAATAATTTTAAAGGAATATACTTTTGTACAGAATCAAATATTCTTTCCTTTTGATTTCAGAGCGATGAAAAAGGATTTAGAAGACTGACTCCGAACCAATCTGTAGGTCTTAAACATGCAGGAGTTGTTCTCACTCTCCAATGTGTAGAAAAAGACGCAACTGGAAAAATCACGAATTTAATAGCAAAACAAGAACCAGTCTCTGAGAAAAATAAACCTAAAGCTTTTATTCATTGGGTTTCAAATCCAACTCTTGCTTCTGTTCGCCTTTACGAACGCTTGTAAGTTTTAAAAAAATTTCTTTCGGCCCGTTTCTTTCCCCGCAGAAATTTCGTTCTTAGTGTTTTAATTTTCGATAAATTACAGATTCAAGCACAAAAATCCAGAAGATACAAATGAAGTACCCAATGGATTTTTAAGTGATATAAATCCTGCAAGCAAAAAGGAAGTCGTCGCTTATATTGATTCATCGTTAGAAAAAGTATCAAAGCCTTTGGAAAAGTTCCAGTTCGAAAGAATCGGATTCTTCTGTGCTGATACTGATTCAAAGCCTGGCAAAGTATGTTTTTAAATTAAAATGAAATAATTTTGATTGATGCATTCCCAGATATAATTTATATGCGCTATCAAAAAATACTATTTCTATATATTTAAATATGATTTCCGTACACAGTAAATCCTTATCGATAACATTATTTTCTTTTCAGGTTATTTTCAACAGAACAGTAACTTTGAAGGAAGATGCTGGAAAAGTGTGAAAGGTAAATGTTCAATCAAACTTAATATATTTTTAATAATTAATACTCATAAATACGTACATCATAAAAATGCAGCATTTTTATACTTGAACA
Source organism: Synergus magnus (assembly GCA_032275165.1). NCBI lineage: Eukaryota > Metazoa > Arthropoda > Insecta > Hymenoptera > Cynipidae > Synergus > Synergus magnus. The sequence continues at coordinate 13,780,867 of JAUESH010000008.1, read as the reverse complement.
ATTTAATTATTTTCTTGATTAAATGTGGGGAAAAAGTATATCGTTTGTTATTTGTTCTGTAGACCAAAAATTAAAAATGAAGTAGTAATTTTAACCTCTGGAATATTATTGTGGAATCGTTTAAAAAATTAATTCATCATGCAGGATTCGTAAGTCGGTACCATGTACTTAATATTAATAAAAGCATCTTCACCGCCATATCTCTCTAGAATTTCTAAAGTTTCCTGAATCAGATCTGATGGATTTTCACCTCGTTGTTGAGAATAGTCGATTCCTTCTCCAAGATTCACTAAAAATATAATTTATTTATATTTTTTTCGAAAATGAATTCTTTTTTATTTCAAAAATAAAATATTAATAGCTTTGGTTTCTCTATATATGGTCTTTTAAAATCGTTCAAATTCATTTCATTCCTGAAGCTTCAATATTAGAATTTATAAAAATTATAGCTCACCATTTCTGTCTTTGAGCAAATTTGGAATTGGAAGAATTTGTCTAAAATATGGAACTAAAGCTTCTCCAACACAATCTCCGGATCGAACAAGACGCTGCAAAGCTCTCATTGTTGTACAGATTATTTCTGGGACTTTGGTATTTAATGCCTCTGTAATTAGATCATTTTAGGATAAATAATTAAAAATAATTATATAACTGAAAATTGCGATCTGGGAGTCCTTTGTTAGGAAAACAAATAAACATATCAAATTTTTACTTTTGATAGGAATAATTAGTTGTGGAACAACCGGAAGGACTTTTGGGCCTCCATGTTCCAACATTTCGGAAATTCCTTGTTCCACAAGAAATTTAAACGGTGATTCGGTTTCAGTCAAACCGTCGAAAAACATTGGTAGATAGTGATGGAAATCTAGATTTTCTATTTTTACTTTCCAACTAAGTTTCGGTCCAGTGCTATCGTCTTCCAAAGCGATTGGAAAAACACCACGTTCATAATATTTTCGGAAAGTTGAAGGTTTTGGTGGTTGCGGATCGTAGAGACCAACTTTTGGAGGTTTCGCTACGACCGTATTTTCCTAATATTATTGTATAAAAATAATATAATTTAGTCACTAATAATTTAGATGTATCTTAATGAAAGATATTTCAAGTCTTAAAATCTTGCATTATATTTCTGTAACTGAATTATTAAAAAATTTGCATTACCTGCAAAGCTTGAATCGTGAAGGCAGGAACGATCCTAGGCTTTCTGTTTTTATATTTCGGAAAATCTTTTCGAATTTCAGTCCAGAATTCCTTTTCGTTCACCATTTCGGAACTTCTAAGAAAGTAATTAGGGCGAAAAAATTAATTGCAAAATGTTTTAAAACTAAGCTCGAATTGATTTCAGTTTCATGACGGATTTATAAATTAATAATTTGTTTTCTTTTATTTTTCTTCAGACGGAAGTTGTTAGGAAAACTAGTCTGAAGTTTGAAATCGTTTCCTAGCAACTCTGTTTTGATCAATAATCCAGATAATCGTCTCACCTTTTGAAATTCAAAAATCACTCGCGATAACTATTATATGTTATATTCTATTCTTTTATTTCTCACTATTTTTAGATTCTCATTTACATTAAAAAGAAAACATTTTAAATAATGTTCTGTAATACAGATATTTGATACTTTGATCAAAGCTTAATTTTAAAGAAAGAGTACGAGTTTAAAAAAATAATTATATAAATGTATTCCAAATATCTTAAAACAGTCAATAATTATAAAAATATTCGTGACAATTAAACCATATTCGTATAAATTATTAATTTAACTAATTTTAAGTTGCAGTAATTGAAGATTTCTGGTGGAATTCTGGATATTTGAATAAGATTCGAGACTGTGAGGTCTGAAATTTGAAAGCCTTCCATTTCTAGAAATTGAATGAAACCTTAATTTGTTATAGATGAGAAAGAATAAAAAACGGTTTCTCTTAGAAATTAGCAACCATTCGTACATTTATTAATCGAAATAATCTTTTGAACGAGTACAAATTTATATTTTCGTACAATAACTAATAAGTAAATCATTACAAATTACTCACGTATATTTAAAAATGCATTAAATAGCTAAGTTCCAGTTTTTAACGAATTCTTATGAAATTGTGGGTCATCGAATATCAGGTTCCGCTTTAGAGGCTCGTCCTTGTCAGCTGTATTTAATTATTAAGGAAAATATCAAAATAGGCAAACTTATATTTAAAATATATCTATGATATTAAAAATACTTAAATTAATTGATACGAAGTTAATTATAAAGCTGGATAGAAAAGGATATTTGTGAAGAAGTTTGAAAATTCCAGTGCCAACCGGAACCGGAATGCCCATAATAATCGATTCCGAGACTCCACAAATGGTATCTTTTTGTCCATAATATGCTGCGTCGAACAAGTGATCGGCGGTTTTCTCAAACTGAAAAATATAATTTTGATTAATCCGAAAAAGTAAATTTACCTCCTTGGACTGAAAGTAATTCCTCTCCACATAATTGTATTTTAAATACAAAATTTCAATTACCGAGGCTAAATTCAAAACGGACTCTTTCATTTTTGCTAAACCTTGTCTCGTAATTCCGAGAACCTCTCCTCTACTTGTCATTAGATCTGCAACCAACATAGGATGTCGCCTATCGATACTCATTCCGTGGTTCTCCATCACTAATTTAATTTCATTCATAATTGTCGCTCTCGCCGCTTCTATTCCCAGTGTTCGGAACACCTAAAATGAACGATTAAAAAGAAAGGATGAAATTATTTCAATAAAGTTTTGCCGAAATATACTTGGAAGAAGAGTTATAAATTTAATCGGAAATCAAATCTTTGTGAAACTAACTTCAATTGTATTATTGGAAGTCGTTTTCTTTCCTAGGACTCCATGCGTTGCCATGACTTCTCGCATGTTATCGCCTTCTACAAATAATTTATATTTGGTTTGTCCAGTAGAATCGTCATTATGAATAACGGCTCTGTTGACGGACGCGAGACCCTAAAAAATGAATAGAAATGAAGAAATTAAGCGAATTAAATCAATTAATCAATTTGATTTTCTTCAAATTGATATTGTATCAATTTACCTTAATAACGACGCTGCCTATTTGATCTTTGAGCTGTGTCAATGCAAAACTAAGACTTTGTTTTTGCTTATTTGGACTTACAGTGATAATCGAATCACTCTGGACATTCACCAACTTCGGATTAATTTTTAACTTGGAAGTGCAAATCCTACAAGAAAATGGATAATTGTAAACTACGATTAATATTTCCCTGAATACAGACTGATAGCAAAAAATTATGTTAATTGGATTCAACTTTCTGATACATTAAAAGATGAATTTGGTGAAATGAATAAATAGTTCCACATACGAGTATCTAATCGATTCAGCATCGACCTCAAGCTTCAATAAATTAATTCTATCTGTATCAAGTTTCACCAACAGGAAACAATCATCTGGCAGATAAACTTCCTCGATATATTCAGAGACTTCACCTAAAGTCGTTTTCTCAATTCTTCCCTTGACTCTCCTCGCAAATTCCGGATCGGTGTCGACATCCTAAGAAACAAAATAAAGCTGCAATCTTGACAAAAGGAGAGATAATTATAGAAAAGAGAACGTAATTATTTACCAAAGCTGCGGTAATTATAGGCGTACTAATTTTCGGATTCGCATTAATAATTTCTTTGATACGGGGAACACCTTGTGTGATATTCATAGAAGCAACACCAGCAAAGTGGAAAGTCTTCAAAGTCATCTGAGTTCCTGGTTCTCCAATACTCTGAGCAGCAAGAGCGCCCACAGCTGTTCCTGGTTCTACCATTGCATGCATGTATTTTTCTTTACAGGTATGAATAAATTCGACTAGTTGAGAAAGAGTTAATCGCTCGAGTTCCAATTTTACTTTTGTTGTATTCGACATATTCAATCGAATTTTTCCCACTTTTTTAGCCACTGAAGTCATAAATTCCCTGTGAAAAAAAAAGGAACAAGTTAAATATTACTTTTTATTCAATAGTAAAACAAGTAATTTCAGTGAATTGGGAACGTACTTAAGTTCTTCTTTAAATTCGTCACTAAGACAGGAGTAATCTTCATTTTTCAGGAGTTCCTCTGCTGCTTTTTTTATCTTGATGGGTTCGAGAGGTTCCTCGTCTTTATGAGGTGACATCGCTTTCACATGGTCAAGAACTCTTTTGTAATCGACCGGACAGTCTTTACCTTCCATATAAGTGGGATCCAAACCATCAGCGCCGTATAAAAACTGAACAATATCTCCTACGGAATTTCGAACAGTCATATCGTATTGTAGACACAAATCCTCCAAGCTTTTCACCAATCTCCTTTGCATGTAACCAGTCTCTGCAGTTTTAACAGCCGTGTCGACGAGACCTTCTCTACCTCCCATTGTGTGGAAAAAAAATTCAGGAGGTTTAAGTCCTGAATAAAAGGAATTCTGCACGAATCCTTTCGCTGCAGGAGTCTTGGAGAATTTCTCGAAATGTGGCAATGCTCGATCTTCGAATCCGTCTGGAACACGTTTTCCACTAATGGCTTGCTGCCCTACACAAGCTAAAAATCGGGAGAAAATAAATAAAGTATAATGAAAAAATATCAATAATTTATATATGCAAACAAATAATCAGGAAATACTGACCAATCATTTGCGATATGTTGATAAAACTTCCTTTAGAACCAGAGAGAGCCATGACGAGAGGACTGTTGCTAGGATGAAGTTCTTTTAAACAAGCTTTACCAGCATGATCTCGAATCACAGAAAGTTCTTTTAATATCACGGCTTCGAGAGTTTCTTCTTCGGAACAACCTGGTTGGCATTGCAGACGTCCTTCCTCCATTTGCTGAATGTACTCTGTGCATTTGGAATATCTAAAATAAACAGTTTAGTGTTATAATTTTTGTTTACGAAATTCGCATTTTTATTTTCATTCCGAAAATTGTATGTGGTCTCTTGGTATTATTAATTATTTTGCTGTACATACCCAGCATTTAAAAGTTCATGTTTAGCTTTAAGCAAACCATGTCCAGGAGAGACGTCACCAATCCCAATTGAGAAGCCTTTGTTCATTAAAAAAAGACTCGTCATCCTCGACAAGCGCCACATAGCAATGGTGGAAGCATCTTCGCCCCAATCACGCAGAAGAATGTAAAAAATGTTTTGCTTTGATCCAGAACCTAAAGTAGATTTATCCATTGATCCTGCGAGGAGTTGCGAGTTTCGAATTATCACGTCTAGGAAAATAATTTGAGTAGCTTAATTAAGATTTAATTTGAAACAACGTAAATATATATTAATATTAATATTTATGATAATATTCGATATTAATCTGAAAATTCTACTTACAAGAATCATTGATACATAATTCCTCATTTGAAGTGTATGCTCTGCCTTTTGTCTTTAAATTTGCTTTGGTCGGGCAATCTCTATTAGGTTTTAAAATCAAACTGAAAATCTGCTTCCCTGTCCACAATTTGTAGGGTTTTAGAATAGCAGGCTGAGGAAGATCTATATGCAAATTGGAATCGAAGCCGGAAACAAGGCAACCAGCTAATTGATAAGCCTGAGTTCTATTTAAAAACGTGTCCTTCTGAGTCAACAAATATCCTCCTGTAATAAAATCCTGTGTCGCTGCAATCAACAACTCTCCATTTCGAGGAGTAACCAGGTTCGATTTGTTCTACAAATAAAAAAGTATTTCAAAAATCAAAATGAAGAGAAAAACGACAAATTTGGGACGAGACTGTGAGGCCTGGTATTTGAAAGCCTTCTATTTCTTAAATTTGTAACATACCCCCATTAAAACTAAGGCTTCAGCTCTTGCTTCTTCAGTCTGTGGCAAATGCAAATTCATCTCATCTCCATCAAAATCTGCATTATATGGAGTGCAGACACACTCATTGAATCTGAATGTTCTATGATCCATCACTTTTGCCTTGTGGGCCATGATACTAAGTTTGTGCAAAGAAGGTTGACGATTGAAAAGCACCACATCGTCATCTCGCAAATGTCTCTCAATTACATCTCCGTACTATAAAATAATCAAAATGGTGTTAGAAATGCTATCAGAACCAAGGATAATTTAAAAATAGTAAATTAAAAATAAAAGAGTAAAAATAGATAGATTACCTGTAAATCTTGAGCGATCTTTTGCCTGTTACCATAACGGAGAAACTTTCTAATTTTATTTTTGCCCTGATAGATAAAATTTGCACCTGGATGAACATCAGGACCATTTTGGACCAACTTTCGCATCAATTCTATATTCGAGTGATTAACACGTTCAGGATAAGTTAGAATTTTCGCTACGTGAATGGGTACTCCAACCTGATCAATTCGCAGATTTGGATCCGGGGAAATGACCGTCCTGCTTGAAAAATCGACACGCTTTCCAGATAAGTTTCCTCTAAAACGTCCCTGTTTTCCTTTTAATCGCTGAACTAGACCTCTACCAGATTTTTTCGGCTGTAAAAAGAAATTCAAATAATTTTATCATTACATAATAAAAGGTCTCTCAGACTAAATTATATTCATGTAACAAAATTAAAATAAAACTTACTTGCATATTAAGAGGTATTCCAGATACTTCGCTATTAATATAAAGTGCGCAATGTAACTGCAAAAATTCCCAAGCTTCATTGTACAATTGAATTCTCGCTCCAGTGCTCCGATGTTTCTGAATAATGTCATTAATAAAAACAATTTCGCTCAATTTCATTGTGAGATTATCCTCATTTGTTCCAGCTTTTAAATCAGATTCCACACCAGGTCGAATACAAATTGGAGGAACTGGAATTCTGGATAGTATTAGATCATTTGGTTTTGCACAATTTGGATTCATCAACAAAAGAGGTACATCGCTTTCGGGAATTCTCTCAAATAAACATTGCACCTGAAAAAATAAAATTTAAGTCATTCAATACAGAAAAAGACGTTTTAAGATTTCACAAATGAAGTTTTTATTTACCTCTAACGGATTCAGAACATTCACGAGCCCGCTCTGTAAAATACTTTCCAGTTCCTTATTCTCTTCTGTAACATTTCTGTATTCCGACAATTTTTCTTGTAAAAATACATCAGTACTTTTTTTGCCTTTGAATTTTTCGTGGACAATTTTGAGTAAGCCAGCCTTTTTAACAGTGCCGTTTTGTTCTCCACAGTGGGGACAAATTGAAGTTTTCTTCGCTTTTTCGAGAATTTGTTTTCGTAGAGCTTTGCGGCTTAAGTAATCTAAGTTGGGATTCAATACGCGGGGTAAGTAGGACTTTTTGAGTTCTTTTGTTAACATGACGCAGGCACACTTCTGCGAAAATAAACAATATATAAATAAAGTATTAATTTTCAATCGTAAGTTATCATAAAAAATTAGAAATAAAATTGTTTAAATTGAATTATAAAATATGTTGTTTACTTTGCAAATAGATTGTAGAATGCCGATGATTGATCTGAAATAACCAATGTGGAATACCGGTAATTCTAAGTCAATGTATCCAAAATGTCCGATGCATTCGTTTAATGATTTTCCACACGTTTGGCAGGTACTCGAATTTGAACAAGTGCCCTGTGAAAGAATTGTTTCTTAATGAGAAGAAGTTGTAGGAATTATAATTAAAAGCGATTACAATCTTTTCATTTCAAGCTTCGATAAAAAAATAAGATTAACTTGTCAAAGGAAACAATTTTAAACAAAATTTATGTATTTTTTAAAATTAAATTCCGAAATTTTTTGATCAAATGACGACTCTTTAAAAGGCAGGAATCGAATTTACATTTTGACAGTTTTTGAATAAAAAGAACTTTTTTTAATAATTACCATTCTTTTATCCAGAACACCATAAGGAACAGGAGTTCGATTTCCATCTTGACCATATAAATTCTTATTAACTACATGAATATGAGCCTGTTTTCCCATATTGTGTCGACTATCGACACCGAAAGATACCTCCGATCTAAATGATAATAAAAAACTAATCGGTTATATTTAAAAGGTCAAAAATTAAACAGAATTTATTAAAACTTATTAAAAACAATAAACAAGTCTCAGAATAGTAATAAAACTCACATCTTTCGGGCGATATCCGTTTCTCTGTATAATTCCTTCACCATTTTTTTCGTCTTCGAGGTTATGTTCCTCAGTATAACGAGTATAACAGGTATAACAGTTCAATAAATACTATTTAAAATATTTGAAAACCCTATTTCATTTCATTATTCTGATCGCTAAGAAACAATCATTTCTTTACTTTTGTTAGTACAATATTGTAATTATAAAACTTCTGCTTTTTTAACAAGAAACTTGTTTGTTATTTTCTGCACATTTTTGAGCATGGAAGGCATGGAACGACTAGAGATCCTCTAGGGAGAGTTAGAGATCCTTTAAGGAGAGTTGAGACAGATTTCCCCCACCACCGAGCTTTTATATTCGGGTCGGGCACGGAAACAGACTGGCGCCATCTGCTGCCTAAAATAGGCAATTGCTGTTGGATGGATTGTG
>JAUESH010000008.1:13755722-13772276 GCA_032275165.1 Synergus magnus | reverse complement strand
CGAGCTCTTCGAGGGTACATTTAGGCCGCGGGGGGCGCTACGGGAGGGGGAGCAACCGTGAACCCGGAACTGAAATGATCGTTACAGAATCGGCAGTTGAGTGTATTTACGGCCATTTTCATGCCTGTCGGACAGGGCTGGTATTTACATCGTTAACTTCATACCACGGTGTAAAGTGATTTTAATGAGTTTACGAGGTTTTTTTATGTAGTAAGTAATTGTAAGTAATTCATCCCTAATAAAATTCTTCTTAGAGTAAACTTACTAAATTTATGATATAATTTATTCTAAGAAAAAAATGCTCCGATTTTTATATTCTATGGAATATAAAGTTAAGCGCATTAATATAATGAAAGCGTATACGCTCTTTGAGGTTAGTTTCTTCTTCAGGTGTTTAAATGAGAAATATTATAATTTATAAAAGCTTTTTAATTCATTTGATTCAATATTAATAAACGATGACTTATCTTGAAATATATTTTTAGAATTCGATTTATACATTGAATAAACTGCTTATATATAACATATTAGAAAAATATATAATTATCTAGCAGTGTTTTATATCTGCACTTGCAATTTTTACTCACGAATTACATACTTTTTATGTATTCTTTCAGAGTTTAGGTGTCGAATTTTATAACAAAAAGTTAACCACCAAATGAGAAGAGTACAGTATCAGTTACAATGAGTAATTTGTTCCAAAAAGATTTTTTAATGGACCAATTTGATAATGAAGTACCTGGCACCAGTACTGAATCCAGAACTGAAAATACTTCATCTGTAATTAAAATAGATCCTTCAGTAGCTCAAGGATTGAGTCCAATCGATAAATTGAATGATGACTGTCTGCGAGTTATTTTCCAGTATCTTCCAATTTTCGACAAAGTTAGGATTGAATCAGGTAAGATTTTCAAATATTGTTAAGATTTTAGTTCAAGAAGAAAAAGCAATTCTTAGCAAATTCTTGTATAGCAGATATTTAAAAAATGAAAAGGAAAGTTACAGCTGAAAAATCTCCTGTTCGCAAAGAAATTTTCTTTTCTAAACGCAGGTATACGAACTGTAATATATGCAAGTGTAAGTTCAGGGTAATGGTCTCCCTGTGAGCGGATTAGAAACTTCCTTTGTGACGAACTGGAAAAGCCAAAGTGAATGCAAAATCTTATATATGTTTAGAAAAAAATGTTAAATTAAATAAATGCAAGGAAAAAATGCAATATTTATGAAAACTATTAGTATACAAATTCAGTTCCGTATAATTGCGAATATTGCAATCTGATAACAATTACTGTTTGAAATACAATATTTATTTATATATTCGGGTTTAGTTTGTAGAAGATGGAGAGTACTCAGCAAAGAATCTTGGTACACTTTTAAAAGGCTTGATTTATCTCCCGAAACTTGGGGCTGGACACATAGAAGCAAGGCAATAAGTATAGATAATTACGTTTTTGAGACACTTTTTAAACGTTGTGGGCAATATCTAAAAACCGTAGATCTCTCTATGCGAAACTATCCTCGCAGAACAGGATTATTCCAGAATTTAAATCTGGAAACAATAGAGTTGATATGCCAGTCATGTCCAAACATGCAGGCTCTAAATCTTACAGATGTGGAAATTGATCGAATGAGGGCTCGCAGAATTATGAACCGAAAAAGGAGGTATATGTTTTTACATGCTTGCGAACAGAGGAGAAGATGTGAACATGCCTGTTTCCGTGAGTGTGCAAGAGAACTTTGTTTGTGCGAGCTTGCAGACGTTAGGGATTATGAACATCCAGTCGACACTGCATTATTATCGGAAGAAGAAGTTCATCAAATGATGGAGTCTTTAACATTTCGTTGCCACAATTTAACGAAATTTGGAATGGGTATGCGGTGTTTAGGATATTGTGCTGAGGATTTATTTAAACTGTTTGACAAAATGAGGAACGTGAAACACCTTAGACTCACAACGGTTCAAGGAATATGTTTGACGCATTTATCGTTTGACACGATTGAAGAATTGTTTTTGGGAGCTTGTAATGGAATTTATCCTGATCATCTTTGCAATGTAAGTATATTTAACCTTTTCAAACGTAACAAAATAAACTCAAATTCTTTGAAAAAATCTACTAATCAATTCCAATATTATAAAATGAATCTTTCAACAGGTTCTCGAAAAATTCAAAAAATTGAGCACATTTGTCTTGGACACCTGTCGCTACATTGACGATTTAGGAATGCGAAAATTATTATCTCAAGCTGTTACCTTAAAAAATTTAGGATTAATCGGAGGTTCCCATTCACTCTCGGCACGAGGAATCAAGTACATTCCACAGTTTATTAACTTGGAAAAATTAAATGTCAAAGGCAACAATTTGATTGACGACAAATTTCTCGAAGCATTGGCTGTGAAATGTGAACAGCTTATTTACTTGAACATTTCCTGTAAGTGATAAAATTTAATTTTATTTAAACAATAATTTTAGTACATTAAAACAGAAAAATTATCTTTTTTAGGCTGTGAGAAAGTTACCAACAACGGAGTCTTAAGTATTTCAACCCTGCCGAATCTCGAACATCTGATAATATCACAGCTGACTTGTGTGAGCGACAGATTTTTGGGCAGATTTCACAATTTACGAGTCTTAGATTGCCAAAATTGTCCACAAATGAGTGACGAAGGTCTCTGTATTTTAGTTGAACGATCTTCCGAACTCAGAATTTTAATTCTTGAAGGTTGCAAACACATCACAGAAAAACTCCTGGACGTTGCAGTCGAAGCAACCGAGACTCGTTCAAACAACACCGTTCTAAATATCAGCATAAACAGCAATGCTAGCTTCGATGTTTCAAAATTCAATCAAGCATCACCCTTATTACGCGTAGTGAGCAAAATCACGCGTCAAGAGTCTCGAAGAATGGATTTTAAAGAAGAGTACTTCCCTGTCGAGGAAGACAATTTCGTCATTTCCGAATTCTGTAATCTTCAGAAATTCGTGTCCTTATAAAAAATAGAATACAAATTTAAATAGTGTTCTAGAAAAAGGGAACTAAAATCGAAAGTGTCGGTTTGAAAAAAAAACGGTTTATTGTAGATTTTCTTCAAGGCGAATTTCTCTCCATAATTTAATTGTATTTTATAGTAACAGTTGATTTTTTTTATCGTGGGTTTCCAACCCCATTGATGCTTCCAAACGAGAGTACATTTTTTGTGGTGCTTCTCAGGAGGAGAGTCGGTTGTTGTCTCTTCGATGCGAGACAAAAGCTGGCACTCATCTCAACAAAGCGATTGCGTTCAACCATGACTCTTGCTTGAAGTTTTCCACTTCGTGTGAAAAGCTTCGATGTGCTCCAGATTAACACCTGAAACAAAATTGTATAAATATATTTTTTTTTTGAATGATATGTTTAAAAATTATGAATATCAAAACTTCCTATGTTTTAAATTAGTTTATATGCTCGTAAAATTTAATTTTATGGACCTGCACTTTTCGCTAATCCTTCGGGACTGACAGTGAGTGCCTTTTGGTCTTCGGGGCTGCATCCGGTTAGTAAGGTGACTACTGGAATTTCCGAGTCACTGGTCAATCCGACTTTGGATTGTTGGGTGAGATAATGACAGCACTCGATGATTTGGAAGTAAAGCCAAGCCTCCTTATCTTTCGGCCTCGGCCCTTTTATTAGAGGAAGTGGTAATCGCTCATGAGGTCTCTGTGCCCTGAGAAATCGAGATCCACGTCTTAGCTGTCCTTCCAACCATCTCGTAGCTTCTCTCGCCTGACCGCTCGTTCGTTTCACTTCGTCTAGAGCAGAAACCACTGAAAGCACAAGATATTATATTATTCAATTGATTAAATGACCCAACAATTTTTAAAACATTGACTGGATAGTATTATTAAGTTAGTCTGTTTTCTATCTTTGGTACGACTGAAAGTTATTCATGTAAATGAATACACATATAGTTATTATATTATTGTAATTGATTTATAATAATTGTATAATGGTTGAAGACATGATTTAGTTCTGCGGTGGTTGCAATAATGTATACAATGGCTCATATTCGAATAAATAAAAAATGTAGAACGTCCTCACTTGTTTTTATGTTATTGATTATGCGGTTGAACCAACTTTAATTCATAGGTTCTCGTATAAAAAAGAATTCGAATAATCTACTCACCAACTGCAGGGATGACAATGATGAACTTTTTCGCATAAACGAGTCGCTTTAATGCCGCTGTATGTTTCGCCAAAGCCTCGTGATCAGGAACCAAATAGGGAGACATTAGTCGGGATCTCAATCTACTTTCCAGAGCTCTAACTTCTGCCTTCAGCCACAATCTTCCCATATGTCTCATCAATTTTCCCCTTGGATGATCTACCTCCGCATTCTTTCCCTCTTTTTCACTACTCATTGAAATTAAATTATCTGAATCTTTCATAACAAAAATCTTTTTATCGTCGTCATACGATAATTTCAAATCTTCTATCGAACTTAAATATCTCCCAAACTGTACCAATTTCAAGCTTCTCAATAGAGTGCGTTCTTTCCTACTGATTTTAAATCTCCTCAATAATTTCCAATCTAAATCTTTGTGAGCATCTTCCAAATACTTCAAGCCTCTCAAATTCACATCTTCGGGTAGCGGAACTTTTGCTATTGCCTGTTCCAAATTGTCTATCTTCGATAAAAAATCTGAGTGTTCCTCTTGATTTTTCGAGAGAAGGTTTACGTCCATATTTATTAAATTGAGCAAAGAAGTTATGCGTTTCATCAAAGTTCTCGAACCCTTCGCGCATGTTTTTATGATTTCTGGGTTGCATTTCAACCAGTCGCAGCATAATTTTACAGAAGCGAGAATCCCTTCAGAGGCAAGAACGTCTAGAATGAGATTTTGATCTAGACTCTGTTTCCTTAATTGAGCGACGTAGGGTATCGTGTTTGTAGATCCACTACTTTCATCGTAAACACTACTAGAATCCACAATCGGTGTCAGAGTTATGGCACTACCAGAATTTGTAGTTGAACATTTATTGTTCAATTTTGGTTCGGCTTGATCTTCGCTAACATTCTTTCCGTTTTCTAATTTATCTGTGTCGAGAGAAGTGTTTTTTTGATTCGGAAGACTGTGGCCGTTGACTTGATTGTCAGTCGCGTTCTCAGATTTGAGAGTATCTTTAGTTCCTTCCTCATCAGACAAATCATCAGACAAAGCTTCGTCCGAGAGCGGATTCTCCCCACTCAAAGCATCTTCCTCAGTCTCAGAAATATCTGAATTCAATTCATCACTAGAAGAAAGAATAGCATTTCCATCCGCGTCGCTATTATCCGAATCAGAACTATTTCTTCGCTTCCTTCGACGTAGCTTAGTCAAAAGACTCTTTGACTTAGCCTTTGGCTTTTTGACTCCATTCGTGTGATTACCATTCGTTTCTCTATTTATTTTTCCACTTAAACCTAATGACTCGTGTGCGTTAAAAGACTCATCCTTTGCATTAATTTCGTTCTCCTCTTCTTTAATCAACTCGCCTTCGAAGTCTGCTAACTGTAAATTCAAGTCTACATGCTCTCCATTAGCAAGCGAGATATCTATCAAAGATTCCTGAATTCTCAAGATCGTTGAGTGAACTAGTTGAGATAACACAGCCAAGGTAAAGGCAATAACTCCCTGAACATCGCAGGAGTCTTTGTTGCGCAACTTTGATATGGTCATGAGGCAAATTGCCATGATTTTGAAAATCATGTCATCACTTAAATAAATAGAATCTTCTACTTTACAAGACTGAAGATAAACTTCTATATCGCACTCATCTACGCGAGGATTTTTGTTGCTCGGAAAGGATCGTTGGAAAGTCAAGCAGGTTTCAATCATGTTTAGTAATGCCTGAAAAAGAAAATAATCATTTTTAAAAAGGTGATATTATTTAAAATTGTAATTATTTATCAAATTGAATTTTACATTTTATATCTATTTTAGTTTTAATTTACCTGGCACTCCTCATTTATCCGATCAGGACTGGTGTCTTCGCTTTCCCAGAGTTGAAGTAGAGAAAGTAATTTTGCGATGCACTCTTGAGTTGGGCATTTCTCTTTGCCACTGAAAGAATGCAGAGTTATTGTCCTTCTCAAATTTCCCTCGGCTCCATCGAATGGTTCCGTGCAAAGAATACTGAAAATATTGGTGTAACATATTATTCTTTTGAAGTAATGAAAATAAAAAATTAAATTATGAGATAATGAAGTAAAAAGTTACCATCTCATATAGTGGTAGACGCCATCTAATCCAAAGTTCTTATTTCCAGCCATCGTTCCTAATTGATTGTGAGGCATTCCAACGTTTGGATCAATCGCTACTGCCATTTTGTAATATCTGGTTGCAATCATTGGATCCCAATTCGGTTCTAAATCTAATCTATATCTAGCCAAATCACCCAAGCATATCAAACTTCGATGTATAAAACGTATTGCGCACTGTCTCGCTTCTTCAGTTTGGAGTTTGGACGGTGTACTTTTGCTTTTAATCTGTCATAAAAAGAGGTATCGTTGGCATTTTTGGTAACATAAAAAATATTTTGATATAAGATGCCTTAACTCACATTAACTGACGTGTTTTCATTGTGCGGATAGGCAAAGTCGATCACCCCGATGAGGTCCAAGTTACATTCAAGTTGCAAACGTAGAATTAAGTGATGGTAAAATCCGATGCCCACTGCCAAATGCGCTGATAGTAAGGCTTTTTCTACCTCGCTCCAAACATTGCCCTTTAAAAAGAAACATTTTAAAAGTTATTATAAATAAATATCTAATATCTGTAATAAGTCATCCTTTAATAATTTGCAGCTAGAGCTTTTTAATCAAATTTTAACATTTTAAAAAATCTCAGAATACCTTTCGTATTTTTTTTGCCATAGAGACAACATCGTAGAAGCCTCTTCTCCAAAGTAATTCCTCTGTTTTTCGAACATGACTGATGGGATCTTTAAAAATCAGTCTCTCACAATAGTCACGTAATTTCGTACGCAGAGCTTCCCCAGTTGGTGTAAAGATGTCCGATACTGTCAAAGCATGGCTTTTTTGTTCGTCTAGTTTTTTTGCAATGTCGGTTACTCCTCTGTAATCAAATTAAAGAACGATTTTTCTCTTTTGTTTTGACAAATCTATATACAGTATCTTTATAGGTTATGTTCCCCTTCCGAACATAAAAATCTTAAAATTAATTATTTGAAATATAACATGTTAGCTAAATTTAATTATAGATAAAAAGAAAGGGTATACAATCACCATAAATTAAAGAAAAAAAGGATAATTTACCTGTACAGACGCCTAGTTATTTCGAGACCATCGGTCGCCCTGACATCTGAGTTGTAAGTTCTTCTCATTTTGCTGAACTCACGATTCTCTGCAACCAGCTTTTTGACTCTTCATTATCTCATTATTCAAATACTCATCTTCCCGCAGTCTCCCAACGCACACACCTCCTATCCACGTGAAAATTCGACATTCGTCCTGTCCTCTTTTCAGAAAAGAACCCTCCCAGCAAAACCCAAAACTGCCAAAAATCTGTCACACGTTGCACACGTTTTTCTCTATTTCTTTCCTTATTCCTTCCACTCTCAGGGCTCATATCACGCCTGAATATCTTCCCGATTTTCTCTTGTCTTGCAAATTTTACGTAAGATTTTCCTGATATTTGTGACACCTTTTTCTGAAAAATTTTTGACAGCTTTTCTTCTTCACGTTCTTCTTTGATAAAAATGTTTTTTAGGTTAGAAAGTGTGTGACATACTGACATTCACCTGATTGGTCAAACGCCGCCATTTTTTCTCCCGCGAAAATTCAAATAAGGCTTTAAAAAATTTGAATTACAAGTTTTTATTTACATATCAATAGAAAAATATTTAGCGGAACGGTGTTTTCTTTTTTTTAATAAAAATTAGAATTGCAAAAAAGAAAGCACCGTTCGCTAAATATCGTACTTGCGCTTGCGTGAACCTAATATTTTTGGTGACACCGTGACAGAGAAGAAACATAACCTATAATGCGAATGCGCACCTGACCTGTCAATCTGTCATTACCGTCATTACAAATTGTGTTGCGACCTGCGGGTCGATACGAGAAATAATAATTGTTAATTAATTTTGGATCGAGTATTATAATTATGCTTTATGTACGTTTATAAAATAAATGATTTCATTGTGGATTGGTGAATGTTGACAAAAAAATGTTTGGAGGATTGTTTGTGTATGGGATGCTTTCGTGACAGCTTTTTGTGGACTTTTCATTGTTGTTTACAAAATGGCAACTGCTCAAGGAACTCCAGAATCTGATACAGGAAGCTTCGAGTGTTTTCAAAATTACACAGCACCGGAAGTTTTTATACAAGGACTTGCCGGAATTGTCGATCAACAGGATGTCGAATCCATGATTCGTGCTCAAAAACAAATGTAAGACTTTTAGGCTGTATATCTCATCACCTCATGTCGACTGACTTTAAATTTCATTTTTAATTTAAAGACTCTAAATATATTTTCAGGTTGCAACGATTTGAGAAAACGAACGAAATGCTGACCAACTGCAATCAATTATCAGTCAACAGGCTTAAAACTGCTGGTACAGAATTCAAAAAGCACACAGCCCTTCTAGTCGAAATGAAGAAAGACTTGGATTACATATTCAAAAAGATACGATTGATAAAAAACAGATTGAATCAACAATATCCTCAAGCTTTTAATGGTAATTTGCAATATCTAAACAAATTCAGAGTTTTTTAAAAATATATAGTAAATATGTTAAAACTCAGTGTGACGATTAATAATGTTTACTATTATTATTGACATTATTTAGAGGCTGTAAGAAGTAGTTTAGCGGAGGAAGTAATTGTCGAAGACATGGATTGTGGACCGAAACCTTTAGAACCGGAAGTTGTGCCTCTACCTACCCCAGCAACCAATTCAGTCACAGAAAGAGATCCGGATTCAGATGGTAACCCAAAGACTCTCAAATAATCATATCGTTTGTCAACACTTTAATGTTCTTGCCTTCGTCACACAAAACTTTTTCCCCAATTAATGTAAATAGTTGCTCAATATTTTTGGAATTGTATTTGTATAATTTTTAAATTATCACTCGTTTATCATTGAAGTTGAATATTTCTCAAAGGTTCATTTGTCATTTCAAAGGAGGAAACTCATACCTTAGGGCAAATCTTCTGGAATTGTGATAGTGATAGTAACACTACTTTTTAAATAGAAAGTTCCTTTCAAATGCTACAACTTAACTTTAATCATAAATCTCTATTGGTATATCTTTACTAATAAATTTTACTGTTATGACTTTATTGTTATAACAAAAATTACAATTCAACTATACAAAGTTCATAATTAATAAAAATGCATAATGATAAATCGGTGAAGACTATAAAGGTGTGTAAAATGTTCCAAGTAATTCACAGTATTCCGATTATTATAGTCTAGAAAATTAGGTTATTATCGGCTTGTTCGAGAATCTTTTTAGGGCCAACGTCGATTATAGTTTTGAAATGTACATATTCAGAACTAAATATAACTCTTTTATTTTCGTTTTCTACGAACAGCCTCCTTCATTTCCTATTTCCAAGAGTATGAGTGAAGAATGTGTGAGAATATCCTGCGATTTCGCAGGTTAATAACGAAGATTCAATTATTGTTGATGTGCAGTTCCAGTCGAGGAGTTTCAGTTTGCTAAGCTACGCAAAAGGGGGATTAAGAGCAACGACAGTTCGTCGACGGATAGCAACAACGATAATGCTGACACGTCCTCCTGCACCTCCGACACCGGTTAATCGGGCTATGGAATCGTCCAGAAAAACTATTATCTCAATGTTTGTGGCCTAAGAGTTCTGGCGAGCTTTCATTTTTTGTAAACCACTCTTGTGAGCCAACCTTTGTGAACGAAACGATATTAAGAATAAAACTTCTACATATTTGTACGACAACGAATTTTTAAGAGCACGTTTCTATCTTCACCATTTTGGTAATTTTAGGATATTTTCTTTCAGATATATTCTTTTTCGAAATGTGGAGCAGTGGCTTTAGTTATATAAATTCTACCTATATACTCGTAAAATAATAATTAAAAAAAAAGTTTCATAACAGACAGACGTTTAATCATTTCTTTATGGTTATAACTTGGATCCAAGACCCTTTAGTAATTTTAAATTATTATATTAGTAAGGATTGGTAAAGTGGTTTCTAAAGTGAAGCAAAGTTATATTCTTAGGGTGATCCGAAAAAACTTTTTTATTGTAGGGCAACGATCCCTAACGATTAATAAATGTATAAGGACAATTTTATTTCGGAAGACTTTTTGAAATTGTTTAAACAATTTCAATTTTTTAAAATGCTTTTTAGACTCTCTTGCGGTAAATTTTTTACATATTTAAAAATATGAATTAATGATTCTCTGATCTTAAATATATCTAGTAATAATCATAAGTAAAAACATAAAAAACAATTTATGGTTTTTATTCTTGTTTTTCAGGTTGATCGAGATACTCTGTTCGCTATTATACACGGAGTCAATTATCTGGGAATGACCGGATTATTAGAACTATAATTATGTAAGTTGTACATTTTTTTAGAAAATAAATAATAATAAATAAACCTTTCTATAAAATGACAAATCTCGAATTTTTCATTTTTTTAAATGAGAAAACTAATTGCGTTTAAAATTTCATTCAACAGCTATTTTATTTTTCTCTCAAACGTTTATTAATAAATTATGTTACAGATCTGCTTTGTTTGCACATGTGAAGTCGCAAAGTCAGAAGCCAGCTGCTTCTCAGCTGTTTTATATTTGTACCATCTTTCTGCCTACTTTTTTTTTCTACAAGTCTTAAAAAAAGGACTACTGGAATTAATAGGTAAAAATAATAAATTAATAGATATCAGATTGGGAGAATTGGGACTTATTGTAAGTCATATCAAAAACATTTTTAATTGTAACTACCTGTGGAATTACAATGGACGTCTGTGCCTGAAGACAGTTTTCTTAATTGTTTCCTATTTTCCCTCTACAGATTATGTGCCTTTTTTCATTTTTATTTTGAGACAGAATTTAAAATATTTATTTTCAGCGCAGCAGAATCTAAAATGCAGGATTAAAAGTCTTGGTTATAAATTGTCATACAACACACTTGTAAAGTGACTACATGCTATTGACATTTACCTTCTCATGCTATTGACATTCCGGCACAGGCAACCACGGAAATGTGGAGAGCATGGCATGACGTCATTTCCAAACTCTGGAGAACGACCATTTTTGTACTCTGGTCTGTGAAATTTTCAAATCGAAAACGGCTGCTGGAGTTGCTAGATACCTAAGTCATAAATTATGACCGTTGCTTTCTGCCTCGAATTCCAAATTTCCAAATATTTAGTACCATAATTGACTAACTGTAGGTGCACTCGACATATCATAACTCATACTCAAAAAATGGCATATAAATACATCATCTGTCATGCGTAAAATTTATTTAAATTATGCGAACTTGGAGTATTATAACACCCCCTTAAAAATTCGATGGTCCCAAAAAAGTGCCTTTTTTACATTCATAATATATTTTTTTAATTGTACTATTTTAAATTAAATTCTACATCCATTTTCAGGGAGAAATACATTAGGTTGAAGTTTCCGTCGTCTAGTCTGACGAACTTTTTTTATTTTTTATTTTTTTGACATTTATTGGGTTAATAATATTAAAAAAAGTTCCCAAAAACATTTGATTTTTATTTATTTATTAAGAGAAATTTACTCGGTGTTGCTCGGAATTTTAAGATATTTCAAATGACTTTAAGGAACTTCATTTTATTTTAAGGGACTTCAATAAGAGATTTTAAGAAACCTAAAAGGATTTTTAAGAGTTTGAAGGAATTATGTAAAGAATGATCCAGAGATTTTAATAAATTTCACAAGATTTCAAAACATCTTAAAGGATTTCATCCGATTTTAATTGACTTTAAGAGATTTCAAAGGATTTTAAGAGATTTCAAGTGATGTCAAGTGAATGTAAGGGATTTCAATGGATTTCTAATGTGAAGGAAATTAAACTTAAAATCCGTTAAAATTACTTGAAATTCTTTATAATGTTTTAAATCTTCTGTAAATGTCTTACAATCGTTAAAAATATTTCAAAATCCCTTGGGGTTCATTAATATCTCTTGAAATATCTTGAAATCCCTTCAACTTCGTTAAAATCTGTTAAAATATCTTGAAATCTTATGAGATCTTTGAAAAAACTTTTCGTTAACTCTTTTAAATTCGTTTAAAAATCCTTTTAACCCCTAAAATCAATGAAAATTCCTTCAAATCACTATAAATCTTTTAAAATCCCTAAATAATTTTTGAAATCTTATCAAATCTCTTGAAATTCCTTAAAATCATCTAAAATATCTTGCAATTCTTTAAAGTTTCTTTAAAATTCATTTAAATTATATGAAATCTCTAAAAATCCTGGGCAACGGCGGGTACATTTTTCCAGGCAAATAAATCAAAATTTTGGGGTTTGGGGGGACTTTGGAAACTTTTTTTTGATATTTTTATTCAAATAAATGTAAAAAAATTGTCAAATTAGACGTCTGGAACTTCAATCCAATGAGAAATACAGTCAGTTCCACAAAAGCGTTGTCACGATTTCTGAAAAAGAAATATTATTTTAAAGGAACAAAGACACAATTTTGTAGTGTCCAAATTTGGCATTTCTGGGTTATTTTTTCGACCCATGAAACATAAGACTTTCAATGTTCTACGGCAATTCCTAAACATTTTTTTTAATTCGTCAATCATAAATTTCGAATAAATATTTAGAACTTTAAACTTGACATTTAACTTGAAATTTAAAAAAAGTTAAGCGTCACGAAATTATAAACTGTAATAGGTGAAGAAGTTTTGAAATATTGATAGTTTATATTTTTTTTCTGCAGCTTGTAATTTGCATAACTTTTTTCATATTAATATCATTTTTCATATTAATTGTCATGTAGCATTATCAATATTTATGAAATTTTGTTTCCTATGAGCTATATTTAAAAGTATTTCGATCATTTTTTATGGAAGTATTACAAAGGATAAAACTTCACAAGGCGCAAAATGATCCTCTCTTCTATTATATTTGATAAAATTGTGTCGATTAAACATTTTTAAAATTTTAAGGTGACCTTTTAAGGCTAACATTATGTAAATTTATGTACAATTTATTTAAGAATTTTAAACCTATTTCTCAGTAAATTCCAGCACATAAAAAATCAAATTCACATACTTGTTAAAATATCATCAGCATCAGGTTTTGTTTTGTTTTTCATAATACTTCTGTTTCCAGAAATCGTGACGATGCTCTTGTGTGGAACTGACTGTACTCTCATTGCCAAAGTTGAATAATGTCTTCAATCTAAATGGTCCTATTCAATTATCAGTGACGAAATTTCTGTTGGAACAAAGATTTGTGTAGGTGTACCACTCTAACACGGTAATATAAAGAGGCCTCACATGTGCAACTGCTCTTGTGAGTGCAGGTGCCGCAGGTGTGCGATGCAAGGAAATTTATCAAGAAATACGAAAATCCCGGTATTACAGAACACGAGCAAAGTGGCTTTGTAATCATTATTTTTTTTGTTTTTGTTTTCATTACGCTCAATTGTTACCTGAACAATTCAAGTTTCAGCAGCTCCCTTAAATTAGGAAAAAATCCTTCGGCAACCACCTTTTAAATTCCATAGACAGAGGAATTAAATAGATCGAAAAGCAATATCTGCAATCATGTTCGAACCCTTGGGTATATATATTTTCGCGATTTCTCCCACATGTGAGAAGCTTTTACACGGACGTGTAAATCTACCTCTATTATAGGCATTACTAGCACTCCATCATCGAGGCCCTGTCATCGACACGTATTCTCTGCATGCGTCGAATATTCGTGAGCTTCGCTGTCATACACGCGTGACTTCGAAGCTGTCAGAATTCTAAAAAGTGCGCCCTGTTTATGTTCGACCTGGTCACATCGACGTCATTGAACTGTCATCGTTCAATGAGAATATATTAATTTTGTGGCTTCCCAGCACCGCATTTCTTCACCACTGCTGTCGACTGATTCTGGTTCAGATTCAGCTTTTCATTTTCAAATCGGATCCGAATTACTATTAAAAAATTAGGAGCCATTAAACTAGCACCTCCACTATCTAATTTCTGTATTTATATAATATCTCATAATTTTTGGGGTTTTTTGGGCTTTTTTAGGCACCAATAAAAATTTTTGGGCTCCATCCCTTCATGCCAAGAACTACCCTCCTTTTGCCGCTTGAAGGGAGATTCTTCTCTCAAGAAGAATCTCCCTTGATCTAACAATATTTTTCCTTTTAATACCTGATTACGTTTTTTAACCCTCAGTTGGCTTATGGGGTCAGATTGGCCCCAGCGAGAAAAATTGTTATTACAAAAAAAAGGTATTGATAATGAATATTTTCATTTTACAATTTTTTGAGAACATCTTCAGAAGTTACTTTAATAAGTGATTCAGGTTATTTAATCCTTAGCTGTCACACTTCCCTCTCTCTAAAATTCAATCAGTGGAAGTTCTCTGATTCTCAGTGACTCTTTTCTCACGATTTTAATCGGTGAAAATCCACTGAGAATCAGTGAAAAGTCACTAAAATTTTCAGTAATCGTCACTAAAGTACTGAAAATTTCAGTGACTTTTCACTGATTTCCAGTAAATTTTTCACTGATTAAAATCGTGAGAAAAGAGTCACTGAGAATCAGTGGAATTTCACTGGGAATCAGTGAAATTTCATTGATTTTTCACTGATTCAAATTTAAATCACTGAAATTAAGAAAAACATTATTGTTACAACGATTTCGCAGTACACTTTATTAAAATAAATAGGGCCGGAAATTTTCTTAAAGTCAGTGATTTAAAAAAAAAATAAAAATATGTAATCAGGTATTAAAAGGAAAAATATTGTTTGAACAAGGGAAAACAATTAGAGATCACATTTCTTATATAAGTAATATCCCAGCGGGCACGAAATTTAAGGACGTTTTTAGAACGTTCTAAAGACGTTTTTAGGACGTAATGTTTAAAAGACGTTTTTAGAACGTCCAAAAAGAAGTCCTAAGCCAGGTCAAAAAATGTCCAAAAAACGTCCAATGGTTCCAAATACGTCCTAAAAACGTCTTTGGAACATTGTATGTTTTTAGAACGTTATTTGACCTGACTTAAGATGTTTTTAGGACGTCCTAAAAACGTCTTGAGAAATTCGTGCCCGCTGGGATCTTCTTGATAAAAGGGGGGTAGTTTTTTGTATCAAGGGATGGAGTCCAAAAATCAAAATTGGTATTTTTGAGGAGTCCAAAAATCAGAGACTCTTTTGACTTAGCAAAAAGTTGAAAAAGATTATTTTTTATTTTTATTTTTATCTGTGTAACAAAAGGGGGGTAGTTTTTGGCATTAAGGGATGAAGCCCAGAAGTTAATTTTGGGATATTCGGGGTACCAAAATAAAACTGAGAAATATATAACCAAAAAGTACTGTGTACTTCAATTTTTGAAAAATGGAATTTCTGTAATTGGGGTTGATTTTGGAACTTAAGGGATGTTTTTGGAGAGTTGATTTTTGCGGAATTCAAGTGTCCAAAAAAAGCCCAAAATTATGAGACATTCGGAATACAGAAAGTCGATAGTAAAGGTGCTAGCTTAATAAATCTAAAAAATTAGATGTATATATGCTTGATGATTCATTTTATAAATCATACCATAAGATGGATTTAATATGATCGTCCGATAAGAAACTCGTGTGCTTTGAGGACACTCAACGACCCAAGGATAAGTGCTTTCTGCATTCTACAGAATATTCTTGGTTATTGTATAAATTTGAATAATTTAAAGTTGGAAAATCTTTGAACCCTAAATAATATGATATTCAAACCGCCCGAATAAACGAAATGAAAAAATTAATTTTACCAGTGCAGAGATCCGGATGCAGGTGGAAGATTCGTGGGCCTCGTGCATCGGTGGTTCCAAACTTCCAGATTCGCGCCATATGGGCCAATGGATCGTCCTTGCCATATGTACATAGGACACTGTGGGTGCTAGTGCACCCAGAGTAAATTGGCACAAGGGTAGAAGGGTGCGAGGACCAAGCTATTTCTCAGCTTCAACAGCAGAGCTTTTCTTCGCGCGAATATATCGACACGTCAGAAACACACAACCCCGTTTACAATCTCCACGAATAGGCGATTCCCATGCCTATTTGGCTATCTTGTACGTCGCAAAATCGAAATTGGTTTTCCATTAATAAATCCTTGGAATTCGATTCCCAAATCTCTCGAAATTTCGGATTCGAACATTTTTCGACAGCGCCCACAATTTGGGAGGTTTTTCACTTAAAAGACTCGAAGTTCAAATGATCAAATCCAGGGCGTCTAGTGATCAGACAATTAGAAACTCTCGGGTTTTTCCCGGTCAAATACACGGAAAAAATAACTGTTCCAAAAAATGGAAAAAAGTATGTCACTTTTGGACAGGCCACAATTTTTAGAAAA
>JAUESH010000008.1:13701220-13717691 GCA_032275165.1 Synergus magnus | reverse complement strand
TTGAGTTCTCGAAGGTAGGGGATTTATAATGATTTTTTGTGTGCTTAGGGGTTGATTTTGGGGATGATCCTATGGGGGTGGGTAGATGAAACTTTTTCGGTATTATTTAGACATTAAATGGTACCATTTTAAATAATAAAATTTTAGGTCTCGAAAATTGGGGATTTTTAATGATTTTTTGGTGCGTAGGGGTTGATTTTGGGAGTGATCCTAGAGGGTTAGGTGGATGAAACTGTTTTGGGCTTCTTTGGACATTAAGTGGAACTATTTAAAACAATAAAATTTTAGGACTCGAAGTCTGAAGATTTTTAAAGACTTTTTTTGTGCTTAGGGGTTCATTTTCAGGGTCATCCTATGGGGGTGGACGGATGAAACTTTTTCGGTTTTATTTGGACATTAAATCGAACCATTTAAAATAATAGAACTTTACGTCTCAAAGTTGGGGGATTTATAATGATTTTTTTTTTGTACTTAGGGGATGATTTTGGAGGTAATCCTAGTGTTGTAAGGGGTTGAAACTGTTTTGGGCTTCTTTTGAAATAAAATGCAACCATTTTACAAAAAAATAATTTTTCGTTGTCGTAAACGTTGCAAACTTCAATTTCATCAAAAATCAAATATTTACTGAAATAAAATATTCTCCAAAGATTCCTTCGCCAATTTTCCGCAGAGGAACCGTCGAGGGATCCTGTACAGGAATTTTCAGCTTTATTTTGCGAAAGATGTATGTGAACCCAATTTAAAAAGTTTCACGTTCATAAAATAAATCAGAACTGATTTTCACGAAAGTATAACTGCATACAAAATAGAGATGGAGTTGCATGTGTTTTCGATCAGAATCTGCATCGGAGGCGATGAGGCGAGGCGAAGGCGACAAAACGTAGAACGGCTCCACCAATGCGAAGCCTGTCGATGTCTGTTACTGACGTTTCCATATATCACCCCACACACCTTTTCATTCTCCCCCGCTGCAAACTTGCCTCGAGTACCTATCGGCACCCTGCTAATATACAGCACACTAATACATGTCTAAAACTCGCGTTTCTGAACGTAAACCCATCCTGCACCTGTGCTACTTTATGTCCGCGTTCCACGACATACTTGGAATTCCACTAATTATCCAATTCAAGTGCTGTGAGAAATGTTCACTGGTAATTTAACACCATATTTAATTCCGAGCTAAAATTGATTTTTACTCTAGGACAAACTCTACTATTACAGGGTCATTACATCAGTTTAAAAAATTCAGACCTTTTCCAGGTCTTCAAAATATCAAAATCCTAATTGTTGAATCCTTGTTT
Source organism: Synergus magnus (assembly GCA_032275165.1). Classification (NCBI taxonomy): domain Eukaryota; kingdom Metazoa; phylum Arthropoda; class Insecta; order Hymenoptera; family Cynipidae; genus Synergus; species Synergus magnus. The sequence continues at coordinate 13,716,390 of JAUESH010000008.1, read as the reverse complement.
CTAGATATTACGAAAACGGGATCCACGACGACAGCCCAATTTATGGAAAGCGCTCAACAAGTCAGTGGAGTAACCATCACCATCACCAACAACAATCCGACCCCTCATATTGCTGGTACCACCCACTTCATTCCTCCGGTGGTTCGATTCAAAGCCATGCACATTCTCATAGTCATGGGTCAAGTGTTTTACCCAATCTTGTACAAATCAACCAGCTAAATTCCTTCGGACCTCCACACCTCCCACAACAACAGCAACCAGCGACAGGTCACAGCTCCAGTGGACAGATGCAAAACGGGTCTAGTCTTGATGACGAGTGGAAAAACATCTACGTCATGCTGAACTGTATTCTAGGCATGGTGGAAAAAACAAAAAGAGCCGTGGCAATTCTTCAGAGGAGGGGGTGTATCAGTCCTGCAGCTGCCCCTCAATCCGCAGTTCTGCCTTCTCAAAACGGAAGTGGCACTAGCAATCCTTCCTCTACGAATGGAGCCCAAGAATCTTCAACAAGTGACCGAGACGGAAGTCTGAAAAGATTGTCTGGGGAAATTGTAGCACAAACGATTCGGGCTACTGAAGACAGAGTTGCTGAAGTTAAAAGAAGAGCTGGTGAGTTTCAAAGAATAAGGAAGATCGGCTGAATATTGAAGAAATATTAAAATGGTTAATCTTTCAGAGGAAGCTGTACAGGAAGTGAAAAGAGCAGCAGTTGCAGAGGTTCAACGAGCAGTGGCGGTTGCAGTTGCAGAGTCCAGAGCTACAGAAAGGCTGAGGGTTCATCGATTTCTGGATTTGCCCTTGTCTCAAAGACACCCTGGGGCTCTACGACAAAGTCCTTTTGTTCGAGTGGCAAGTCATGGATCTGCTACTACAGCGGAAACAACTTCCAGGGCTGCTAGTACTCCAAATACTGGTTGTACAGCTTCTTTACCCAATGAAGATGAAAAGGATCCTCATCTTACAAGTGTTATGGGTTCTGTAAGAACTTTTCATATTTATTTATAATATTCCAAGCAAGCCCTATTACTGTTTCTGGAAGCTAATTATTTTGAATTTTTCAGGGGTGTTGGAATTGCGGCCGACCAGCTTTAGAAACTTGTGGTGGTTGTGGAATCGCAAGATATTGCGGCTCTTTTTGTCAACATCGAGATTGGGAAGCTGGAGGCCATCATGCGAATTGTAGTAGTGGTCCATCTCAAGATTCACGTCGTTCCTCATCCCGAAGTCCCCCCAGAATTGGTGCCGGAAGTGGCAATGAAACTGAAAGTAAAAGCGCTATCACGACTGCCACCACAACTTCCAAGGGAAAGTGATACAATCCAAAATCAAAGAAAAATCGAAAATCTCATCATCAATCTCTCAAACCAATTCTCAAGAATCTTCACTGAATATTCGTTGTTATCACCAAAATGTAATTAGCTATTTCGTTAATTCTTTTTGAAAATTTTAAACTATATTAATTTAATTATTAGAGTCTAAGTAGTACTATGGTCGTCCATAAAAAGCATTCACATTGTTTTTCATGTGTATAAATATAGTATATTATACGATTCAATCCAATATTAAAGTCAAATATCCTAGTCAATTGATAGATTTAAAGAGTCTATTATAAGGGTATGCGGACTTATAAAAATGTACTCGAAACCAAAAATCAATATCAAATGTTAAGTCTAGTCACTGGAAATGTATGAATTTACATAAACTTCAGTAAAAATGTATCTGCTCTCTAAGCTGTACAAGTGCATAATAGGGAAAAGTATACAGTTTAGAGAGAAGAATATATTTTCTTTATGAACAATGTTTCATAAACTGAACGTTTTATAGGAACCTTTGCTCAACTCTAACTAGATTGTGAATTACTGTAATTTTTTCGGTAAGAATGTTTTGTGTTGCAACTATGTTCTACGAACTCTAAAATGTATTTACAAAATACATTCTACATCACATTGCGTGTTTTTCTCTGTATAGAATAAAAATTGAGAATTTATATAAAATAAAAAAGACTTATGTAAGGTCATTATGTATAAACCAAATGTTTGTTATTAATTCCATATCCTGAATATTTAAATTTGTACTTAAGACTGTTGGAGCATTAAAAAAAAAAAAAAAATTGCTGTAGAAACTCAAATCTCCACCTCATTTTAGAATTTTAATTTTGAGGTTGTAAAAATCTACTTTTTATAGTGCATTTAAACTGGGGACGGTTTCTCGATTGCAGGAATGGTGTATACATAATTGTTCCGGGAAAAAGAACATATTTTCTCTAAAAGGTGACAGTGTAGATTTGAGAAAATATAAGGGTATAAACAATATATAAAAAGAGTGCGCAAAACTTACAGTTTTCCAAGTCCTTTTTTGGACTAAAGAGACACAGCATTGCAATCGCAGGGAGATTCACTCACTTTGAAGCACTTTGAAATTCGCGTATTGCACTGAAACGCACGATTTAATTTAAAAATCGCAAAAAAAGATTAATCTGATAAAACGCGTGTGTCGAGAGAACGCGCCAGAAAACTATCGAACTCCGAACTGTCAGCTGTTCACAGTGGTTGGTAGCAGTGATTTCAAAAGTGGCAGCCTGCGCGCGCAGCACATGTTGGCTTCCCACCAGAGAAATGCTGCCATTGGTCAGAATTTGGCGCGTGATTTAAAATCGAATTAATTCAAATCGATTTTAAATTGCGCGCCAAATTTTGACCAATGGCAGCATTTCTCCGGTGGGAAGACAACTGTGCTGCGCACGTAGGCTGCCACTTTTGAGATCACTGGCTGGTAGGTTGGTAATACAGGTTGATTGAGAGGTGCTGCCATCTTGTTGCTTAGCGGGAATTTCAAATTTTAATAAAAATGAATGCCGCAAATAACATTCGCTTTTATTCCAAGAATAAAATTACTTGTTCTTTTTGTTAAAATTATAAGTCCGCTACACAACTATTAAACGCTACAATCTCGACATATTTATACATACCTGCAACTACCAATGCATCTCAGGAACTACGATATTCAAATTTCCCTCTTTCTCTACTCAGACGACATTTTGGTTCTGAACCAATGGATGCACATGCTCTCCATTTTAGTGACTCTAGAAGAATCTACGTGGGGGGGGCTGTGTTTTTGTGTCAAGCTTGGCTTGTGTAAAACCTGTAAAACTGTAAAATCAAAAAATACTAGTGCTTTCGAACGTACGTGGTTTTCATTTGACGTTTTGTTTGTTTAGAATCAGAATGGCTGTCAAGGAAAAACAGGTAGATTCCACTGAAGAAATCGAGTGGAACGTGGAAAATGAAATACAACTATTCTTTGCCATGAATGGTCACAAACCTGTTGGTATGGAATATCTTTTATGTCACCTTTTAATCCAAAGTTTTTGAAGGTTATGTTTTCACTTCATGCTTATGCAGACAACAAAAAATCATATAATAATAATAATTTTATTGTGGGTTTGCAGGTGTAAACAAATATTTCCACATGGTTTGCATCTGGGAGAAATTTCGGGCCGCTATTCATAAAGACGTGTCCTTGAAAACGATTTGGGATCATTTGGAATCTATGTACGACTTGATGGCTCTGGTATGTTGATCTTTTTCTATTATTTCTCAATCAAATAATTCACTCTAGTTTATTAGTATTCTTTAATTTGTGGATTCTGAAACTACTGTATTTGATTTGAAAATTTAATTTTTTTTTAATGAAGTATATAAAGCGTTGATTGATTGAAAATGTTGCTAAGTATAAATCACTAAATTTCAGGACGATATGGAAGATTTCCCATTTCCTAGTAATGAAGTAGATTTCACTCTTCCCGATTCGGAATTCCAAGACATGATTAAATACCGCCAGGAAGAACAAGAGGCAAAAATAAAAGAACAGAGAGAACTTAAAAAAGAAATTAAAAAGGAGAAGGAAGTAAAGGAACCCGTAAAAAAGGAAGTCACACCTCGAGAACCGAAAATGCCAAAAGAAGTAGAAAAAAAGAAGGAAGAAGTTAAAAAGGTAGTCAAGGAACCAGAAATCAAAAAAGAAAAACAGAGGGAAGTCAAGGATGTGAAAAAAGAGCAGAAAACTGCCGCGAAAGGAAGATTAAAGGGAAAAGATGATCAAGAAGAACCAGGTATTTAATTATTAATTTCAAAAACAATAAAGCAATATTAATTTCCACGGCAGCGAAATTTAAAAGTTTTGAATAGTAACATGCCTTCGTAAATCTGTACTGTATTTTTGTTCTTGAATTACAGCTATAGTCATTAAAAAGGAACGTAAGGAATCAGAATCAAGTCGTGAAGGTCCAAAGAGAGCACCGAAAAGACCAACAAGACAAAGTACCGATAGTTCATCAAAAACATCTTCTAGTCCACGTGATACGCCGCCTCCAAAACGTCGAAGAATATGACTGAACACTCTCGTGACAGTTTTCTATAGATAATATTAATTAGGTTTACAATTCTACTTATATCGAATTTCATCGTTTACAGTTATATTTTGAAGAATCATGATATATAATGTTCGAGGATGTTTTGCAGAATGTAAATAACTTAGGACTTTTCCCATCCAATTAACTCTAATGAATTTTATTAAGATAATACTGCAGCACCTTGATTGAAATCAAAATACTTCAAAATTTTAAAGGTCAATTTTAGGTTCGAATTCTTAAAATTCTATTTTACTCAATGGTAGTTCTATGCCTAATGCAGAACTAAATCCTTTTGTACTTCTTAATACTATGTAAATAAAATAAATATAATATGCTCCTGAATATCGTATTTTTTTTTTCTTAAACTGAATCCTTTTTTTTTTTAAAGCAACCTTAGAAAATTAAGACTTCTATTTCCAAATTATCCTCAGAGAAGGCATGAATGTATTTTTAAAAATCAATTAAAATGTAGGAAATTGGCGGGTTACCAGCAAATGTTTATTCTTCATATTCAGTGAAATTTGTTACAGGATTAATTCCAGTTTTTATTTTCGAAGATTATCGTAGAAAAATGGAGCATCAAAGATCTTCAACAGATTCCGATTCTAGAATTCCCACTGCAGGTAACTGCTTTCCTTCCATTCCGAAAGAAAATACTGGTAACTGAAACATTAAGAAAAAAAAGATTTAGTATTTTTTTTTAGTTTTTTGTTTGTTAAAAATAATCGGTTAAAATCCGATTGTTAATCATGCACTCAAAAGTTAAAATACTCGAATTTTCTCTAAAATGCTTTCACCTTTCACACATCTGACTGTATAGTATACTTCAATGAACGATATGGAAGCTTTTTTCAAATATCTTTTGAAAACTTCCTTAAATAACAAAAAAGATGAAGTACATGTTTCAAATGTGAAATTTAACTATAAGATCTCTCTACAATTGAAGAAAATAAAACAAGTTCTGCATACAAAGCGGGAATTTATGACTAAGATCACCATTTTCAGTGCATTTGCACTAGAAGGCAAACATCAGTTTCAAACTCAACATTCATTCCGAGACCAAAAAATGTGTCATAGAATTTACTAAAATAACATAACAACGAAAAATTCTTTGAGTTTAGTGAATTACTCACCACAGATAGCGATTTGATATGAAATTTGCAATAGAATTTGAAAGCTAACCTCAGCATTGAAAATCGAGAAGCATGTTAAAAAAAAAAAAGTAAAATATAGTATTAAATTTTGAACTTACCATAATTTTCTTTCGGAACGGGAGTTTTTGTGTTTATTAAAAGGTAAAAAGCGCCTCATCGTAATCTTCTGGCTTCACGTTCAGACTCCAGGAGGGTTAGGAGATCGCCATCTCGGACTGGGCCTTTCACGTTCCTGATGATTTGACGGTTCTGTTCACCCAAAAACTCGACTTTTACTTGGGTACATTGTCCCTGGGATCCAGTGCGACCCAAAACTTTGATTACACGTGCCAAAACGACGGGTTTATCCATGGTTTTTACAGATAACACGTGTTTCGAAGAAGTCACTCGAACGAAAGAGAGTCTCGCCGAAAAAGAAAGAATCGACGCTGTGCCTCGTGGCTTTTGCCAACTTCCGGTCTAAACTAAAATTTCCAAGGTAACTTCTACGAATCAGAAAGCTTATTCGGATGTAAGGGATATTCTCATTGGTCGGACAAGTCAATATGTAGAGGAAATTAAATTTGGTTAGGGATGCAAAAAAAATGGCGACTTCCAATAAATATGATTGGTCAAATTCGTCACGTGGTAGAACGCCGCGAAATTCGAAATATTTAATATCTTAACATTCTCAGTTTCAACTTTTAGGTGCAAGAATTTTTTAACTTTCACAGGATTTTCAGACCAGAGGTAATAGATAAATTATTTAAAGAAATTACAATTATCTCTCAGTGATAACCAGGTATTTTAAAAATTAATGAAACCGAAATTTACATATCAATTATATATTTCTTCACGCGCACTTTTTCCATCTTAACACTGTACAGCACACTGCACAATCGTCATTGTACATTTCAGTGCTAATAAATGCAATGGGTAAGATAATTAAAAATACACTAGGTATACTACACAAAAAGCAAATTTCGCTTTTCGTGGTTGAGAACCACTAATTCGGCTATGTGCGAGAAACTTCTGCAATGTGCCAAATTATACACCAAATTTTAATTATGTATAAGCAAGAAATAAGAATAATCATGTGCCTCACGTAAAATCTAGTCTATGAATTACGACGTGAAAAAACTCGTGCGAATCTTAAAAAATAAACTGATCGCTCAAAAAATGTACTCTAGAAAGTTATTTCAATTTAATTATAGAGTAAGCTCTTCACAATCAAATTTCTTTTTAACAACCAGGTGTGATAACAAAGTTATGTTTAAAAATGATAAGAAACTAGAGAATGAAAAAATAGAGACAACACTTTTCCAAAAATAAATTAAAACAGATTCAAGTTTCCTACATTGCACTTTTTTTCCTAAACAAAACATTAAATATTTCTAAAGCTTTTTAATGTAAATTAAAATGTTTATTTAAGCGACTTTTTATGATTCAAGAAATTGGTAATTCACTTTGAAAATATTTACAGTTTAAAAAAATGATTTTCTTTACAATTTTTACTTTTACTGAGAATTAGATCTTATGAAGCTTGGGCAGTATTTTTTAGAAGATGTGCTCGAGCTAAGTAAAGATGACAACTAAACAAAAAATACTAAATAAGAATTCAGTATATTTCATCAATTTCATGAAATATCTTCTTTAGGAATTTTGCTATCTCTCAAGTTTAAAATCTACGCGTTGTGCGTTTCCGAAAATTCTTTTGGAGGCCCTCGATGGTTTGGTTTTTTGGTTTCAAAAAAAAAGAAAATATGATTTCGTCTCCGAAAAGCTTTTCGCAAATGCCTTTTAAGTCACTGGTCCAATTGTAACTAGAATTATAGAAATACAGATTGTAGACAAATTATTGTCAGTTTTACGTTCCATTCCAATATTTGCGGGACTTGACGTTTGGACGGTTTTCCCAGTATTGAACAGTGAAAATCATACCTTATTTTGATGCAAATTAAAAAATACACGTTTAAATCTAAAAAAGCCTCAAATGAAAAATACTGGGCTTGTTTTGAAATCTGACTCTCGCAACAGACACTAGTCTTTCAATTAAACACTTTCGTTTCTACCATCAAATCCTATTTATAAGTTTAAATAAAAATACTTTAAAGAAATTTGAAAAAATTTCACATATTTAAAATCTATTTAAGAAATTTAAATATATGTTTAATCTAATAATCAAGATACTCTATAAGTTAAATCATTCACAATTCACGGCTCATTTTTTCTAAATTGTTATGTGAGAATTTCTGGAAAATCAATTCTCGTACGTAGTTTCGCGCTTACAATAATAGCACGAATAAGAAAAATGTTATCAGAATGTTATGCTTGTTTATAAAGGATCGTTTCTGAAGAACATTTCATGCACACCAAGACTCAGTCGACAAATTTACAAGCTAGAGGAATATCTTCTCTTCCATAAGTTTCGAAGAAAAATAGGCAATCTAGTATCCTAGCTAATTTCTTTTAAATTTACTTTATGTTTATTACCTACGCTCTTTACTCTCTCCAGTAAATATAAAAGCATGCCTTTAATTGTTTAAAACTTTAAGATTAAATTAAAACAGTCAAAAACCGAATTTAGTTTTAAAAATTTAGAGAAAATTTAAAAAAGTAATAATCTTAAAAAAAAGTATTTCAAGGCTTTTTATGAAATTTTAAGAATAAGAAACTACTGGAGATGAGCAAGGAATATCATTTGACCTACAACGAAGAGATAAGAACCGAGATCTGCGTATCACGAAGGTGAGATCGTGTGAAAATTCGAAATTTGTATTTATTATCTCACCTCGCGTTTGTCAACTGTGTGATAGGAAATTGTCAAAGCTTCTATACATCATGATGTAGATTCACTGTCACTTTCAGGCGTTGAAAATTGAAAAATAACGTCCCTTGTTCCTCCCTTGGTGTTGTAGTCAGTTTTCTTATACTGGTTTCTAATTATGCGCTTCAACAACAGTTCTGCAAATACTAGTTACAACATCAAATAAATCAATGACCTAGTGGATTAACTACATCTGAAGGCATCGTTACTGCCAGAGATTCGTCGAAAGAGTTTGTCCAGGTAGAGTTGCGGTGGCTGGTTTTCCAGCAGCGGGAAACCCGAGTCCATTCAGAGAAAGACCTGACATTTGTTGCTGCAGCTGAAACAAATTTGAAGTTATGCTTATAGTGTTTTCTATGTATTTTTCTTTAACATATTCTGATTGAAAGAGCTTGTAAAGAAACCTGAGGTGTGACTCCGGAATTTTGTAACTGTTGCGGCGGCAAATTAAAAAATGGATTACTGCCTGGGGCTGGTAAAATATTCGGAGTTGTCATCATTCCACTCCACGAATTATTAATGGATGTGTTACTTTGCCCAATTGGATTAATCTATAAATTAAAATTAAATGATGAATCAAGATTATTTTCAAGATTAAAAAAGTGATTAAAGTCAAACGTTTCAAGTATAAATAATTAAATTTTGAATACCATTTGAGCCTGCATATTCATTGCAGAGTTCATTTGTCCATTCAGTTGTCCCATCGCGATCGGATTAGTACCCATACTGCTCATTTGCGGATTCATACACATTTGAGCCATTTGATTCGCAGGCTGTATTCCCATTTGAAAAGGTTGATTAATTTGCTGACTCGAAAAACTGTTCTGAGTGAAAGCTCCCATATTTTGTTGTGCAAACTGCTGCACTGGAATTTGTTGCGTAAACATTCCACCTAAAAAATAAATTATCATAAAATTAAGCTTCCAATTAAACATATCAGAATATAATGCAATGTACAAGTCACAGAAAAGTTGAAAAATTAGAAACTAACCAGGAACTCCGAATGCAGATTGTTGTTGATGACTTGGGGTGCCATAAAGTGCTAGAATACTGTCCTTGGTCATTTTGCTTTTTTCTTGAGCAGAAGGAGCGGTTTGATTGAAAAAGCTCTCTTCTTCCGATTTTCCTACTGCACTGTTCGTGGTCGTCGTTATACTGGTAACACCGTTGCTCGTGGAATTTGAAGAAGGTGTCGCAGACAAGAAAGATGTGAAAATATCATCTCCAGAACTTGAACCATTTGCACTACTTTCGTTTCCTGAGGTACCTGTTGAAATAAAATAGTGTTTGTGTCTATGAAGAATATTTATCATGATTGAAGACCAAATGTTTCAAAGTTTAACGTACCGAGGCCTAGGAGATCGAGAGTGCCACCACCAGAATTGCTGATTCTGTTCGGTTTCGGACTAACTGAACTTCTAGGTTTCGGCAACTGAGGAACTACTTCTGGTTTCTTAACCGGAGGTAAAGGATTTTGAGTTGCATTCGATTTGGAACCTTCCTTTTTGCGTTTTCGCAGTTTCTCCGCTTCTTCATCTAGTTCTTTGTCCCAGTTTACCTGTAAACGATACAAACTTATTAAAATTTAAGTAAGTACTGTTGAGTTTATTACAAAAGTTAGTAAAATAAAAGAAACTGTTCTAGTCTACTTGAAAATAGTTTTTATACCTTTGGCAGAGGTGGAGGAACCCATTCTCTAGCAATATACTTTTTATGTTCGTATTTTGCTCGAATGAAACTTTCAAGACTGCTATCAGTCTGAGGTCTGCGAAAACTGTCTGGGAGATTTGCTTCATAGACAGCTCTAGCACGAGAATTTCCCATTTGCTGAAGGCTCTATAAAATTGGAATAAAAATGCCACAAGAAGTTTATTTTCAGCATAAAGTTTGTAAGTCGTAGCACGGTGATTCAACAAATTTGAAATGAATGTTTTTAATTACATCGCAGCACGCAAGAAAGGACAATTTAATTTCTTTCCAGCCTGAGACAATATGATGATAAAAATGGTGAATTTATATTAAAGATATAAAAACGCATAATAGTAAGTTTTGTAAAAAATTTAACGTACGACGACTTGTTCGGGAGTCCATGTATCTAAATTAACCGACTTCACTTTGCTGATATGAACGCCGAGATTCCTATGAATTCCAGCACATCGAATGCATAAAAATATTCCCAAGTTCCAACTTGCCCACCTTGGTCCTGCAATAAATATTTCCAAGATGAAAAAATAGAATTGATTGCAATGGAGATTGATAGGGATTAAAAGGGACAAGTTTTTTTTTCAGTTTATTTCTTCACACTTACTGTTACTTCAATGTCCTTCAATAAAAAAAAAAAAAATATTGAATCTCTCTTCACTAACTTTAAATTTATAATTATTAACAAAAAATATTTTTACTTTAAAAAGAGTAGAGACTTTACATATTTATCAGTTTTAAAACCGATAAACACGTTTGCCAAACACATTGCCAAGGTTATGCAAGTGAAAAATATTATTCTTATCATCTTATAACAACTTAAATTTAAACTTACAGAATAGCCTCATTTTCAAAACTATTCAACGAAACTAAACATATATTTAAGAAAAACCAAGTACATTTTTCCAAAATAGGATTATTTCTTGCTCTCGGATCCACGTAACAATGTAAAAATGCCCTATTGCAAAAATAAATCATTGTCGTGATATCGTGAAATACGTGATTCTATATATTTAAATAGTTGTCAACGATGACGTTTATGAGTTTACTAGCAATCAGCAGACATCATAAGTCGATTTGAAAAGAGGGATTATAAAATACATAATCCTAAATCCCGTCAGGGAATTAGGTCGTTGGGTCGAAAGAATCAACAAAGCCGGGAAGAATGGTCGACTTTTACGCTACAAAAATGTTCGATTTTTTCTTTCCAAAATAACATTGATGAGAAAACCAAAGTTCACGAACCTTTCGCATCACAGTCGACACAATACTTGTTGTCTTCATCGCGAAGCATTTGATTAAGCAGGTTTTGACACTTGTCTTGAATCTGTTTAGTACGCTCCTTTTCGATGCGAGTCGTCATTTTTACGTCTGGCTTTTAATCCTGCTACGAAAAAGTGAAAAAAAGTTTCAAACGAATCACTGGATTTTATTTATGACTCGCGGTGCATCGCGAAAGCCGAAATACTGAATAAAAACCCAGTTTTCCAGTCTCGGCCAGAATTGACTACGAAGACAGAAGTTGACAAGACACAATGAGACGAACACCGACCATTGAACTTGTCGAAGCGAACCAATCATATGGCGAGATCAAGGGAAAGACGTGCTTTACGCTAAAGACGTCAAAATAGAGATTATTTTAAAAGTTCGGTAATTTATGAGAAACAATTGTATAATTACAATATTTTTACATATTTATATATCAATAAAAAAATAGTTGGCTTATTCTATTCACACCTCGCAAAGCAAGCACGCTTGCGTATCTTTAAGCGGGAAAATTTGAATTATAATTTTATTATTTGCTGATCAATAGAAAAATATTTTGCGGCTATTGTTTAAAATATTTAAAATTTGTGCATAAAAAAACACATCAGGTGGAAGAATTTGCAGGTAAAATTTAATAGAAATACAATAAAATGCGAAAGTGTTATTTTAAAACTATATTTTCTAAATATATAACGCGGAAGATAACATTCTAGGCTCTGCATTTTAAAAAACGAGAGTAAAAATTGCATAGGTAGATAAATACACAAATCTGTAAACACTTCCCCTAAGCGTCCCGAGGATCATTTCTCGTAAATACATTTGTACAAATAATTAATTTTCCTGTTGCAGTATTGTTCTTTTTATAATTACTTTAAGAAAATATGGCCGTTTTCTATCAGAGGAAGATTAAATTATTTTCAAACATTTTCAAAGCTTGAATCGATAATCACTAACTGGTAATCCCACGTCGCATGAAATACATTTCGTGATCCTTTTTTGTCCGCATGTAAAATCTGTTTCTCGGATCTCTTGGACTTAAATAGGAACACTAAAGGAAGAATAGAATAAATTTGAAGAATACAATTTCCAAACACATATAGAGGTACATTATTAGATAAAAATTTGTTTCTTCTTTTTTTAGCTTGTACTTGTACCTACCCCAACATAGTTTCTCAAGGAAATGGCGTTTGGCATCACCTCGTTTAAGTGTTTTTCACGATCTCCGTGATCAGGATGTGTTGACAAAATAGGGGGTGGATCTTTCTCGACTTTTAATTCCGCCAATATCCTCATCATGCCCCAAAAAACTACAGCTTCCCGAACATCAAAGCATGCCTGCAATCAAATAATAGTAGAATGTGAAATTCAACACTCCTTACCCAAAATAATTTTTATTATTTTCTCTTCTTATTTTATTACATAATGAGTAATCTTTTTCTATCATCAAAAGTGCAAACACTTAAATCAAATGCTTACTTTTGCTGCTAAAATCAAACCCACGTCGTCAGCTTCACTTTCCAAAGCTCTGCTGTAAGGTAAGTTGTGAAGAATGTTGATAACTGAATGTCCTAGTAATTGAAAAAGAACAGCTACCAAATCTGGAAAAATTGCCCATAAAAGAGCAATTGGTAAGGCTAAAAGGACATCTAATATAAATCCTCTCGAAACCTGCTCCATCTGAAATTTGTAATATATTAAGCAAAATTACTAAAAAGAAATAGCTGCGTACGGACTTCGTTATTGAAAATTCAAATCTTTATATTAGAACGTATGAAATTAAGTTTAGCAAACAAAAGTAATTAATGTCGAATTACCGAATGGTTCAACACTTCGTGAGCCATTTCGTGTGCCAAAATAATGGCAAGCTGATCATCATTTTCCACCAGTTTAAGGGCCCCCAAGAAAACGAATATATTTCCTCCCTGAAATAAGATTATTATTCTTTAAGCATATTGACCAAAGAAATTTAAAAAAATTGTATTAGTTATTTTTTTTTTAGTTTTTCATACCGGAAGGACGTAAGCATTTTTCGAATCTCCATCTATGACTGTGAGACTCCATGTTTTGTCACTTACTGCATGAAGATCCTTGTTCGCATTTAGTAACCTTTGAGTTACCTTAATTAATCTCCGGTAAGCAGGATGCGTTTCGGCAACTATATGCCCTTTATTCTGTTCTAAGTGCTTAGAAAAATAAAGACTTTATATTAATCACATTTTTTAATCTCACTAACATGAAGCTTAAAATTATTTTTTAGTAGACACTAAACTGACAAATTTTAGACCTACCATTTCAAGAGTTATTTTTGCTAAAACAGCTTGTTGCTCTTTGGTGAATATTATAAATCGAGAGCGGTTTGTTATCGGATCCTTTTGTAGATGAGTTACGTAGTAAACAAAAATTGTGAACAGAAAAAAACCGAAGAATCCTGGAATTAATTTAAAGTTTTCTGTGCAAAGCCAGTAATAGTTTTAAATTATTAGAATAATAATACTAAAATAAAAGAAGGACCTCACCGTAAAAGGATTTTTTCTTGCTCTTCAACGAATCTATGAATAACTTTCGTTCCTCCGGTGATTTTTTCTGCCACCATTTTTTGAATGACCTTCCAAAAATGAATGCACCAATTTGAACAATTGGACGCACAAGTAATGCAAGAATCGGTGAAATATAACGAGGTCGAGAAGTATGAAATCCACATCGTCGTTCCGTTCCAAATTCTCCCAATACTTTGCATTGTACTTTCAATTTTTGTAGTTGAATTTGCGTTGAAACCTTCCTCACGAAGGTTCGTTTCGAAACAATGCAATACAAAACTTTCTCTCTACTGCTGCGCAGATTCGCAGGCGAAATTATTCTCAAGGCAGTTAACATTATAGTCATAATACTTTTTCTGAATCAGGTACCATTATCGAAACAACTATTTTTATAATAAAGAAATATTGTAAAAAATATAACAATGTTATTATTTTCAGTGCTGCTGTTACTTCATTAGTAATTCTTTAATGTTTTGAACAGTAAACTACCAATTATTAAAAGTTAATTATATGAGAGGGATATCGTAGCACTATATATAAAACAATTTTATCTCAAAATGATGATCATCGCTTTGAAAATTACATTTGCTTTGAACATTCTTGTGATAAAAAGATAGAAATTATATTACTAAAATATCACAGGAATAAATACAGGTACATTTACAAAATATGCATGACCTGATTCGATTTTCCAACGTTGAACTAATATCACAACAAATTATTTACACACTGACAAGTAAAATCAAAAAAACTGATTCTGAGATGGTCATTCTCAGAGGACTGACATTTGCTAAGGGAACAAGTGTATTTCTCGCAAAAATAAAAGCTATAAAGTGAAGTCAAGAGACTCGTATTTTTCGGTTTGCAATATTTCACCACGATGTTTTAACATATTTCGCAAAAGATATGTATAGATGTAGAGGTTAGAATGCATATATTACATATATATAGTTACTTACGCGGAAAATCGTTCTGTATCTATTATTATTAAAAATAACTTCGTTGTTGACTTTCAAAATAGAAAATTTTAAATTTAAAAGGAAATCATGGAGAAAAAAATGAATCTAAAAGATTCAACTTACACTTGCTTAAATCAAAAACACTGGTTTTGTAAGTAATGTTTTGTAATTTGTTTTCGTTTTTCATTTTCAGTATTTTCAGATATTGGTTCTGAAAGTTGGCTCCCTGCGCGTGCAGCGCACGTTGTATACCCGCTGGAGAAATGTTGCCATTGGTCAAAATTTGGCGCGCGATTCAAAATCGACTTAAATTAATTCAATTTTGAATCGCGCGCC
>JAUESH010000008.1:13658499-13682540 GCA_032275165.1 Synergus magnus | reverse complement strand
CGATTCAAAATCGACTTAAATTAATTCAATTTTGAATCGCGCGCCAAATTTTGACCAATGACAACATTTCTCCAGCGGATATTCAACGTGCGCAGGGAGCCAACTTTTTGAGAGCACTATAAACACTGTGGCGTCATCGGCGCGAATTTTTAAAAATATTGAAATTTGGTTCAAATAATTTAAATTTGATTCCAAACTTCTGAGGTAAATTATTAATATTGGTGATTTAATAAGTATCTATTATAATAATTTTATTATTCTTAAAAGTATAAAATTTTAAATTCAGAATATTTCTAATTTTAATTCTGTTGGAATATAAAATCTTTTAAAAAATCTGTTCTGAATAAATTTTAATGATTTCTACATCTTACCTGTATTTTGCAGATACGCATGCTTACAAAACTGCCAGCTTGAAGTATTTTTAAATTTAAAGTTATTAATTTGAATTTTTTAACATTTTGATATTAATAATAAATAAGCTGTGAAAATAAAAACTTTAAAATTCGCTTAAATTCTTATTAAAAAGCCTGTCAATTTTCAAACTCAAAAAAGGTGAGGGAAATAAGTAAGCATATAAAAATAATGTCAAAGTTGCGTGTTCTATGAAAATAAAACGTACATACCTACTTGATGAAAAAGTAGGGCAGGAATAAAAACGAAAAGCTGACGAAAGAATTATTTTTAGACACCAAATTCATGGTAATATTAATGAAGATAGAGAATCGACAACTTTAGTTGAATTAGAGATTATATTGTTCGGGGATTTACAAGTGTACATCGATGGATACAACATCTACGAGGTTTTTTGATGATACAGGCGAGGTTGTCATGAATTTCGAACTTTAATAGTATAAGGGGAATTTGTAATTGCGCGTTCATTAAATACACCACGAACACATAAAATTGGAACTTTCCTTCATCTCTCCTAATAAAAAGGAGACATCTTATTGATAATAAGACAGATATACAAAACACAGTATCGTACAAAATAGTAGTTAGCGATGTAAAACTTTCGACAACTATTCCGCAGAGGACATTCTCTAACGAAGTTTTACTTCTCGATTTTTTTCATCTAGTTTTAGGCATAATAATTCTTTAGGAAATTTATTGAAAAAGATACCTAGAAGAAAATATTCATAATATTATCTTCACTTTTCAAAGAAACCTAAAAGAGCATAAATAAAAAAACACGTACAAAAAGGTTTTTTTTTTTTAGAAAGAAAACAAAACTAAAAGGCGCACAGTTGTACTATGATTCGAGTTTTATTAAACAAATTAAATACAAAAGGTTTCTCTCTTGCAGTTTCTTTTAGTCGTAATCGTATTCCCTTCGCGTTATATAAATAATTAAAACAACAGAGGCAGGTATAAATAAAATAAAAGTACGCGGTTGTGCCTTCGCGTGGAAGAGTCCTAAGTTCTGTCTCTGGCGTTTTGCGTATACAACTTGTACTCAGTGTCTCTAAAACTAAACCCGAACTTTCATGGAAAAAATAATTATAATCGCATTATTTTGAAACTACGATCTGCCTTTCGCTTATCGAGTATTTCCTACTTTTTACAAATTTTCAGTCGATTGCACTTCGAATTCGAACCGCTTGCTCGATCTACGAGCAAAATTTTATCTTCCGTCAAACGTAATTTTGTAAGTTTACATCTTTTTATACATAAATTCGACGACATTCGGGAAAAATTAAAATTATTAGAAAACATCGATTCCTTGGATAATTTTAATTTTTGGAAAGTTTCCGACTAAAATTACTAATAGTCGAAACTTTGTATATAACAAGGTGGCCACTCAAATCTTAGATACAAATTCAAGGTCATTTGAGGGGTTTTCCAAACTTAATCTTTTCATTTAATTCTTTTTCAAATTCCGAAGCTTTCAATATTAAAATATTTAAATTTAAAAAAGTTTGTGGTTAAAAATTTTCCAAATTTGGATCATATAAATTATGTGCAATACACACTGACATGCTTAATTTAATAAAAATATATATTTTAATATTGAAAGCTTCAAATTTAGCTTTTTCCAAGCCTGAAAAAATAACTGATAAATTCATAGTCCTAATTTTCAGCTTTAAAAATATTTCTGATAGCATCCCAGTATAAAAAATTACCGTTTGAGTGGCAACCCTGTAATAATTGCCATTAGCCTCCATCCAATATAAATTGAAAAAAATATATTTCTACAAAAACTATCTCACACAATTTTTTATTATTCACTTCGCGAATGTTTCCAAAGCAAATCGAGCGAGCGGAAGACCGATAAAAAATCGCGAAGTAAATGCATTTGGAATGAAGCGAGAACATGAGAGAATAAAACGAGACAGGATAACAAATCAAGATTGGAAAGACAATTGATTCTAGAAACAAGCAGTCGTTCGCTTCGAAAAAAGCGCGTTCTTAATTAATCTGAAGGGGGTTGAGGGGGGTTTATAATCATCGAGGTGTCATCGAGAACGTTGGGTTCGAGTTTAAAACTTATTAAGATATGTACAGTGAGATACAGTTAATACAAGAATTACTGGTTACGATTATACACCGAAGAAGCGAGTGGATCGATTCTTCGAAAATAGAACAGAATATCGACATTCGAAAATCCTGCGAGACGTCTAAAAAGGTTAGGCCCTTTTTCCAGCGTTTAATCTTACGATAAATTCCGATTCGTTGAACTCGAAGAAACTGGATTTAGTAGAAAACTTCAAATAAAAACCGAGCCGTTGCCTTCGTCTCTGAATTTGAAACTTTAATCTCTTGACTTTAGATTTACTATCACTTTTTTCCGCTTTGAAGTTTCCGTTTAAACCACACTTACAAATTTGATCCGGGTAGAGAAAAATATAAATCTTATTTTAAAATAAATTATCGAAACTTAATCTTAAATTTAGGATTAAAAATTAGTGTGAAAAGTTTTTCAAAATATACTTGTGGGTTCTCTTAGGTCGTGTTTATAAATGTGGTTTTAAAAGCAAGAGGAAAAAAGCGATAAATAGCACTAGGTTGTTCATTGTTCCCTGTTCTTCCTTCCTTGTCTTTCTCTCTTTGCTAAAAACTAAATAGGTACTATACGCTATTTACACCAACTTACAAGCTATGGAGTTTTTCTTTTTAAAGAGCTGACCTAAAAAGTATATAATACAGACGCCGTCTCGTTACTCAGCGATAAAACGATATTTAACATCTTTGGGCTCGATTTATTACACATTTATATAAATAACGGGCGATCGATTTTGCGAGTCGAAAGGATTTTTCTGGTCCTCGAAGACGAGTCGAGAACTTTGTTTAGTGAAAGACAACATTAAAATCCTCGAGAAAGGGTGTTTGTTCGTCAATTTTAAAATAAATCAATCCTCAAATAAATCGATTATAAAATATATCAATTAAAAAACACCCTCTCTTTAAACTAGAGCCTGTCCATATCATTAATCCTGCGAATCAGGATTTTTGAAATGGAAGTGGTTTATTGCGATCGATCGCGTCCTGCCGCGTTCTTTTCAGGAACGCGTTCTTCATACCGATTGGTACAGGCGATATTGTTTGCTATATCGATAGTCGATAAAAGTACGCTGGAGAAAGCACTTCCTATGAGTTTTGGGTTCGTTTCTTCAGGGTCTTCTTCGTAGGAACGTTGCTAAATAGTGAAAACGTAACGGTGAAGTAATCTGGAAAATTAACTAAGCAGCGACCGGAACTCGTCGATCGACTTTGCAATTTTTGTTCTACACCGCAGACACCTGTGCGTCTTCGTCATCTGAAACAGAAATCGATTGTTCGATTAATCATATCAAGAGAAATGTAAAGGAAATTTTTAATAGGAATAATCAGAAGATTTATAATACATTTTTGAAAATTAAAAAATAATTCAATAAGGTTAATGCAATAGCGTTTCTCCGACTTCGGAGTAGCTTTTGTGTTACCTATATTGAAGTATTAAATTCTGAAACTTAAAAATCATTGAACTTTAAGTTGATTAAATTTTTCATGAGATAAGAATAACTGTAGCTAGTTTCTTCAACTTCATCAAGTCTCTGAAATGTAGTTTGAATATTCCCAGCAAAAAATTTCCATATTTTTAGAGTTCGAAAATGTCACAAATCAAAAAACAAATTCGTGCACATCGATGCAAGCAAAGTCAAGCCGATAGTCTTAAAATAAATTTAAAACCATATTTAAAGAATAATATAACGATCACAGAAATCGAGGATTATCGCGATCTATGTATTGGAAAAATTTTATGCTTTACATATCAATCGTCGCTAGATCACCGGTTGCAAGCAAGCGAGCAAGTGCAAAAATGGGTTGCGGATAGAGGAGTTCATTTCAGTTAAGGATTTTTCAATGCGGGTGGTATGCTCTGTGCGCAAGAATACTTCACATAACATGACACGACACGACACAAAAACACAAAGAGATAAAATTGTACATTGAGTTCTAAACACTAATGGATGATTAACAATGTTAAACAGTTATTTACAAAATTGATTTTGAAATGAATGAAAAATGTGAATGAAATGAAACTTGTATGAAAAGTTTTTTTAAAACTTTAAAATTCTAAATATAATCTGATATAAAATACACTTCAGGGGATTTCTTGAAAAATTATTGAAGGTGCCATAGAATACTCTATTTTAGCAAAGAAAATTCAGTAAATTAAATATAAAGTTGAGTAGAGCAATGCTATGAAACGTTCATTTTTTTCACCTACATATGGATTAAAATGGAGGGTAGAAGATTATCTGTTCGTGAAGGATGTTTGTAGCGATTGTTTCAGTGTTTATAGTATTTATACCATCTTCGTGATCGTTCCGGTAGGTGACTCCTTCGTGGCTATGAGCACGACCGAGCCTATGAAGCCTGGCCATCTGAGCTGCGATTTTGTAATTGGGAGGTTGGCGACATTGAACGGCACCGACGCCGGTACGTATCCCCGAGGAAGTCATCGCGCCTGGTGGCAAAGGGGGCGGCATACTTAATCCCAAGTTGACTCCGACTCCTGTTGAACCTGAAAACCCTCGACGCTCTGGTTCTCGATTCTAATTTCTGCCTCTCGATTCGAGAGCTCCTCACAAATTCGATTGATTTTGGACGAGAGGATAAAAATATTCTCTCAGCAAAATGTTAAATTTGAACTTTTTTACTACAAGTAAAATTGCTTATTTCGTTTACAAAAGAGAGTTTCTATGTCTCATCGTCCAAGATCCTTATCGAAAAAAATATTATTCGACGATCGAACAGTTTAATAAGAAAATTTAAACTTTCTTTTAATGAAAGATTAAAAATATAAGAGCACTATTTAAATTTGTTTAACATTTAATTATTGAGTGTACTTGACTTTTCAGTTACATTTGACAGAACATTTCGTTTATTATAAGATTTAAATGATCGACCGCCGAATGGAATTAACTCTAGAAATAAGAAAAAATTGAATCTCGTCTGTCTAGTCGCCAAGGACAGGTTTGGGTTCTTCTCCTAAGAAAAATCTAGCGCAAAACTACCCAGGCGAAATAGCATAAATCTTTGAAACTGATTATGTAATTACCACAAGTACCCTGGAAAATAATCCTACCAGGTTAAACCTACAAAAAACGCGTTCTACGTGCACGCACCCGACAAATTTCACAATTCACAACATTGCACAGTCACAAATGCGCACAACTTTGAAGCACGTTTCATTAAAAGCAATTACATTATTTGCACAGAGACGTTGATTAGTTTTCGTGCAATACCTTCCACAAATAAATGTATTTCATTTCAAATGATGAAGTGCCATTGAAAATATTAGACTGAAAACGAAAGAAATTGACTGAGTGAGGAATTCTCTTGAAATTATTTTTCAGTGAAATATTTCAAAAGCAGATCATCAGCAAGGAGATTTGGATAAGTGAAATTAGAGCGGATGTGTGAGAAAAGCTAATGAAAGCAAAAAAGCGAGGGTGAGAATGGGGGCGAAGAAGCAACTCACCTTGAGGAGGTAAGGTTTGGTGATGATATTGTTGATGAAGATGAAGATGGTGATGATGATTGTGATTCTGATTTTGATTGTCAGGAAGCGGAGGTAACACTGCTACCGCATGAGGAAAAGGGGGTGGAACTCCACCTCTCATAACCGACCCTGCTTTTACATATAGGATACGAATATTTCATTTGCTCTAATCTTATTGCACGAAATTAAAATCCACCAAAAATTTGTATTTACGATCGTCGTTGTTATTCATCATCTAAAAATTAATCTTATTTCTTTAATACGAGAGACCGAACGAGAAGCGAAGTTTCGCAAGCGATTTTACACAGCTGAAGCAGATTATAAATTTTAAATAATAATATAGCAAAACGAAAGAAAATTTGTAATTTAAAAATGTTGAATGAGATACTGCAAATATACAATTTAAACAGCAGTTTTTGAAAAAATAACTGAATTACAGAGTAGAATCGTTTCAGAAAATGAGTATTTTGATTTCTAAATGATGTAAAATAAGCTTCAGATTTCCCAATTTTCTAGAGAAAACTAAAACCATGATGACTGCATTACGACGCGACAGACAAACTACAATGCTTGTTTCGGAAATTAGCGCTAATTTACAGCTTTATAATCTACGGAGGGCGGACAGAGAGTATAAATAAATATAAGGGAAGCCAAGATGTATGAAAGCGTAGCTTTTATACGCAACTACATACCTTGCAAGGCGGAGTGTCGTCTCTGCGGTGGAGGTGGACTTCCACCGGCCTCGACGCTGCTCCCACTATGGCTGTCCAGCTGTGTACTGTGACCGCTGTCACTGCTCGTCACCGAACCTACGCACATTTCCCCAAGATACTCTATCACTACTCATTCTAGCCCATCAAAATCGAATTTTCTTAAAGTTATTCGCCTACTTTTCATTATCACAATATAAAAAAAGGAAAAAGGAATAACAAAAATCAGAAAATACAGGTCTCACAGGTCTACTTACTTTTAAAAATTGAAATCAAGAAAATAAGTAAGGATTAAGCTGTGAGACCTGAGTTATTCAATTTTTTATTCATGAATCCTTAGTACCTACTCTTAATTCAATGAAACCCCTATTATAAAAATTGTTATCCTTTTCTGATTAAATTTGTATATTAGGATTGCTTCTAAATTAAAAAATTTCTAAAATAAACTACAAGTTAAGTTAAACTATTCTAATCAAAACTTCTAAGCCTAAAGGCATACTCGTCATTACTTCTGCACCGCTCTTTTAAATCCGCATATTGCCAGAGAAACAACGTCGATCGTTTGCAATGTGAATTAAATAAATTTACAACCAGATACAAATAAAACCTTTTTTTCTTTTAGCTCTACTCATTGTCAGCCTCTAATTTTAACAGGATCGGGATCATGATGTACCTGCCTATCGATTTGAATTACAAGCGCGAGCCTTTGAAGTACAAAATGCGTGTGCGTGTGGGTATAACGAAATGACATGGAACATTTATGAATTGCGATACGGCGGTGCAGCGTGCAAAACAAAGGAAAACTCTCGCACTGCGAGAAACCCCGACCGGTGTTTGTGTACATGACGAATGACGAGTAACGAAAGTGCATTGTGCTTCCAAACAAAATGCCTTCTCTAATTGTAATTTGTTATTTGATCCGAATCCAGATGCATCAAAAACTGAAGCTCTACTTAAAATTTAGAAACTCTAAAATTTCATGGTCCAAACAAGCGTGCCAGGAACTTTACAAGTTCCAAATTTTTCAATTCTAATTCCAAAACTAAATCGAAACTGTGTAAATAGTAACTTGAAAGTGATTTAAAAAAACAGTAACTTGCTAGCAGGCTTGTTTGAATTTTGCAAGCACCTAAATATCGGCATTTCATTTGGATGTTCAAGAATTCAGAAGGAAACTCACCACTGGTCAGTGTTTTCCTCAAAGGCTGTAGATTACTGAGACTCGTGACGCTGCTGCTTTCAGCACTGAGATCTACAGGAGGTGGAAGTCCTGAGGGAGTGTCACTGTGCGACCTTTCATGCATGGGAACTCGAGTTCCAGAACCAACTCTCCTAGGCGCGCCGGGACTTGGCTCCAGGCCACTAGTGTGTATCGCTAATCCAGGAACCGGAAGTGGCGGTGGACAGTGCTTCGGCTGGTAGGGTCTCGTTTTGTGAGGATCGGAGAGCGCGAGCATTTTTCTCACAGCTTGCGGCGACGCTGCCCCAAATTTTGTACCTGTAAATGATTCCATTTATTATATTTGTTTACTTTTTATTTGTTTATAATGAATCCGTTTCTTTAGAATTTGAATAATAATTATAATAATCGATTTGAAACTTAGAAAATGGTTTTAGCGGTTGTAATAAAGAGATACGAATTCATTCATCAAAGAAATATAATATTCGAGCAAGGTTGTAAACCTTGTATGCTCTTTCTGCCCTCACTGGTGCTGCTGGCGCTGCTGGTGGTCGAAAGCGTTGGAGAAGGATGCCTTCTGCCTCTGTTTCCAGCGAGAGGAACTGCCGCGGCGATGGCAACGGCACCTGCATGTTGTTCGCAATCGCTCGAGAGAGCATGTAACCTTTCCTCGTCGGTGATGACTTTCATATTTGCGAGGTAAGCCTTAACTCGTCTCACCATCTGCGCTTCCTCGAACATCTTCTTTTGATTCGGCACCGCAGTGGACTTCTTGCGTCTTTTTACAGTCGCGGTTTGACCTCCTTGATTACCTGTAGTCATCTGATTTAGGGCAACCATCGCAGAACTAGGAGGCTGCCCTCCCCTTTCCAGCATCGTTAAAAGATCGTAAGGCGAGGAACACATATTCGTCAGTGTTCTCACCTCCTTCGCGATCATTCTGAGCTTCTCGAAATTCACGAGATTTTCTACCCTCGAGTCGTTCCCCAAGTGTATGAAGGTCAAGTCTTTCTTAACCACTGGATAAAAGGGAATCTGGAAAAAGAATTATGAAAAGTTATTTAAAGTTGAATTGGATGGTGCATCGCAGTGCTATAGGTCCTAATAAAAGGTGAAAATAATTAGAGAAAAAGGGATACTCACGATTGGCGGTTGAGTTTGTTCAGAGGCAACGAGTTGTCGATACTTGCTCATGTTTCGACTCGGATCCATGAGCTCTTGCAAATCGCTAAACAGTCTTTGATATTTGCTGGGTAATTTTTCCCAGGAAGCTCTTAACCTAGAAACCGCGCCGTGACCCAAACCTGAGACGATCGCGAACATTGAATTAAAGTTTTTGCATTCCTTGCATTGACCTGTAAGAAAATACATTTTTTAATATTTTCAATCAATTTCAAATAATTCTTTTTCTGCTATCTATTGAGAAATACTGGAAGGAGACACTCACGGGCAATTTTGATGAACTGTTTGATAATTTTGCTGCGCCTAACGAGGTTGTGTTCAGAACAAACTTCCGTCACGACCCAGAACATCTCCCTGTTGACTAGTTCCGCAAATTGGCTGAGCATAGGTATTCCGTACCTACTTTTTAATTCGAAGAGGTCGTCTACGTATTCCGTAGATTCAATTTGTCTGAATATACTAAAATCTTGCAATGTCAGTTGAATCGCAACCTCGACAGCGTTCAACTGAAGGAAGTGCACCTGGGACTCTCGAATGAGTTCAGGCGCCTGATCATCAGCAACTAGAGTTTCCGAAATACCGTTTGTTTTCAAATAATATCGAGAACTAAGGCCAATTCGTTCGGCGAGATTTTGCAGTTGATCTGGCAGTCTACGTTGCTTGATCATTCCTCCTTCACCGACGCTCACCTCCGTCAAAGAAAAGTTCGAACTACTCTCGGTTATTCCGAATTCCCGGAGAGCCAGCATCACAACCTAAAACACGAAATAAAACATTCATAACTCAGTTCTATCCTTTTGAAAAATTAACAATTTAGCTATTCTAGAATTCAGCTTTGAATTAGTTACCTCGTGCGCTGTCGTCTCTTTATTCACCCAAAGGTACTTGCAGGTCTGATCAGCCTTGTAGACTTTGAGAACATGTTCTGGATGGTCCGGAGGCCGTAAATCATCATAGCAATAAAGAGAGGTGAGATCTGGATTGCTCCTCGAGTGGTATAGGTTCGTCGTCGTTTGACTCAGACCTGTTCCTGGTGGAGTGTGTGGTGGTCCTAAGGGATCATCGACGTGAACGCCATCGCTGTAAATTCAATATTTCAAATGAATATGAGAAAATATAGAATAAGCGTAGAATAATAAAAAAAACTAAAGATCGTGTAACTGATGTGTATACATACTTGATCGTGTTCTTTGGCAATATATTCATCTTCATTAAAGCCTTCTGTAATCGCCTCTTAGGTCCCAGAGTCATGAAGCCCTTATGTTCTTTTTTCGTGTCCTTGCAGGGCGAAACGTTGTTATCTGGAATCAAAAGCGGAACCCCTCCCACCATTGGATTGAGAGGATTTACAGGTGTGATGGGATCAACATGTGTTGAAAGCCTTGCACGTGGATCTGTTGGCAGTTTTGGAATTTCTGGCTTGTTTGCTCTGCCTCGTGGCCTTGGCGAGTTGTCTGGCATCTGTGTCATGTCCTTAAAGGCTAATAAATTGGATTTTACAGTGATGCTGAGGTGCGTCGACCCTCTGAGGATTTCCAACGCCTTAGCGTGATTCACGTGCTCGAAACTCTGCCCGTTCACTTCCAGGATCTGATCTCCCCTTTTTAAACCAACTTCCTCGGCTTTTGATTTCTTATCTACTTTCGAAATGAAGATGCCAAAGCGTCGCTCATATCCTCCTAGGATACTAAAGTGAAGCACTTCGTCTCTGCTCGGTCTCGCCAAGGTTACGTTTCGTGTCCTCGCCTTTGCCGCACAAGCTATGTTTAGTAACCTGTTAAAAAATGAGAAGATTATGTAAGATAAACTATAGAATTATGTTTAATATTATTTGAAAAGAGTAATTTGTCAATTTACCTTTGTTGACCAAGCATCTTTTCCCTTTCAAGTCCCGCCTCGAAAGTCTCCAAGAACTCCATCATAGCCGGATCTGTTTCAAAATCCGTGAAATGATTGTTCACCCAAAGAAGAACGACTCTCGCGACGCAATCCCGAACTTGAGGTTGCTCAAACCATTCTAACAATTGATTTGCGACTAGGAGCGGACTGTCAATAAAAGTACGATGAGTTAACAGAAAGTCCTCCACATAATTTGGATCTGTAATACTGTTTTCTTCGATGAGCTGCATCATCAAACGTTCAGGAGTTCCTCGGATAACGACGTAGCCTCTGCGTGCAGCTCCATCCAAGGCTCCTCTTAACTCCGTCACGAGAACCACTCTTCCGTTTTCCTCATGCCGCCTCGTGTTCTCCTCACCCTGGTGTTGAATTCTAAAATAGTCCGCTTGCGTTATACAAACAAATTGGCAGTCATCACATTTCGTCCTCATAACACCCCGATGTTTTAATTTATCCATTGTGGGCAAAGTTCCGAAGCTGTCGCCGAGATGAAGTTGCTCAATCTCACCGTTACTGTGTTCGATTTCTACGGCTCCATTGATTAGAACACTCCAACTATCAAGGTCTTCTCCATCGGCTAGGACAACCATTCCGGCCCTTTCGACTACCGCGAAAACCATCACAGCACAAAGTGCTCTTCTTACGGCTAGTGTCATATTCGTAAAGGCTTTCAGGTGTTGAGTGAACTCCAGGAGGATTTCTATGTCGTCTTCTGTCCTTTCCCCTGGGTCCTTTTCCAGACATTCTCGAACTGTATCGCGCACAGTCAAGCTCTGAAAATTGAAAATGATGTGTAAATATTTCGAAACAGTTTGTCAATTTAAATAGCTGATTAGGAGAAAGTTTACGACGTAGCAGACAAATAAGTTTTAACTTACATCCATGCTTTCGGCTAGATCTTCCTCCTCGTCGCTGTCCACGATGGACTCGACGAGACCAGAAAGATCTACCTCGTCTGCATCAGCATCCAAGGAACTTTGAACAGACGTCATGGTGTCAGAACCACTGTAAGCCGAACTTGTATCGCTTGAGTGGCTGCTTCTGTTAGACTTTTGATACAGTTCTGGCCTGCCTGTCAGGCCTTGCGAAAACTGAAACGAAAAAGATATCTGTAAGTTTAAAATCGAAGAACAAATTTAATTGGGTTAGATATAA
This sequence comes from Synergus magnus, assembly GCA_032275165.1. Taxonomy (NCBI): domain Eukaryota; kingdom Metazoa; phylum Arthropoda; class Insecta; order Hymenoptera; family Cynipidae; genus Synergus; species Synergus magnus. Next base: position 13,670,428 of record JAUESH010000008.1, on the reverse strand, counting down.
TTAAGGAGAGGAGTTGTAATTATCGTAAGGCGAATTTGAATTGCTTATTTTTATATAAATTCTGTTTCGAACAAACATTTGTGATAAATTCTCGCCCATTGTACAAGGATACATTATCGAGCAAGAAACAAGTGGCGGCATAATCCACTGATTAATCATCTCAATTGTGCCTGAAATTGTTTACGCTGCGACAGTAAGACAAACATTAAAATTAAAATTAACATCAACAAGAACGATCGACTGCAGAAACTTCAATTGTATGTGATATGCATAATCAAAATTGTTAGTAGAAATGCCTCCAAATTTAAAAGAGCCCAATTTGAAGACAATTATAAAATTCTAACTATTTGCCCTAATATCAACAGCTGAAGTACTAAAAAATTCTAGTGGAACCGCGGACCTCCTGGATCATAAATTGCTTTAAATCCATACTTGAATAAATAATTCGAAGGACATTTGATTTGCAAAACAAAGTATAATAGCCATTCTGCCCCAGTGAATGAATCTGAATCCGATTTCTGGAAAAACGGAGCAAACTCCAAAGTACCATTTAGCCATCCATGCAAAACCTTAAACTATCCAATATTCCACAATTCCTAATGGATCAAAAGAGAGAAGGTGAGCCTCCGAAATTAAAATTGGATCAATGAATCTGGTAGGTACGGGTTTCGGTGTGTCTCTTTCTCTCTGAGAATATGAATAGGAAATACCACGGGAAATACTAGGAATGGGCGTGAGACGTGATTGGGTCGGAGTTGTAATGGTCGTAGTGGTTGTAGTGGCATGTTAGGTTAGAATGCTTGTCATGACCATCATGACGGTCATGGCATCACGCAACAACTAACATTTAAAATCGGAGAATGTTTCCGAGAATAATAAAATATATAGTACAAAACATATTTTGTACGTCTACAATAAATAATAGAAAAATTAATTAATTATTCAGCTTTCTGCAGTTTGACATTATTTAAATCACGATTCGACAATTTTTAATGTAAACGATTTCAAACAGAACAATTTTCAAATCAAAAATTAACAATTTATAACTGCAAATTGGAAACTATGTTTATATTTGTATAAAAAATAATATAAACTGAATATTTCCCAATGGGAATTTTGATCGGAGAATATTCTCGAGAACATTCTCTCCATACTCGCGCACCTACACTCGCATGTCATATCTCACTACTGTTATCCACACGAGAACATGAGACTGAGAAAGAGGAAATATGTATCAGACGGGAGCGAGAAAAACACTAGAAAGGAGAAACAAAACAGAGACGCCTGTCACTCCCGTCAAAGAATCTGAGTTCGGGTGACAGGCCCCTTTCGTTTTTCGAATAAAAGTGAGTATTGCCACCATAAAAATGGAGTTCGAGGATTTACTGAAATATTAAAGAAAGCTGTGGGGAAAAATCCAGGATCCTGGTAAGGCTGGGGAAAAGACAACCGCGAGCAAACGAGTCACGAACTCAAGGCCATCTTGAGACTTGAGACTTGAGGAGATCTTGGAACAGCTTGGACTCACTTGATACATGCCGAAGGCATCCATCCTCTCGACACCGGCGCGCACCACTTCCCAATTCGTTGGTACGTCAACGCCAGCCATTCATGGCGACCACTCTTTTCATATTTTTTTTGAAATTGTGCTTTTCACCGACGCGACTCAACGCGTCGAATTTAATTTCCAGCACAGCACAGTTTCACTCAATTTCACTCGCGACCGTATTCCGATCTGTAGTTGTGAGGTGAACACTGACGGAAACGTGTTTCGCGTTGTAAGTTATGTGCTCCGTAGGTCGCGAACAGAGGCTAACGGAGCAAGAACACGGGACGACTGGGGAATGGCTCCCTCTACCTCGTGAGAAATCAAAACCAGGGACGTCGGATTAAGGCGACATAGACCAGGGAATCTTTTTAAACTACAATTGGGTACAATTTTATCTATTTTATTCAGCACTCTTTTACAATAAGAAATTGATTGAAAGTTAGATTAGGTTAATTTTGGCGGGAAGTTTAAATTCCAAAATTTTGAACACTAGCATTGTTTCCTCTTAGAGAAGTCCACATTCAAATATCATTAAGGGTTTTGCGTGTTGGTTTCATTGTTTTGAATTAAAGTTCTGTGAGAAAAGTTAATATAATAAGAATCACAATGATTTTATTATTAATATGAATCTGTAAAGATTTATTTATAATAACTTAATACATTACGGCTGCAGAGGATTCGGAATTAAATAAACTTTGCAATTTGTAAAGAAGAAACTGTCACGCCTCTCAAAATTGGACAATAGGTATTTCCAGGTCTTTCAATCATCTTTTCTAAATAGACTTACTGCATTATCTACCGGTACTGGCTTACGAGAAGCTACAGGTGGACCACCCAAGGGGAAGGGGCACCCCCTAAGGTCGGTCCTGTTCAAAAGTCACGTGACCCTTGGGTGTCTGACAAAAGGGGCGTAGTTACGACTTTTAAACCCCGGGTCATTTACAATGACCAATTATAATTATAATTAATTATAATCGTATTAAAAATTTTTAAATAAGAAAAATAAATAGTATGGAAAAATGTAAAATTTTTAAAAATAAAAATTAAGATGTGTTTCCAAAAAATCCAATATTGAAGGAAGAATAAAATAATTCAATCAGGAAGTAGGATATCAGTAGTTTTTGTAAGAAAAGTGAACGTAAGACGAAAAATCTGACACCAACAATATTGTGCTACTGATCTCCAGACCCAGACATAATCCAAATGATGTTTTATGTTCGCGTCTCCGATTACGATTCGTCACTATAGGGATAGTAGGTCGGCACCGATTGTGGGCCGATGAATAATAAAGTTGATCCAATTGTCGGTTCAGTTGCAAACGCATTAACTTTCAAATTTTTTAATATTCCAGGCTTCAAAATAAAAATTTCGCGATTTTCAATGTTTAATAACACATTGCGATTGGAAACAAAAAATTGAAACGGAATTGTTTAAGGCTTGTCCTAAGTCAAATACCGAATTTCTAAAATATAAAAACAGCTTTTAAATTACTATGAAATAGGACGTTTTTGCTTCAGGTTTAGAGGCTGTCATCGTTTTTTCAATCCGTCATTGAAAAGTACATAGCAGAAGAAAAGAAAAAGGCCGATGGCCTGTAAGAATCGAGTAGAAACGTGCAAGGCTCGAGGTAAGAAAGATCCGACTCATGATTTATTTGACCTCTTATTCTTCCTCATCCCTCACTTTTCCTTTTTCGACTCCTAACGTAAAATATTATGCATTTATTTTCCGTTCAGTTCCGGTTGAATTTATCTGCTTCATACTAAACAGGTTGAAACTTAAAACTCACAAAGATGAAAGAGTATCAATAAATCATCATAGATTTAAAGTATTTTCGATATTAATCTTCAGTCTTGACTTTAATCCGCCAATCAATATAAAATCTTGCTCTGTTTTTGGAATCAGAATATATCTTTATCATTTTAAAGGATTTTGATTTTTAAAAAAATACAACAGGATTACAAGATTATAAGAGTGAAAACATCCTCGGGCTTTTCTTAACACTAAAAGTCTGACTAAGCCTTCTTGCATTAGATTTGCTTGATAACGAAAAAACAACATGGATACTTAAATAAATGCTCTTGGAAGGCAATGGGTGTGTGTGGGAAAGCAAGTCGGTCACGCAACAATGCAAGAAATAATTATAAATGACCACAGGAAAGAAAACAGCGCCTGTCTTGTATTGATTAAACTACACAAAAGCCGAGATTCATCAAAATAGAGCATTTCAAAATAGAATAATTGATAATAACTGAGAACGGAATTAATTTTAGAAGACCAATTATAAATTCCCTCATCCCTACACCTAGAACAGCATTCTTGGACCGAAACACCCATCAATCAAATTTTAGAACATTGATTACACAATATTGTGTAATTAAAAAGGGTCTAAGTTTAAACTGTCAAAAATTGAAAGTTTACCGTGTCCTCAAAGACGAGATTCACCTGCCGATGGTCGGTGATTGGGTGAGGATGTGGAGGTCGGTGCATCCTTCCACTGTGAACTTCCGGATAGTCGATCTGCAAAAAGATAATTAATTAAAACAATATCAACAATAATTCTAGTAAAAATTAATAGCAAAATTAATAATGGGAATTTGTTTCTTTTCCATATGCCAGAAGTTTTGAACGTTCAAATGAACGAAATATTTTTTCCCAATTCTATTTTATCCAGAAATATTGTTCCAACTAAAGATAAGAATAAACATTACAAATTTCTTTCATTCAGATTTTTTTCAATGCAAATGAATCAATATTTTAAAACTGTTTCTAGTATAAAATAGAATTAATACGAAAATTCGTTCATTTGAACGTTCAGAACTTTTCAATCATTCTTTTCCTTACAATTAAGAAATAAATAAGGATGTTGTTTTAGCATAATTTTTTCTTAAAAATTAGGATATTTAAAGTCAGAGTGTTTTCATATTGAATGGTGTTTTAAATAAAGCTTTTCATGTAACTAAGATCATTTTTTATTTTTGGTAACTTTCCTAAAACCTGGTTTTCATTCTACGATGTAAGAGTAACTGAAAAGATATCAGCTCTTATTTATCATCAGGGGTTCTTTTTTATTGTTCTTTGTATGCCAGCTGCGTTAGCTTTTCGTCAACGATACGCTCGTGTTAGGGATTTTGGCTCCTGAGAAGATTCAGACAGTAACTTTCGTTGTTTTATTAAAAAAAAAAAAGAGGAAAAGACAAAATAAAGAGAAAAACAACGGCCTCTGGCCGGAACTCGTAGGCCGGACTTCCGGTTGATACAAGCGCTTACACGCTATTCAAAACTGCGATCGAGTGCTCAGACACTGATTCAACCTTTTTTATTAACGAGATTTTAATTGGCTTGCGAACTTCAGTTTGTTACAAATTATCACTTACGACCATTCATTAATTTTTCTTATCTTCAACATTGAGCACGATTACTCGATTAGAATCAAGATAAGTAGTTTCAATTATAGATTAAAATTCCAAACGAAAAACGTTCAAAATTTAATAATTTTAGATCCACTGGTCTTCATTTTCATATATGAAGAATATAAATTTACTTTATATAAAGTATAGAATGTTTTACGAAAAATGCATATGAGATTTTGTTATCTCTAAGATTCTTTGATAATGAGGATGCTTGAAAGCAAACTTAATTCAAAGGAAATATTTTCAGTACATATTGTCTATAGAAAGAAAATTTATGTGCATTTACGGACGCACTACGGACATACGCACGTGAATGTGGAATTTCGCCCACGCGGGGTTGAAAGACCCACGCAGAGAAAGACGAGCCAAAAAAAAGGGCTAAAAGGATCAAATGCGATGATTTATAATCTATGTTCCATATATAAAAAAAAAGAGAGAGACGAGACGAGAAAATACCAAATATTGTGAAATTTTATCAAATTAAGGAGCAAATTGATTCATAAATTAGCAATTCTTTTTGAAAAGTACATACATATATTAAAAGTGGAAAAAGTTATTAACTGGTTTTATTTTATATAAAAATATAATTTGTTGTATCAATGAGTCAAGTGAAGGGAAAGTATCTGAAAGAATTAAAAAATCTGAGACTACATAGTGCACTTAAAGAATCTTCTCGCTTCTGACTTTCCATCACTTTCCACCAATTGACCTCAAGATTCAAAAACTCTGAAAGTCGTGCTAAATACAAATGGACAAGAGGGCTTTTCCGGAAATGGGATTTTCGTGTTTCCTTTACCTCGGAAGAGACCACAGATAAAGTACTGGGTGTTCCAGGCCAACTTCTGGACAGTGAACGACCTCTTTTTTTCCTCATGATGACACGAGGTCGACCTGGCCTTCCAGCATGCTTCAACATTTTATTTCACTTTTCACTTCTTCACTTTCTTTTGCACCAATTTCAATATTTCAAAATCCTATCACTTCTCCACAGCACTTCATTCCTAAAATTCACTTTCTCAATTCAACTCAATGGACAATCTTCGCTAAACTTCACTTTTCACTTGTTTATAGTATTATAATCCATCTTTGGTTCTTTTATCATCATAAAATTTGTTTTAAATTCATTGTGTAGATTATTAGTCAAAATCGTACGTTGAGGTCGTTACCAAAAAAATCTTTAAACTCGTCTTTAAAATACAAAATATGGATCAAAATCTACTGGAAAGCCATCGTGACTGAAAAATCCTCAAAATGTTGGCAATAACCCTTAATTAATATCGGAAATCACTTTCTTTAAACAAAAACTAACACTGTGTTTTAATTTACGTAAAAACCACCGATTATTCCATTTTTTCGCCCCCCGTGACGGGAAATGTTTTTAATTTCGCAAAATTGACGGCAGATGCAACTACATTTTTGAAAAAGAGAGTTATAATCAGATTTTTGTAATCTTTAGAATAGAGAATACACCGAGGACGAGGTCACTCGCGTACGAGTTCCCAGCGTTCACTACCAACTACTTTACTGTAGAACGGTGAACCATTCCATGGTGGCGTGGTGCATTTGTTCAAGAGAGACGGGAACTCGGAGGAACCGGTCACGTGACACGCCCGTACGGCTCACACGTGTTAACATGGTGCGTTAAATAACTCGAACTGGTATCGTGTATCCCCAGAAAACAGAAGGTCGAAAACTGGCTGAAGCAATCTTCAATAGTCTTCATTTATCACACTTCTAATGACTCAAAAAAAGTCTTCGAAATTGATGTTTTTTGAGCCATAAATTTAATTAATTTCAAGAATTCAATTTACATTATAAATTGTTCAATTAAAAACTAAATCATTAATTCATAGTAAGAAATACATAATAACAAATAATGCAAAATGATGTGAAAAGGAATATTTATCCTTTTTTTATGAATCTACAATCTACTTGAATTCTGAAGTGCACTTGGAGAACACTTGAGCCTCTTTGCACTTCTTTTTCCTGCAATGACGCCAATGGGGTCCTGACACGACTGCAAAGAGGAACTAAAATACTAAAATAAAGTAGACAGGCGCCGAGTGAACGCCAGGAGTATGAATATGTGTGATACACGTCCCTGGGCCTGTTTGGACCAGTTTGGACCACCATCAGTGGTATGGGGGTACGAGGGGGTTAGGGAGGAATTTTAGCACCGTCGACCTCGCACAGACCTTTCTATACCGACTCGTTTCTTCCTTCAAATTTCGTTTTACATGTCGCATATCTTACATTAATTAATAAATAATTTCAAATAGTTCTAAGATCAGAAAATATGAACTGGTGTCATTTTTTTCTGCAAAGAACCTGGGTCCTGGAAAATCCCAACTTTCCCTCGGTCCAAAAGCCCCGAAATTCCAAGTAAGGCTCAGACCCCTCATTCAGTAATAAAAATGAAAAAGCCTTTAAAGTATTAAAAAGAAAAATCCAGGAATTAGGGATAATCTTTTTACAGTTAGAGCCCAGAGTTTTCTAATTTGTAAATTAATATAAATTTTAATTTTATTTATTTAATGAATTAAATAAAATAAACATCGATTTTGAATTCTCAGATATTGTCAGTGTTCCTGACAGTGAATTGACTCGACAAATAGTTTACAGAAGACAGAATAGAGAATGAAGATTGCTTCCTTCCGCGTTGTTTCACATCGTCGCGAATTGAATTTATCGCATTCGTTTAATGTACCAACAATAAGACTCTGGAACTCTCGATACGTCGTTAGATAATGCCATTCAAGTATCCACTTTCAAATAAAGAGTAAATAAAACGACCAACACATTCGTTTTTATTCACACCCTCTCAGTCCATAGAGTGCCCAAACGAACCGGAACTTGACTTGTCCTGCAAAACTGACCCTACTTCCGACATTAAAAGTAGAAGTGTTTTCCCTCCACTAATCAAAACAAACTATTAGCTTAAATTTCGAAATTTTAGGAGAAAGGAAAACAATTTTCCCCTCCATGGGAAACTTCACTCAAACAGCATTAAAGTGCGTATTAAAATACGTTTAAACTTATAAGAGTTTTGAAATTTGAATACTAGATGAAATAAAAAGTGTTTTTAATTCAGGTTTTTACGCCATTAAACCTTGAAATTTAATCACTGCACACTTATGTATATCAATCACTTTCGATTCCACTCGCAACTCGCATCGTTGCAAAGTATCCAAAACTGAAAGCGCCGGAAGTCAATGAGGCACTCGACTTCCGTCCGTCACGAGACGAGAACGAAAAGCGACTGAAGCCAACCGGTCGTCCGGTTTTAATCGAGAGTGCTCGATAAGGTTGCTATCATTTTCACGGATGTAAATTTTCTACCATTCAGTTACCGAGTACACGAGCCCGCACTCTCCGGATTCGAATTCATGCAACAATGATTCCCAATCAGCATCATTTCCCATAAAGGAGTGGTTGTCACTCTTTCCATTGAATAGAATAGTATAATTCATTGAATTTCACTTTCCGACATTTTTATCCTGGAAATTTTGCAGAAACATAAAATCAACCCCCGATCGGTAATAACAGGGGTCACAGTGGTCCAGCAGATCAAGTATAGGAAAAATAGGGGATTTTTTTATCTTTTAAATTGGATTAATTTAAATGGATAAATTTGAATTTTACTATAAACGGGGTGTCTACTAAATTTTGCCCGCGAAATTCCCGAAAAATTTCCGCACTTTTCCCGCTTATAAATATTATAAAATATTGTAATATTTATAATATTATAAATATTAGGTCCCTCTTACGATTGAAGCATAATTTGTTCTTTTACAATATTATAATTTATTTAAAAAGTATATTTTTTCATTTTCTAATAATTGTGAAGAATTTAAATTTTACGAAAAAAGTAGCGCAGTTGAGTTGCAGAGAATGGGTAAAAAATAAATTAATACAAAAAGGTTTTTAATCTTTTTAACAGAATTTCGAAAGACACAAAAAATACACATTTCCTATGGTTTAAAGATTCCTATAGTTCTTTGAAATAAATTTATTGTTATTATTTATCTATTAACGAATTCTAAAAAATCAATAATTGTCAAAGCATTATACCGAAATCGACATCAAATAGCTCGCATCTTTTTGAGGTAAATGATAGGTAAAAATATATTTCAAAATACTATACATTTCAGACCATTAATTATTACAAATTTTCCTATTCTAAAACCGAGAATATCCTCAAAAAAATTTCTATTTTGTTTTGTAAATTTTAGGGCTTATTCCTCAATAAATAAAAAATACTTTCTAGGGGTGGAAGGATTTGTTGGCCTTAAATTTGTATTTAAAAAAAATTGAAAACAGAGAAAATTAATTTTCAGACCTAAAACGGCCTAGCGGAACCTCTAAACAATTTTTTAAAAATAAAAGAAAATTTATGGCAGTATTCCCGCATCAAAAATAAAATCAAGGAAAATTCCCGGATTTTCCCGCAGCCTAAAAAAATAGGGAAAAAGTGTACAAAATCTCCAAATATAGGGATTATAGGGGATTTCGAGAAAAATAGGGGAAAAAAAGGGGAATGACCGTGACCCCTGTAATAAATTATTAAACCGCTTTGAGAACGAATTTAAATTATCTCGCAATAAAAAATGCACCAAGAAATAAATTTTCTGATAAATTTAATTCGATACTCGCTCATAGTCGGATAACATCCGATAATAGGATTACACAATCTCTTATAAGTCGTTTGTCAATATTCAGACTTTTTTTTGTATCGTTTCCGCTTTATAAACTTGACTCTAGCTCTTCCCATGGATCTTTTGCACCGTTTTCTGAAGAAAAAGGTGTGGAGGAGAGCCTCGAATCCTTTTTCCTTGGGACTCGAGTGAGTTTTTCCCCTCTGCTCACTGGGGCATGAACGACGAACCCTTTAGCGTTACATCGTACGTATGTAGTAACATATTCATACACATATGTATATAAAAATGTGTAACACATATATACATATATGTGTATACATCACACAAGAATCTATGTTGGTTGTGACATGAGTGGGTGAGTGTGGGTGAAGGCACGTTGGATACGATATGCGATACGATGCCTCGCTGCAAGTAACGTTTGCTGAACGACTTGCTTTCCATTCATGTTTCATGCCTCGCGGTCACACACACTCCATGTGTGAATTTTATTTATGTATTAGTGCAAGTACAAGTTACTATCTTTTACTACTACACTCGAAATTCTCGAGCCCCGGCTCTTACTCACGATTTCTGAGTCATAATAATTGAACTCGTGTGGGAAAAATTTAAATGAACTTCGTCTTTCTTGTGTTTGTTTTAATTGATCTGATTCAGTTTTATGTGACTGATTCTTCTATTGTGATTGTTTCTCGCGAAAACAAGTGCATTTACTGCTGTAAGATTCACTTTACTTTTTAGAGGCTCCATTTAGGAAGAAAGCTCGAATAACTCTTAAATTTTTTGTTTGAATAAAATAGTGTCAATGTATTTAAAATGTGTACAATTTTGAATTTGAAAAATTTTAATAACTAAAATACTCGAACTGATTTGATGAAAATAGTTTGAGTTGCAGTTTTAATGTCTCTCCTTAAATAGGAAGGAATTTGCATAGCTTGCATTTTTGTCAACTGGCCGCATATTATTCACGCAAAATTGCAATTGACGCCCTTGAGATATTTGGAGACGTATGAATCTCTATAAATGAAAAACGTGACGGAGGGTAAGGGACTTTGAAAATGAAATTCCTTTTCGTGTTCCGACATTATTGCCTGAGCGACAGTTTATTTTAAGGTCCCTCTTTTCAGACTCTCCATTTTTTCTACTTCTAAATTCATCCCTTTTTTCAAGACCTTTGTGCACATTGCACATGCACGTTGCGCGCGAATGTCACCGCGGAATTCCAAATAAAAATTTTAAAACGCTTAACTTTCTTTTTATTAGAAGCAAACGCGGTGTGCTAATTAAATTTTATTATTACATTTCAGTTCTTTGACACAGAAACTTGTATCAGCCTTTGAAATTACAATGAAAGTATTTTGCCAGAACATTGAAAAATTGTACTGGTATTTGAAGCATCCTGGAAAGATACTGATTCGCAGAAAAGATGATTTTTAAGGAAGGAATCGAGTCATTAACACAATTCTATATCAACTTCCGGATGACAGCATAATATTCAGTTCGTAATTTCTTTCATAAAAGAAACGATTAGTTTTTATTTTCAAAGGGGTATGCTTTCATAATTTAATTTCCTATCGGGAATCGATAAATCCTTATCATGTTTTTTCGGAAAATGATATGCTCTCCAGTATTTCCAGTTTCTCTGACGAGATACGATGTTTTATAAACAGAAAGTTCAGCGCCCACATAGCAACTATCCTTTCAGTTAGAAAACCGATACGAGAGCTTTGAACTTTTGTGTATTTCGGTTTGAGACTGAATACTAAGTAAACTAAGGAGGATGTACGAGTAGGTGAATCAGTATCTAGGAACTTTTGATTGGAATCTGTTTTCAGATTCCAGAGGATTGGAATTCGAAAAAAAATCGTATAAAACACCAAGGTGTATATTTCTTGAAAAAATGCAGAATATTTAGTAAAGAGGTAATATATTCCATCAAATTGTAAATATTGAAACCGAAAATAACTCTTGAGGAAGATAAAATGACATTTCTTATTATTTCAAGGAGAAACCAGATGCCTAGAATGTTTATAGAAGAAATAAGAAAAAAACGAGTCGATACTCTCGTTCCTTGGTGGAAATATATATGAAGGATCTGACAAGAGCAGATGACAACAGAACAATGTCGTCTGCAGACATTGAGAAAGTTTCAGCATTAGGAAGATAATTCCCTTCGAAATTGTACAGAGAACTTTAGCTCGCTATCGAACATGCCAGCATCATCAAAGGTTGGATCTACTCTCTAAACTTGAATCAGTGAAAAATCAGTGAAATTTCACTGATTCCCAGTCAAATTCCACTGATTCTCAGTG
>JAUESH010000008.1:13635680-13648855 GCA_032275165.1 Synergus magnus | reverse complement strand
ATTTCAGTGACTTTTCACTGATTCTCAGTGGATTTTCACTGATTAAAATCGTGAGAAAAGAGTGACTGAGAATCAGTGAACTTCCACTGATTCAATTTTAGAGAGTATAACACTTACTAATAAGATTGTAACTTATTCCATATGCCAATATCTAAACTCTGGTTGTTGAAGGTAATTGTGATTAAAAAAAAAGTTTTATTTTCCTAACTCCTTTATATACTTTTTATACTCCAATTTATACTTCCAATCCTCCAATATCCAATATATTTTCTAACCTTTTGCAGAGATTTCTAATTAAATAAAATTCATCAAGCAAACATTCTCTCTCAATTTTAATTAAACCCCCTAACATTTGCAATTTTGCAAAGAGAGGAAACTGCTCTCCCGGGAATTCCTCGTTGAGGTGAAAACGAACAAGATTGGAACATAGGAAGCAGGGGGTTGAGGATTAAAATGATTCACGCCTACTCAAGTTCGTAGGAAGGTATAAGAACTATGTTAATTTGCAGTAGCATCATCACCATTATCTCAAGGGTTGGCTAATTGCGAGAAGACTAATTTTAAGATCAGGTAAAGCGACTTATAATGTATAACATACTGAGTACATAGCTATATTTAATAGGATTGGCGTAATTAACTCAGTAGAACAGGTGGGAGGATCGAGAAATCAGAGAGAGATATTTTATACATATTTTATACATAGAAGGCGAATGAGAGGAAAAAAAATTAAATACCAAGAGGAAACATCCTTTAGTTTGAACCAATTCAGCCCAGGGGTGAAGGTGGGAGTTTCGAGTTGAGGGATGTGGGGGATAAGAAAAGGTTAGAGGTCGTGGGTCCACATTGTACCTGGGTCATGAGGGTTTTAACAGCCCCCGGGCACTTGTGGACCTAGATTCGCTTCTGCACCTGTGAAAAAGGTGAATAATGTGGAATATTGCGGAGGATGAGAGTTTCGCGTGGGAGAAATATAATAGAAAATATGTATAAACGAGAATTCATGTGAAAGGAGATTTTTTTTTGCTTTTGCTTCGCTTTCATTCGAAATAATGAAATAATATTCCTAATTTTGATTAAAGAGAAATGATCCCTCTTATTCCTGTTTAAAGAAATGAAATTCATTTATTTTTTAAATTACACCACACTTGAAAGCATACTTTGGAATTTAAAAAATGGTTTTAATTAATTTTCAAAGAAAATTATAATTAAAATGAAAGAACAAGTTTAGCAAGTGTAAAGAGTTAAAGCAAAACGCGAGAGCAATTATGATGCGTTGCAATTTTGTATCTGTGGCAGCTAAGATAAGAAGATAGGCGACCTGTAGGCGCTATACATGAAGGCGACAGGAAGTCGGATTCATGGTATCTGGTGTATCTTCTACATACATATCAAAGTCACAGTTGATGCACTTCTCCGCTGTATAAATGTATATTGCTTAACTGGGTTAAAAATATATAATATTCAGTGTCGACGTTATTTTGAAAGTTGGTTTTGCATCGTCTTCGATAAATTATAATATTATATTGTTATCTTTTTGAAGACTTTGAGACGAATAAAAAATGAGACATCAGAAGATATTTGCTTCTTTATCTCTTATTTACTGTCACTCGAAATTCCCTTGCTCTTCATTATTTGCTCCGAGCTCGACACTCTCGATGTAAATGTAAAGCATAGGAAAAGCAACTGACAGAGAACAACAGCACTTCATTCCACTTCACTCAACCTCATTTCGTTCAAGCAGTCTCGCATCGTTCGCCCACGCATGACGATTACATTATAATTTACAAACGACGCGGAAGAAATTTAACTGAAATTTAGCCGCAAAAATGAGTGGGAGCTCTTTTAAGAAATCCAACTGAAGAGGTTCCCAACGAGGAGGCAACTAAAGTAGGGCTGAAAAAAATGCTATATTACATTATAGTATTATACTTATCGACTCCTAAGCTCATGGCCTTAATTTCATTCAAGAGCCTTTCAAGTTTCAAGCCTTCAAATTACCCGGCGCTTTGCGGCGTCGGCAAAGCAGATTTTATGCAACACAAGAGGGCACCACTTACTGGAATCGGTAGGATTAATTAAATGAGTAGGAAACTTCTTTATCTTTTCTCATTACATTAGATATTACTGATATTAATTACAGAGAAAATATAAAATTTGTAAAAGTTTGAGATTTAAACAATTAACTGGAGATTCACTCGGTTTAGATTTTAGAACTATGTATGACTTTTTAAATATAGAGAGAAAAATGAGTACTGTTATAGGCAAGCTAATATTATATGGCAGTGTGCTAATTAAATTTATTTCTTATATGTAAACTACTGTAACAGTAGGTTCAGGTAACACGCAAGAGAAAAACTCAACAATTGAAATTACCGTTACAAAAAACTGGCACTTAATTTTAAACGTGTGAGTCATTCAGTGAGATAAACTATTGACCTTTAGATTTTAGACAATCGATCAAATTAACAGTCACTGGACACCTTTGACATTTTCTATTATTATCTGGACAAATTAAACAATCAATTAAAAACTTTACTTTATTTTTAACCTGAGAAACTTGATAAAAGGGATTTAAATAAACCCAAAATAAACTCTACGAGTTCAAAGGATTAATCAATATTTTAATGTGCCAGAAGTTTTGAAAGTTCAAATGAACGAAATATTTTTTGCCCAATTCTATTTTATTCAGAAATATTGTTTCAACTAAAATAACAATAGAAATTACAAGTTTCTTTCATACAGAATTATTTTCAGTGCAAATGAATCGATATTTTAAAACTGTTTCTAGTTTAAAATACAATCAATACAAAAATTCGTTCATTTCAACGTTCAGAACTTTTCAGTCAACTGACTTTTTCCATATACAAAAGTAGATTCAAAGCCACATAATTTCCCGAATTAAAAAATATATGTATAAAGAACCATGAAAATAATGGCGCAACTTCAAAGCAAATATGATGGCAATGTATTGATTTTTAAAGAAAAACAGGTCATTAGCCTTTCATCAAACTCCCTTTTTCTATCATTCACATTATTTCCAGCAACAATGGCAAAATCGTGTCAGCCTATTTTAGCCTCTATTTTAAAAGCTTGAACCCAGTTTGCGGATATTAATAAGTTTAATGAAG
Organism: Synergus magnus; assembly: GCA_032275165.1. NCBI lineage: Eukaryota > Metazoa > Arthropoda > Insecta > Hymenoptera > Cynipidae > Synergus > Synergus magnus. The sequence continues at coordinate 13,645,727 of JAUESH010000008.1, read as the reverse complement.
TCACCGCGCCAAGTGGAAAATTTACAGATTACAGCAAGGTATTATTATAACACCTACGCATGTAGTGTGTACGACATACAGTACACTCGAGGTATCAAAGTGAAAGACAATGCTGTCCAGACGCGACTGGAGACGCGATGGGCGAGACAGTTAATCGATAGCTGCTCTCGAGTTATGCCCAGCTTGTTTTCACTCTGCTACAAACATTCCCATATTCAAGATTTTAGCAGTAATTAAAGATGGAAAAGATTCCAATGCAAGATGAAAGATTTTCACCAGAAGTTTCGAGTTCTCCGGAAACTTTAAGATTTGTCTTTTTTAAAAGAAGTGTGAGATGATCGGTGTTCCTTATTTTTGAACATTTGCAATATTGAAATATTTAATATTTCAATCGAATGAATCAAAAACCTCTAAATTTCATCTGACTGTTTTGAATATTTTTTTTACTCACCACTATCATCTCGGAGGGCTCGAGAACGAAGCATTCGTTGGGTCTTCTTGCACTGCCACCCGTCCGTTTTCCAAAACTGTAAATTGAGAAAAACAAATTTTTTAGTATGAACAGTAAACAAAGTAATTCTCAGGTAAAATGGGAATATTGTAATATTTGTAATATTTTGTAATATTTCACATATTCTTCCAAGATTTAAAAACCTTTATTATATTATAACTTTTATTAAAGTATTAAAAATGTAATGCTGTTCAACTTGAAAATGCCAAATAAAATATAAAGTACTTGTAAATTTTAATGTCTAATAACCAAAAGTTCAGAATAAGAATAATGGAAGCATAAAATACTTTTATCGTGTTTGCTCAGGTGGCAAGAAACCTCCTTAAAATTTGTATAGCATCTGTGAGTCGCTTAAATTGATAAAGGAAAGAATTCCCGTCATCTGGATTATTGGATGATCTTATGAGAATTGCAAACTCCATGACTCTATATTAATTAAATTTTCAGAGTCGAAGTTTTGCAAACGAGCTCAGACGAACTTCCGGGTGTAAAATTAGAAAGGGTGACTCCTGCAAAGGATGTAAATGCCGTTTAGAGTTCGAGTTCTCGCTTCCAGGACTAAATCCTGTTAATGGCGCACCCACGAGAGCTGAAAGCTTAATTTGCCTTTCGCATGTGCAAAATTTCCTCACAACCGTGGGCTAAGTTTCCTCATTTCTCAACGAGTGTCAACTACATAAAGCACCTTAATAAGGGGAGTAGGCTCGGTGGAAATGTTTAATTTATCGATTTTTCATAACGTGAAAAATAAGAGAAGGCAGATGGCTTTGAAATTTGTGTTTGCTTTCTCTCAATTGAATTTGGTGTTCAATAATGTAAATTAACTAAGGAAATAAATAAAATACTAGAAGACATAAAGATGCTCTTCTCACTTGTTCAAATCACCAGATACTTCAATTATTGCATTCCCCATTTCCCAACCCAAGACAGAAGCCATGAGTCACCAGCCATTTCCTGGATTGGTAACCAGATTTCATGACTAACGTGGATTAACCTTACCAATATTTGTATTGCTACCCACGTCTTCAATGATTCAATAAGTTCAATGAAACCAGGGAACTAATTCTCTAATTGAAACTATTGATTTTCCTAATCTAGCTGTATTTCTTTCATTTCTATTTTCTAAACTGACAAACTCATTAATTAAAACTAAATAAATTTCTCTGATCAGGCTTCGAAAAAATAACTGTAACGATTACCGTTATTGATAAGAGACAAGGGCAATAACATTATTTTTCTCTCATCAATTAATTCAGTTGATGTAAATCAAGTTTCGTTAGTTTGAAAAGCTAAGTTCAGTGACTCGGTTTCCTGTTGTGGGATGAGATGGATGAGAACAATAAAGTGCGGAAGTGGATTATAGAAGTAAAACCCAATCGATTGGATTTTAGTTAAATGGTGCGGTTCTTTATATATATTACATACTTATAAGCAAAAAGATCGTTACGAAAAATTGGATACTCCAAAGCAGAAGTATAAAATAAAGGATGTTACGATACCATCCCATCAAAAATATACACTTAAAGAACCATCAGTTCCCTAAAAACTTCTCCTGGGCCATTTTCTGTCTCTCAATTAGGTTTTTTATAACCATCCCTTTTCAGAAATCCAATCTCGGTAATATCGAAATTTCGAATCTGAAAGTATTATAGTTTCAGGATACTAAAAATGTATCTTCCACGTTATATCTTCGAAACAGGCTTCGAACTGTTCGTTCGAATTTTTTCGTGTGACAGTTCGAAGCTTGCTGAAGCTTCATTTTTTAATACACGAGTGAATGAAGGAGCGAGTCAATTGAGAGTCCAAGATGGAAGTAAAGATAAGTTAAAAAGGAGAAAAGAGTGAAGAAGAGGCTGTTGACCTTACACTGTGATTCCTGCCACCTCTTTCCAAGACTCGTGTCTATACAATGTAAACTGTAGATGTGTGATTTCATGATGCGTTCCAAGTTGCGTTACGCACTCGTAAGCCAAAAGGTGCATTTAGACATTTAGCCCTGACTTTGCAAGAAATTCAATTCGACGTGGCTCAGACAAGGCAGTTCTAATCCCGTTTAGAGTAATAAATGTCACTTGCTCAGAGACTTGGAGACTTGGGGTGCCTCGTGATATTTCCAAGGAGATCTAGATTATCGACTCTGACAAGGCGTCTTCCGTATAATAAGATTAAGATTATAGACTAACGAAGGGTGATGAATCTCTGGTGAATCTAAAAGAGACAGGTTCTTACTAATTAAGCAGGGATTCACTTTATTTACTGAAAACGTGGGGAACAATCGATCTTATCAGATGTCAATCAGAATTAATTTGTATTTTCTGTTATTACCTCATTAACAAGTCTCATATTCCAAAAGGAGGCCCCCAAGTCTAGAAAAACGAAAACAAATCATGAAAGTGTTGTATATCAAAACCAATTTCTTGAAAGGTCGACTACTCGACCCTGAAATCGCGTGCCGACATTAATCCAGAGGACTGCAGGTCGCTCGGCATGATAAACGATTTTTGGGGCGAGTGGCCGTCGAACGAATGAATCCCACGAGTGTATGTTGTATGCAAACAAGAGCTTTGAGCTAGCGGTATGTCGTCGACTGTATACGCACATTATCACGCATTCCATGCGTGGTTGGCACCCCTGTGACAATCCCATTGTTTACAATCGATTCGACTCGATTGAACAGACAGATGTTCTCTATTGCTCTGTGGTTTACAAATATAGGTATGCAAGTTGCACGGGGCCAACCACACCTCGATTTGGCCATCAAAATGTGCTGTAGAGCTGGTAGATATGGTGTAGAGCTGGTAGATATGGTGTAGAGCTGTAGAGGACGCTCCCAGCCGATTTCATAAAAGCTCTTTCCAATAGAAACGAATCGACCATTGCATTTCCACTAGAGACTACAACTACACCCAAAGTGCCCTCTGCCATATCCGGTTCACATCGCCAAATTCAAGAGCGACAGTTCCATTAGGAATTAACGGAAATGGAATGTTGTAAACATGGTATTTAAATGAGAGAGGATACAAATTAGATATTTGTAATGCTTGGCGTAAGTGAAATATGTTGGTCTAATATGGGTTTCTCTATAGACAAATCGATCGGGCATCTTAAGAGTACTATCGTCTTTGACTAAGGTGCGCTAGAGTACACATAGAGTTACCCTTATTGTTAGAAACCACGCAAGCTTTTTCGCATCCACTTAGTGAAATTATCCGACCCATTTTGCAGCGGACTCCACTCAGTCTGATGAAACATTTCGTGATACCATTAGTCCATTACTCGGCACTTACTTCCGTCTTTGCTATAGAGTTGTAGTTAAAGTTCTATTATAGTTGTAGTTATAGTTATGTACTTATAGGAAAGTAATAGAGAAGTTAGAACTTCTAATTGCAGGAGGAATGACCATAGGCAAAAGAGCTAGAAAGAATATGATCGTGAGTTGGAGTTAGGAAAGAAGGTACTCAGAAGACACAGTAATTATCAGAAAAGGGAAGAAAAGATGGAGAATGAAACACTAGTCTCTTCGGGAAGATGTAATTATGATAAGAGTTAATGAATGACATAGCGATGTGTTTTTTCGATAAATTGGTTATTAGGATATGCAGGGATGAAGAGAAGAAATTGAATTTTTTAAAGAGACTGGCGTTTAATTTACTTGATGAGTCTGTGAATTTTAAATTTTATGGAAGTTGATAAGATCATGCGGTTTTGAAGGTGAGAGCTTTGAAGATGAAATCTTCTTGGGAATCCAAGAAAATCTAAGAAATTTTCCGATTGAATTTCGAGGTATAATAGATATTAATAACTGGTAATCCAGAAGCATTCAGATTGATAATCAGGCCAAATTAGTTTCTTCCGCTTACGAAAGCACCACTTACAAATCATCTCCGGGACCAGCGACTTCCAGCTTCTTGGGAAAGAAACTGTACTGGGAGCAGTCATGAATTACAGTAAATGGCAAGTATATCGCTCCCATAGAACCTAGACGACAAAAAAGTAGCAAAGCGACGACTTCCTCGCTTCAAGGTAAGTTAGTAACTTGACAACTTGGTAACTTGGTATAAGACTATAAGTCAACGATACCGCGGAAACTCACCATACGGAGAAACGTCTTCGTGGAAATGCTGGAGGCGGTGGAGGCTGGACCCGATGACCTCGGTCGACGCTCTCGCTTCTCAGGGCCTGAACCGCCTTTGGCACGGCCCTGATGGGTTCCTGGGGGATCCTGTTTCCACTCCCGGAAAGTAAAATTCCGTTTCCAACACCAACCCCGTCCCCGTAAACAACACCCCCGCCGCCTCCGTGGAAGCTGTTCCATCTTCTAACGGGACCCCGGCTACTTCCGCCGGAACCTCGAAGCTGATTAGTATGCTTATGCATCTTCCCTCAGGAATCTCAGCATCCATAGGCCTCGTTAAGGCCATCGTACACCATCCTCTGTGCATTCCCCTTCTACATCCTGGTCTCCTTAGACCAGGGTCACGAATCAAGATCAAGTCAAGGTCAAGTTTCAAGGTCAAGTTTCAAGGTCAAGTTTCAAGATCAAGATTCAAGGTCGAGTTTTCAAGGTTCTTCCTGGTCGCGTGAGGCGAGATGCAGATTCAGGATTGACGAAATCTAATTTGAATTGAGATTTGATACTTTTTGGGTATTTTGGGAGGTTTAAGTACTTGAGAGTCTGTGAACCAGTGACAGTGGTTGAAATTTCATTACAGTTTGTGGGTAATAAGTAATTTGAGTAAAATCGTAAACCTTGAAAATCTGAGGAATAAAAAAAAAGCTTATCACGTTTCGAGATATTCAATTTGAACCCTCTATAAAATACAAGTGAAATAAAAGAAAACAATAAAGAAACAAATGGTCTCCTATCTTTCCACCTACACTCCCATCGTTGGACAATAAATCAAGTCCGACTTGTCTGATGGTTGCGAAATTGAATAGATTATCGGTGGCGCCCAGTCTAGCAATCTGCCTCGAAAATATATATTTTATTCCTTTTTCTGCGACTCACTGATTGCTTCACCATTTATTGCAGTTTTTCAAAAGGGAAAGATTACACTTTCGCTGATGTAATACTATTTCAGTGATGATCATCCAATCTTATGAATCCGAGAAAAGCTAGTACTAGATAGATAAAGAAATAAAATATGCTTGATACTTTACTTTTTACCTCTCTAGTGATTCTATTATTTGTCTGGTTTATTGACGCAGACGCCTCAATTCTTATATATATGTGTTGAAGATAGGTCGTAACGTTTGCTCGGAAGCCAGATATAAAATCTAGAATTAGGAGCGATAAATCCGAAACAAGTGAACGGCATCAAATGGACTATAAAGACGGCTCATCGATTTTGCAGGTATTTTATATTTTACGTTTTAAATCAGAGTATCGAGAGAATTGATTCTTTCATTCAATTTAAATTATAAATACCTAATTAGAGAGAAAAACTGACGACTATAAATTTGAAGCGGCATTCAGAAGTCAGGGTGTCTATTCAATTCCTGAAAAAAAAAAAATTCCCCGACTTTTCCAGGTTCTTTCCAGGTATTTTATAATTTTTCCAGGTATCATTTTTGGCCATTCAAGTATGGAATACGGAATTTTAAAAATCCCCCCCCCCAATTACAGCATTATCTAATACATAATTGTGAAAATCGTTATTTAATTTAGTTACAAGAAAAATAAATTAAGTACGCTGGAAAAAATTCCCTGACTATGAAAAAATTCCCTGACAATTCCAGGTTTTCCAGGTTTTCCAGGGTGGATAGACACCCTGGAAGTATTTTAACCGTTCAAATTGAAGAATGTAGACGATTTGAATTTAAAAATGAAGAATTACTTTAGGAATGTCATAGAAATTTAAATGACGCCTACTTTCGTGGGAAAGTCTTTTTGCACAAGGATGTGACAAAATGCAGAGCATAACGGGAGAGATGTGAGAAAATGCTTGTAGCTTCCAAGAAGGAAAGGTAGGGACCTACTAGAGTCTTATATAAAATGTATAGAAAATCAGTAAGCTTGCAAAACCTCTTGAGCACGCGCTCAAACTTGCAAACGTGTCCCTTTCAAAAGTGATTTCCACTAACTCAGGGTCGTCTTTAGAACGCTTAAATTAACTAATAAAACTAATCCTATACAGGGTAGCCACAAGATTCAATTTTTTAATTTTCTTGACTTTTCCCTGATTTTCAGACAAATTTCCCTGACAAAAAAAAAGTATTAAAAATACTAATAAATTTTCAACAATAATGCTATTGAAATTTTTATAAAATTTCGCATAATATCACTTTAGATCTTTTAAAACCTGAGCTGAGATTGTAAACTAAAAGGTGGGTAGGCCTTAAAATTCCTTGAAATTTCTTGAAATTCCCAAAAACGTCTTAAAACTCCATGAAATCCCTTCAAATTTGTTAATATTCCATGAAATCCCTTAAAATTTCACTAATTCTTGTGAAATTCCTCAAAATCATTTGAAATCCTTTAAATTCCACGAAAAACTGCAAAATCTTGTAAAATTCCTAAAAATCTCTTAAAACATCATGTAATTCTTCAAAATTCCACAAAGAACTTTAAAATGCTTAATATTCACTGAAATCTTTTGAAATCCCTTGAAAAATCTTTAAATTCTTTAAAATTCCACAAAATCCCTTTAAATCTCATAAATTCTTAAAAATCTATTAAAATTCCATGATATCCTTTAAAATTTCACAAAATCTTTTACAAATCATAAAAATCTCATGCAATCCTTTAAAATTTAATGAGGAACTTTAAAAATTCCCCAAAATGCATCAAACTCTCTAAAAAAAATTCTTGGAAGCACCGTTTCAAATCTTCTAAAATTTCATGAAATCTTCTTAATATCATAAAAATCTCTTGTAATCCCTTTAAATTCCTAGAAACCCCTTAAAATCCTTTAAAATTATTGAAAATCTCTTGGGATCATTAGAAAATCAGAGAATTTCAAGGAATGCCTGGAAATTCTTTATAATCCTTCGAAATCCTTAGAAAAAGCGTCTAAAAACTGTTAAACTATAAAAGCTACATATGTAATACGACAAAAAATAACATAGCATAAATGACAATTTCTGTTTTCCCTGACGGCTACTTAAATTTCCCTGACATTTCCCTGACATGTGGCCACCCTGCTCTAACAAAATAAAAACATAGAATATCCTTAATATAGTGTAAAGAAATAAATAATTCAAAGAAATCTTTTTCTGATTGAGTATTCAAATACATTGGTAATTAAAACTTTAAAGATAAAGTTCGTACTCGATTGTGACAGGAACTAAGAAGATCTAACTCAATTTTCACGGCGCAAAAGTGATTTAACTATTCGTTTACCCTTAGGAGTCAGAGGGAAAGAACAATCTATTTTACGATCTGTAGTTCTGTACTTGTTAAATCCAATTCTAAAGGTGTTGCTCTAACAGTGCTGTGACTATAGGTTCATAAAACTCAACAGATGGCAATAATCGTCGCAGTTTGATTTAATATGACTTTAAAGAGAATAAATGACTTTCTTTTCAGATTTTTAGATTTTTAATTCAATTCATTAATTTTTTTATTAAATTCTCTTTGTCGCCTTTCCAACGAATGGTTTAATTATAAAGCCCATTATGAAACAATCTATCAAAATGATTTTGTTACGAGTTTCAAAAGCCATTAAAAGATCATAATGGAGCCTTATAAGTTTCATTACCCCAATCACAGAGATTACCCCAAATTGGCGATAAATTTAGCCTAACAAAAGGATTAATTACAGAGAAGGGATAGAAAGCAAAAAAAAAAACGGAAAACCGTCAACGAGGCTGTTATTAAAATTTTCCTTGCGTAGCATTCTGAAAGGCGCGGAAGGCCGTTTCGGCTCTTTAAAGTTAATTAACGAGTTCGACTTTCCGCTCTGACGTCTTCTGAAGCGGAAACGACGCCATTTTTAATTACGCAACAGTATTAATGGAACTAGATTCGAGGCTACGTAATGTTTGTTCTCCTACGTATGGCCTAATTATTTTGTTTTTTGCCGTTTATTATTTGTTGTTGAGAGACTTTAATGTTTAAAGATTTCCGGATTCGCTACCCAACGCTTCTAAAAGGGTCGTAAAGGTGCACCTGCAAAATACCTTTACCTTATAAGTCTCGCACATTCCGCTAGAATCCCTTGAGAGATTAGCGGACAGGGCCGTATGTTTAGTTGAAAATATCAGAGAAGAAACTGAATTTAAATTGAAATTAAATTAGATTGCAGTAAAAAAATATTTGTCTAATTTCTTATAAATCCTCCAAGACAAAACAAAAACCCTTGGTAATTCTGAATTAAAATTACTATTGCGATAATTCGCAAAGATTGATGATATTATCCTGGAATAAATTATATAAATTATTGCCGACACACGATGATAATTACGATTGCCATATTACGAGAGCCAATGAACAATAAGATAGCTATCCCAACCGATTTAGCAAATCTCATAGGGCGCTTTAATTACTGTTATTATTAGAGATTCAACAGTCTTTTGCAGTCCTGGGACCACTCTCATTTATCTTGCTCCTTCTCCTTTCCTATTGTCTTATCTCCAGCTCGAAGAGACATAATACGGTATCGGTAACGGGTGACTCGTTACGATACGTATACGAAGAAATTCATTCTAGAGAAGATTTCGCATGCCCGATAAGAACCGAGTGCAGTTTCGTGTCCATCGACGCGTGTATGGCGTTTATTAGATTCTAGGTGTACTAAGATTTTTAATTAAGAGACATTTTTAATTTAGACATTTTTAGTAGTAGACATTTTTCTATTATCTTAATTGGTCTGACTTCAAGGACAATTTAAAATCAATAACACTGCATTTGGCAATTCTCCAAGAGTGCAGGTTTATAATAGAATGAAAATGAATAAGGTATAAAAGAGAGTTGGTTAAAAAATAAAGTAAAATATGCGTAAAAGCTAAACGTTCTTCTATGATAAAACTTATTTTAACAGGATCAAAGGTTTATAAATCTTAGGTAGATAAGTAGCAATTTTAATTGTGAAGACCGGGTCTACGAGTCGCGTTGTAAGTGTTTTATAACTTTCACGATTTGGCATTTTCTTGGCGACATGTTAGCAAACCAGTCTTAGAAAATCCCGTTTGTACGAGAAGGTCGCACTTCCGTTTCGGGGCGTCTAGATCAAAGTGTTATTAGTTTATTACTAATAAAGCAGTTATTAGGGTTCGAATAGAACAAGTTAGGCTCGTTAACGGCAAGTTCGCTGGTATTCGACGATGTACGCTAACTGAAACACTTCGCTTAACTGCCACTAATTTCACCCTCTCACTAATTAGTAACGTTTTCGCGTATTATATCTGAATCGTTACCTTTGCCTACAGAAAATCAATAACTATTCCATTTGCTGCATGCGGTATTCAGTTTAGATTTAGGATTACACTGAAAGAAATAGTTGGTAATGACATACAACAGTTGGACTCTGGGGCGCCATCCAATTTTATTGGCTGGTACAAACAACTCTTGGATGACAGAACCAATTCCTAGATGA
>JAUESH010000008.1:13564411-13576102 GCA_032275165.1 Synergus magnus | reverse complement strand
AAGGGATTTCAAGATATTTTAAGAAACTTTAAAGGATTTTTAAGAGTTCAAAACAATTTAAGTATTTTCAAGAGTTTCCACAAGATTTCTATAGATTTGAAAACATCTTAAAGGATCTCATCAGATTTTAAGTGACTTGAAAGAATTTCAATGGATTTCTAAAGAATTCAAGAAATTTTAAGGATTTTCAAGCGATTTTAAGAAATCCCTTAAAATTACATACTAGAAATTCTTTCAAATGTTTTAAATCTTCTGTAAATGTCTTAAAATCGTTTAAAATATTTCAAAATCCCTTGGAGTTCACCAAAATCTCTTGAAATGTCTTTAAATTTCTTTAAAAATCAGTTCAAATTTATAACTCTTAAAAATCCCTTTAAATCCCTAAAACCAATCAAAATCTCTTCGCATCTCTTGAAATTTTTTAAAATCCTTTAAAGTCTTTTTATCTCTTGAAATTCTTTAAAATCATTTTAAATCTTTTGCAATCCTTTAAAATCTCATTAAAATTCCTTCAAATTCTACGAAATCTCATAAAATTCCGGGCAACGCCGGATAAATTTCTACTAGTAAATAAATACAAATTTTGGGTTTTGGGAACTGTGGAAACTATTTTTTTATATTTTTATACAAATAAATGTAAAATAAATCGTCAGACTAGACGTCTAAAACTTCAACCAATTCATATACTATAGATAATTATTAAAAGAGCGAAAACTTGATTTTTATTACAATCAGGAGTACACTCCCGGTCTTGTAATTAAATTCCCGGTCATTTCCCGATTTTTTCCCGGCTAATAAAATTCCCGATCATTTCCCATTGAAATTCTCTCGAATTTATTCAAAAATTTCCCAAAATTTCACTGAAAACATTCCGAGTAAATTTTTTGTTTGTCCTAGCCAGCGAATCACACCCTAAGATTCGTCAAGGTTCTTTCTCGAGTATTTTTGAAGGACTTGTAAACTCGTAGATGAAGAAACACACACAAAGGTGACGCCCTGGAAGAGACACTTATGACGGCCGTCATGAGTGCGTACCTACGTGATGGAACAGTGCGTGGGATAGTTCTCATCGTATTATTATCGTCGCTCTTCGCGTTATACACATTCCACAAGCTATGCAGGACGCGCGAAATATGTAGTAAAGGTATTATTAATTATAACGCGTATGTGCAACATATACAAGTATGCCTGTACAATTTCAGATTTGCACCATCTGAAGGGTGCAAAAAATTTTAATAGGGTGCAAGTACCGCCACCAGTGCTAATTAAGGGTTACGTATGTAGGTTGTGCGGCAACTCACATTTATAGAGTGCACATAAAGTAGCGAAGAGGAAATTACAATGTGTATACAAATGGCATCAAACTCATTGTTAGAATCTGCCCTGCTAATTGTCCGGGTCGCCTACCCACACACTAACCTACTTCAACGTGAGAATTTTTGGAATCAACTCATCTCTTATTGGAAGTGTTAGTGAAGGTATAATTTCTCCCAATATGATATTTATGAATTCATTTCTAGATCTGATTAAAAAAAACTCAAAATACTTTAATCTCAAACCCTTTAGACCCAAAAATGTCTAATTTCAACTTTTCTAAAGCCAAGCAATCCACCCTGAACTTTCTAGCACTTGTGACCCTTTTTGCGCCTTCATTTAGGATTCAGGGTGGCCTGAATCGCGCTTATGAAAGAACTTGGACAACTTTCCGTGGACCCGACCTTTTTTTACCACAAAAAAAGCGCTGTCACGTCGACTGGAAGATTCTGCCTTTGCAAAATGCGTTTCGAGGCCACTCGTATACCACATAACCCGGATCCGGATACAGGTATAAAGACGCACTTGAAATCGCATCACGGAGAGAAAAGCTGAGAAAAAGAGAGAGGAAATCTGAATTGAAATGATGAGAAAAGGAGAGAGACACATGGGAGTCGAGATGTCAAACATGCTGATCGATATATGTATATACGTATGTGTGCTATAGCACTGTAACGGCCGGATAATCGACGAGGACGAGTGAAGCTTCGCGAGTGCAGATCGAGTTTCGACTATGCACAAACACATGCACATTTGAGTAAGTCTATAGTGCGTCTCGTATAAATGCATGTGCAACGAGCACGGGACTGCGACCATATGCTCTATGGCTTCTGTTCGGAAACAAGCGGAGAGCATCCTCTTTCTCTCGGTTTCTGTCTCTCTTTTTGTCGATTTTGTCTCTTTTGACGCCACAAGTTGCGAGAAACCTTCGTCTGCAAATACATAGTTTATACATATAGCCATGCTTTTCTGAAGGGTGAATATGTTCGAGTTATTTTAAATTGAAGCATTCAAGTTCTGGGGTTCTGAAATGGGGGGAATTTTAAGATCCATGGTTTGAAAATTAAGAGCTTTCAAGTTCAAGTGGTTTCGAAATCACTGACTGTCTACAGATAATTTCATTTATAAAGAAAAGGAATTTTTTTACATTAAAACGAAATCAGTTCAAGAGAAACTGTAACAACGAAATGGTAATGTGTATAATATGCTCATCCTTTAAAAAATAACCGCCTTTTTCGAAAGTCTTTCCACGTCGTACGAAAGACTCGAGAATAAATTTCCTGTCCCTCGGTGAACGTGGAAAGTGTATTACGTTATTGACACGTGGGAAACCTCCACGGTCTCGCGACTCTCTTTCATGAGTTATACGAGCAAAGATTCTACGAATCGTCTAAGTTTCGTTTCTAGACTTAAGTAGCCCTGATACGATATGTGTAGCAATGGCAAGAGAACTAATGATAATTTCCCACGTGTGAACCAGGTTACAAACTTGCTGCGGAAGTCGGAGATAGTAAACTGCTTTTTAAATCAGCCACCTGACACTCCTCACTCAAATAATCAGAGCACAAGTTAACGAAACAAAAGGTCGCGATAAATTTATTCAAGGAACTCTTCGAAGATTAGAAAGAAGCTCCTCGTGAATTATAAACCAATTCTTAGCGCTAGGAATAGAATTCTAGAAATTAAGAGGGGATTAATGGTCACACTCGCTTTAAAAAATAGATTTTTTCTCAATTTTATAGCTTTGGAACTTGAGAGTATCTAATTTAAAAGCTTTAACGCGTTTAAATTAGTTTTGAGTTGGTTCACAGCTTTGAAAGCTTCTATATTTGGATATTCCTAATTTGATCATTGAAGAGCTAATATTTAATCTTAAAGATTAAATATTAATAAAGATTAAAACTTTCGTTTTACGTTTTAGAGTCTGAGATCAAGGCATGCAGGGTCTTTTATTTTGAGTGCCCTTTCGTCTGTCATGCACCGACTCCTAGGGGACACACTCTTGGATCTTGGAAGTGTAATAAACTTTGCACTAAAGCTTTTGCACTGAAACGTTGTAAAAGTCACCTGGTACAAAGTTACGCATCTTAATCTGGCCTCGAAAGTATTTTTGCCCTTATCTCTGCTCATATAATCCTCTCTAAGACCTCAACTTCCAACAAAACTCATTGGCTTTACTTAAAAGTAAAATAAAGAGCAATTATGAAAATAAAGTATTAACATTAAGCCGCCTCTCATAATTATTCAGAACATTATGAATATTATTTGAAATAAAAAAAGCTTTACTTTACATGATATTATAAAAAAATAAAAAGATGTTTTAAATTATTTTTTAAAGCTCGTTTTAAAATCTTTATTGGACCTATGCAGGTACTTAGTGAAGAGGAAAAATTAGAGTCAAGAGAGGGTACACATGTATGAAGACAAAGCCTTTCGCGAAAGTCTATGGTCAGCGAACCTTCGCTTGCTATCGATTATTTTTGGTCGCTTGGAGGTGTATGTTTATATCTATGGACTATGGAGCTTACTACCGCTGCAGTATACTGCCTTCCTGGTCAAGACTATCCAATTTACACCTACAAGTTCCATAAACTTGAATTGGAAATAGACAATACGATATTCGTTGGATATATTTGTATTATAAAAAAATCAATAGAACGTCTGAGAAAAGAAATCTAATTTTAAGAAGCGAGGCCAACCCGCTAAAGATTATCGAGCCTCTTAGAAATAAGTGCTGGAAATAGTCGAATAAAATATCACGAAAGTTCTCAGACTGGATTAATAAGAGGCGAATAATACAGATATTGATGTTAAATCTGGGGCAGATCGAGATATGAAAAGAATGTGCTAAAAACGGATTTTATGTTTGTTAAAGTTCATCTCAAAGGTAGATCCGAATTCATCAAAGCCTCTCCAGTCTTTTATCCCTGACATTTTATTTTGGAGAGGGATTCGCTCATCAGGCCTTCAGCACTCTACGTTCATGATTATTCGGACCAAGGCTTTCATTTGAATCGATGGAGAACAACTATTCTACCAAATTAAAGCCCAAATCACACGAGTGAATTCGTCGATTGGATTTTTTTTCAATATATTCAGGGAAAATTTCCTGTTATTTGAAACTATCCAAATTTTGGTCATTAACAATACAAAAATAGCTCGGTACCAACTTTAGCCAATCAGAGATTGTTACAGGGGAGACCAGGGTTCAATTTCAATTTCCAAGCCTAAAAATAGTCATATTTAAAATTTCTGATAATAAATTGATAAGAAAAGGGAAGCAAATGTACGCAGTAGTCAAACAGTCGCGCATCAATGGAATCTATGTTGCGTGACTGGTTGCAGTTGATGTTACGCACTACGATTATTTCCTTTGTTCGTAAAACGAACACTGAGATAAACTTTATCGCTCTTATAGTTTAGGGTCGAATTACGAAGGACGATTAATTTATCGAACTCAGAAATAATTAGCAGTGAAGTCACGTCATCATGTCTATGAAACTTCTATATCTATAACACTATATGACGCTCACGAGTGAAGCTTCCGGTTCCTCGTCAATGAGACATGCCTCGAAAACATCCTACGTGCCCTGAGTACTTAGATCCAAATACCGATAATTGCGATAATTTTTCCAGTATAAACGATGAGGAAAAAAACCCGGAGACTTATTTAATTTTCAGCAATTCTAGAAAAAGAGAAATTTTATATTAACGAGGTTCAAAATAAAGAAAATTTTAGTGCCATTAAGAAATTTGTATACATACGTATGAACCTTGGTCATGAAGCAAGCTCAACTCACCTGGAACAAAGAAGATACATTTTTATTAGTTAAGGAAACGATAAATTAATAACTTGAGAATTTTGTGGTACATCATTCTAATCCCAATCGTTCTTTTTTTGTTTATAAATTATAATAAATTTTGTAAATTTTGATATTAACATATTGAAGACGATCCTTCGTGACACTTCATTCAAGGTGAAATTTACATGTCGCGTTTTCTGGTTAATAGCCTGGGGGTGATTTTGACGGAAGCCACCCTCGAGTTACGTCGGTATCTCGAAAATTTTATCGCCATCACCCCTTTTTAGCGTTCCGGGGGTCGCAGTTTGTCTGCGGCAGCGAGGGAGTGAAACCGAGAGTGGAAGAGGAACTCTGATTCGAAGATCCTACTTTCTCACCCCCCGACCTATCCTGTCCTTCACGGGTAACTCAAATCAGGAAATTGCCGTGAAATTACATACAAATTGATGCAAACGCATTCGCCCGCAACGCGTGTCGAGTCAAACTACAATCTTCATGTGTGTTTGTCAATTATCTTTAAAACCCTTCCACAATTTGTAACATATATTTTAGAAATGTTTAAAAATAATTATTTCAAAAATAATTATATACACAGATTTTATCGAAAAATCTTGTAAGATTTATAAACTTTCTGCAGTAAACTCAACAGAAAAACCAATCTTATGCAAAAAAAAATGATACTATCCATATTTTCATTCTGAAGAAGATGGAGATATTCCATAAAATAAGATTCGTTTGAAAAATGCTGATGCGAGGAGTTTAGGGATGATGGACATTTTGCATAACCTGTCCTGAGGAGGTATGCGAGATTGTGTAGAGGAAAAAGGTCAACACGACGAAAAGGTATGCAAGGCATGAGACCGGAAGAGGTTGGTCGTCGCATCGTGCGCTCGACCGGAAGCGAAGACACTCAGTGGCCGGATAGATCTTTTTTTTTGGGATTTGGTTGACTCGCTATATACCATCGTATCGATAAGATTCCCAACAAATTGTTGGACGAGTAAACGTCCGACCACCCGGAACTTAAAGAATCTCGTTTATCTTTACGACCTTCTGGGTCGTCTCATGAAGAGAGTTATTTACCTAAAAATATTTGAATTTTTCTTCTTCCAGTTTGATAGAAACTAGTAGGTAGACAAGCCACGTAAATAAGCTGTTAATAAGAAAGTTGTAACGAAGTTAATGAAATAAAATACTGAGAAAGAGACATAATCATAATTAGACAGGAAACATGTTTAATCGAATTCTTCAAGATTTGGAAACTTAAGAAACTGGGAATGTGTTATGCCTATTTTTGATGCAGATAGAAGAGGTCATGTTGTTTTATCGAACCATAAATTAGGTGTTTGTATCTAGAAGCCACGAAGTGTCGGAATCTTTTGAAATTATATTTGAATGGAAGTTCATTCTCTGCATTGAAGCAGCACTTCTTTTCTTTTTCTAGGAAAGATTCTCAGGTGACTCAAAGACTCAAGGTCCTCTGCACAGGTTTCGATATATTCTTTTCTTTATCTAAAAAGATTTATTACCGAATCTCTTGGGTATAAAGTCAGAAGAAAGATAGCTAGTCAACATTTAATTTAAAAATAAGTAAAATAAAATACAGATATGCGCGTATTTCACATTATTTTTTTTTTCACTCTTTAGGTCATCGTACACATTTATTCGTCGCCTGATATTGTAAACGCACATGTGTAAAAAAAATAATACCATATGTTGGGCAAACTCACACAATAATTCACGCACAATGCGTCAGAGAAGCACGTGCCATGTGTGGGATGTTTCATTTTTTGTAGCCAAAGGTAGAATATTGTGGGCAGCATAAAGCGAAGGTTGAATTTGCCAAAAAATTGTCTGGAATAATCAAGAGGACAATTGAAAACGTGAGCTGTCCTACATTGGCAAACTCACTTTAATTAAGCTAGCTCGATTTTTTCCGAGTGTCTTATCCCTAATTGAATCTATAATACAACGAGGTATTCAGATGACAAGCGAGATACAACAAAAAAAATCCACAATAGTGGATTCGAATGGCTATTTCAAATGTAGGTAAGGTCGAATAGAGAGTCGAACTTGGGTTCTGAATTAAACTTGATTTAGACCGACAGATAGAGTCGGCATTGAAAAATATTTCTATTTTATATTTCAAATAAGCTACCAAGTTGGCGAAGCCACAGCTATTATATATAATTATTTGAAATAGAGAAGGTACAGGTGGAAGGGAAGGTACCGGAGGCGAAGAGTATGGTCGTGGCAGGTGGTGCGGATAATGCCTGCACTATAACGGAAAACCCATACCAGGGCAGGGGGAGCTTCACGACAAACGGATCCTACACCAGTTTGCATTAAGTTCACAAAACAGGCAGAAAATAGGCCAGAAGTAGGGTGAGGATTCGATAACGGTCTTCAGAGCTGAATTTTCTACATCAAAAACTAATCTGAAGTCCACCCCGTGCATCGGAGACCTCCAAAATGGCAAATGTACATTCACAATTCCAGTAGAAAAGTTTGCCCAGCGGCTCAGTCTGGATTTTAATCGAGTAAGTTGGAAGTCCATGCGACTATACGAGTTCTTGTTACTACCTATATGAAAAAAAAAAGAATTAGAATTAAAAAAGAATTATTAGTTAATAGAAAAATGAATACAGACAATGCAGTTAATTTAATTGTTAGGAAGAATCTTTTTTCCAGCTATCAAGTGCTTCAAATAGATTTTCGAGAAAAGATAGCTATCTTTACTATCTACGGCTGTTACCGTAAGGAAAAGAGTTCTTACTACAAACGTAAAGGTAAGTGGAGAAACGGGAACATCCGAGAAACCGTATTGTAGGATCCAAGTGGAATACACTCGACGATTATCACAGCTTGTGTGCACGGTTGGAGATAAGAGTCAAAAGGGTTGGAAACTATAATAAAGCAAAGCCAGTAATTACCACCATGCCACTAGCAAACCACTTTAACCACCACAAGTGCACGAAATAATTACTCGTTCGAAACATTATTCCTAATATAAGAACGACATCACCCAGAATAAAATTGTATAAAAATATCGAAAAATATTCTGGGTCTGGTGGAAAAAGACATTCAACGTTTTTTACTTTTCTCCCCTCAGCTTAAATAAAGACGTCGGTTTTTTTTTCTAATCGTTACATCATCCTGATGATGATTTTACGAGATTGAGAGGATATCGAAAAAAGCACAACATCCCATTGAGGATTTTCTTCGCGCGGATGTTGCGCCATTATCGATCGTTCGAGCGCAAAGTTTCTCCCTTTCTCTCTCTTACTCTCTTGAGATTCCACAAACTCAATATGTGTCTTACGAAATTTTCATTCGTCTATTCTGAACAATGCTAAAACCACAAAAATATTTATAACTGTGAAAGAATCAACACCAAGAGTAAAAGTTTTACTCAGATATGCAGACTTTTTCGCGGCTTTTGCTATCAGTTTCTTATCAAAGTCGCGGAATAGTTTGAAGGATATTTCATAGTTTTCTGCGTAATAAGGGCGGATGTACATGTAACACGGCGTAACGGCAAAGAAACGTTCTTTTTCTCTAACGTGGTGATTAGTGGCGGAAGAAGGACACCAACGACTCATGGCTGATGGCACGCCGAATACAATGGCCACGGGCTACCCTCATTTACGTAATGCATCTACAAACAATACTGTCTGGCATACGTTTGCGCTTCGTCGCACCAGAAATACGAAATTACGAAGATTTACCTGAAAATAACGTCAACGTTAATTTTGAAATCTATTCATTGTCAAATTAAACTCACCAGTACAATAAAAGAAAAGAAACCCAATTTCAGTTGGTTCAAAATTTCAATACTTTTTACCTTTAATTATTAAATTATTAAAATTCCGACTTCCACGTCACAGAAAGTCAGAAACCCTTCCATTGAATTCTGTGAGGAATCCTTATCTCCGATTCGTGATACGAACGTGGAATACTTCCCGCGCAATTTCAAAGGCCACCACATTCTTCCGTTTGCTCCATTTATTATCGCCGGACTAACTAGTTGCGTGTTCCGAATAGTTTTCAGTCTTCACCCTCGAATTCCCTGGCGTACTCTTACAAACGACGTGGAAACGGATTATCAAATGGAATATCAAACGGAACTGCGGTTCCACTGAGCAGGGCAAATAAAATCTGATAAACTTTCAAGCCGAGAAGGCGTAGGCAACGAACAAAACATTGTACGACCTTGAATTTAATTAAATATCAGAATCTCGTGGAGTGTATGACTCGCCATCGACTTTTAGTAACTTTTTTCTTTTTATTAATATTCTTTTATTCAAGAATTTTACTTCAATCTCGTATTCTAGAGCGGAAGAACCGAAGGACTTGAAACTGGCACCCTATACAGACAATTCCGCCAATTTCGTTCCCCTAGGTTCATTCAAAGGGAAATGTTTGCCTTGAGTTTAGAGAGTTAGATATTATGAATTTTAATCGACTTGTTTTTATTATATTGGAAATAAAATAAGATAGGTAATAATTAAAGGGGAATTCTAATTGAAGTAAAAACTTGATTCGTTTTATGTAATAAGTACCGAACTCATCTTGATGAGTGGTGATTATAATAACTCAAAGATAAGAATATAATGAAAAAGGAATTTAAAATTCCAGAAAAACTTGGAGAAGACAGAAAAATCTGTTCTCAACTACACAATTTTTTTCTCAGAAGAGAAGAACTTGACTTGGACCTGCTGCGATGTTAGATTATTTACTTCTCTCAGTGTATTCGATTTTAATCGTGACTGAAAATTGGCGGAATTGCTTGAGCAAGCCTATCTGTCACAGGATCTCATTTTTGTCGATATTGCAAGAAACAGGTTTCTGAAAACTCCCGTCGTTCCTTTTGCAACGATCGACGGTGTCTTGCACAAGGAATTCGAACCGTGCACTGTAGAGCTTCCTTGAGAATATTGAGATGAAAGAGTTCAAGTTAAACAATTTTAATTCGAATTATTTGACATTGAACCATTTCGATTGAAGAACTATTTCCGGAAAACCCTGCAATTTCAGATTTGAAGCATTAGAAATAAAACAGTTTATAATTAATTAGAAGTGGGAACAATTAAATTATCTTGCAAGATCGTAGACAGATTCAAATTGTGCAGTTCAAAATGAAGAATTTTAATTTGAGACGTGAAATAACTTTGTAAACTTATTCCAAAAGTTTTGTTATGTATCTCTCGATTAATAAAGTAATTCGAATCTTCTAAACTTAAAGCTTAAAAGTTTAAAAGAATGTTCTTTATATTAAAATCCTTCAACTTACTTTCAGCTTTTATTTTTGAGTTTTTGATATGGATTTTGCAGTCTGCATTTTCTTCATTTCTAACCTCAAAATGGGTAAGTCAGAAAAACAAAATTTACACGATTTGCACCAACATTCAAAAACACTCCCAGTCGCCATGCAAGCGAAAAGAAAAACATTAAACTTTGAAAACGACGCCAAACACGGAATGAGATCCTTAAAAATGAAAGGAAAAATAATAAAAAGAGATGAAGACTGTCAGAGTCTGATGACTCGCGGAACCGTTACTGCCAGGAGGCAAAGAAACATTACATTGCACAGGTGCGCGATTTTGATTCCCGCCTTTTGATAACAATAGAGACCTCTAGCCTAAATAACTAAATCCACCCAAATTGCAAAATAGACAAGCGGCACTTGTTTTGCGCTCTAAACTTTTCAAGTTATTTTGAACCTTGCGCAAAAGTGAAGTTTAAGACTGACCTTTTTTTGGACGTGCCAAACTGGTTTCCGTTGTAATCCACGTTTGGTATTTTAGTAAAGATTGAACTTAGTAGGCACTTTGAACACAAAGATCACAAACACTCACTCACAATTGTATGCAAAAACGACGTTAAACTACGTATAAATACAAAATACTTTTAGCCAAAAACGCGAACCAAGTTGACGACTAAACGGACTGCTGCCGACTGAATCGGCTTGCCTCGATTGCACCCCCTCTCTTCTTCCAAGAAAGTCGTTAGAAATTAGAGACCATAATAAAGAAGTTGTGGATTTGTATTTACGTTAGGATTTGAGCCATTTTTGTAAAATCGATTGAGAGGAATTAGATTTAATTAATCTTCTGTAAATTAGGGGTGTATTAGTCGATTAAACTAGAAGATTCAGGAAGATTTGAGCGACTCATAACGCGTGCGGAAACTGAACTAGCGCCACTCGGCATTTTTTCGAACTAAGGGTATTCTTGGTGAAAAGTGATTGGTCGATTTGAATTTAGCGCGAAATTTAAACGTATTGGATTCCACCCTTTCCGATAAAATTAATTAATTTGTGGTCATTGTTCTCCAATAAAAAAAAAACACTTCACTTTTTTTTACTTATAATATTGATAATTTAAAAAGAAATTAAAAACATTTTTAAAAAGATACTGATTCAAAATAATTAATTGTCCACAATTCAAAGCTTATCTATATTGTACCATTATTTAAACATGCTTATTAAATAAGGAAATAATCTCCAAAATAAAATAAAATGACTTTTAAAAATCGAAAAACTTCACAACAAAGACAAATTGAACGGTTTTAT
>JAUESH010000008.1:13554127-13564311 GCA_032275165.1 Synergus magnus | reverse complement strand
AAAAGTAAATTAATAATAGAAGACAATATGCTTCTGGATATTTGATTAAATTAAGTTTATTTATTTATCATTAATCTATGAAAATAACTGACTTGTATATAGGCCTCCGTCAACGTAATCATCTGAGGAAGAGTCTGCGTGACGTGTAAATCTTGCATCTCGTACCATTGGCCAGTCGCTCTATGTAATATGTGAACTCTATAAGTTCCGTGAGCAGGCTCACCATCATGAACAATATTTGCTACCAAATCGTACGTCGTAAACGGATGTCTCGCTTTAACTTCCGGCGTTAAAATATCCCCAAAATCAACATTTCTAGAAGAATTTTTCAGTATTTCAAATCACCGAAGGACTTTCTTTTTTTCTCGTTACAGAATTATGAAAATTATGTCGAAATGGAACTAATACTAAGCATTTTACCATAAGATAATGTTTTCAAAAAAGCTAACTTTAGAAATGCAAACTTACTTGACGGGAAAGTTTACGATAGTTGGATTTTTCTCCACATAAAACGTGTTTTTGGTAAATCTCTGAAATAATATCAAACGTCATTAAAAATTGTTAAATAACTAAAAATTTAAATGATAGAAAAATAGTATTTAGAGAAATAGTATTTAAAAAATACAATAATATAATCTGTAACCTTAATGTACAAAATTAGGTACGGAGGTAATTCCGTGATCTCAAATCTCTTCATGAAATTCTCCTTGTAAGTTTTGTACTCTTTCTCTGATTGCGCGTTGAATTTATTTAAGAGTGTGTACAAGTTCACCTGTAAAATAATATTAAATATAAATTTTTCAGTCTATTATATCTGAAATTTATTTTGTTATCTTTAATTACTTGAGGAATGATATTCTCCGTAAATTGATCCTTAAAAAGCGGCGGAGGTGGCAAATCACAAGTAAGATACAAAAACGGACTTTCCGTAACTGTTTCGTGATATTCCAATGTATTCAATAATTCACTTCTTTGACTTTCCTCAAGTTCAAGGGGCGGAATTTTTCTTGTGTATATCCTCATGTGACCCAGAAAAGTTTTGTAAATTATGCTGGAGCCTTTCTTTTTTGTTCCATTGAGAGCTAAATGCAAAGCATTCAAAAACCAAGATAGGAAGTCAACAGGGTCACCTAGAAAAACAATTATAATTAATTTGTTCTGAATAATTATAAATGCTTAGTAATATTATACACACTATTTTTAATATATTACATTTTTACTATACCTTGTTCTATGAATTGAAATCTTTTTTTACTCCACAAGACGACAGCCTGGAGCATTTCATGAGGACTAACGTGGGTTTTAAAGTTCCTCGGATTCCACAACTTTCTCATGAGTTCTCCAAACCTCTGTACTAGAAGATAGGAAGAATCGCCGGGAGGCCTTTTAACTTTGTCGTAATTCGATTCTCTCAAAAAGAAGTCTCGCAAAGGTGTTACGTGCGACAAGGCCTGAAAGTATAATGTTTTTTAATCTCCCATTGAAATTGTGATTCATTATGTTATTTCATATCCAATGCAATTTCTAGAATTATAAGATACATTAGTGACGAAATTCATAAATATTGAAATTTTACCTGGAGGATAACATTACAATAGTCGTTTGCTTTGATATTATTCAATCCAACTATTCCTGGTGAATACATCGATCCATCAATGGCTCTAGAAAGTTTTGCATTCGTATCCAATTGATTTATCTGAGCTTTGGTGAAAGTTGGATTGACAACATATTTAATGTCGTCTAATGATGAATCTGTTGCGATTATGAATGTTATTGAACTATTTCTAATTTTTGTTCCAATCTTTTCTTTTTGGATCAAATGATTGTACGTGCATGGAATTTATAACTTACCGACTATCTCATAATTGTCTGGGAGACAATAAAACTTGAGAGTGTGCAGATTTAAAAAGACGTGATGACTTTCAGCTACACTGTGAGTGTAGGCGTGTGTGTTTGTACCCCTGCCTTGGAAATATTTGCCACAAACTAAACATGCGTACACGTTGATCCTTGAGAGAGAAACCGAACACAGTTTCTCGAAATCGAAATCGAGAAACTGACGGTTAATTGTGTCTAAATAAGGACACAATCTTAGGGCATCCATTGTCCTTAATTTTGAAGAATTATTTCCTATACATAAATTGAAGAATACATAAGAGCACAATAAGAGAATAATAAATTAATTTACAAGTAATAGAAAATAAATGTTTAGAAAAAATTACTAGTCATAAATTTATGTTTAATTAAGCTACAAAAAAATACAAAATTACAGCACTTACTAGTTTGCAATGAAATTCGGAAATTTTCGTTGATAATAATGAAGGGTTGCAATGTAAAACAAGATAGGGGACAAATTTTCACGAGGTGAATCTAAATCTAAAAATTTGATTTTCATTTTCATGAAAATTAAAGACTTTGATGTCGAGCAACTTTCCATTACATTAAGAAAAAACAATTATCGACATTACTTCAGTTTTATACAAAAAAAAAGTAAATTTAATTATTTTTCCTCAACAAAATGCAAAAAAATCGTCTGTCGTAACAAGACATTGTCTCATTAAAAATCGCTTTTAGAGAAATTGACTAACTTTAAAAAAAAACTTTTTTCTCTGTGTTCAGCAAGAACATATCTCGGGGAAATATCACCAGTTTTATAAAAAATTGAAAATGAAGGTTTTTATAACAATTTTCAGTAACTGTAAATATAAACATAACCTCAAAATCACTCGGCATCGTGAATTTTTGGAGCAAATAAACAAAAACTGAAACGAAACTGATAAATTTTGGGTACTTACTGTCACCTTCTTCATCTGAATCACTGGCACGATTCCTTTTAAGACTATTCTCCATTTATTAAATAAATAAAACCATATGATGAGAATGCGAAAGTAAAAATGGTAAAAATATTAGAAAACGGAGCATTCGGCAAAAAAAAAAAATGGCGCTGAAAAAGTCACGTGGTATTACATTGCGGGAAATTCAAATCACACTTCTAATTGTATAAGTAAAATGTAGTGAAAATGTGTAATAAACAAGGGGATTTATGATACTAAATGATTTTCTTATTCATTTTAATCCTTCTTTCATTTCCAAATTAATTTACTCTCATGATTAAAAATGTTCTACGCATGCGCATTCATCAATTGCTCTGTTTAACGTTAACTCAGTTTAACACTTTTGGGTCTTTGGACCCCTGATAGAACCTCTTAAAAAGGTGTCAACGCAATTTCCACATTATCACAATAAAATAAAAGTGTCCGTCATTGTTGATTAATATCGTATCTTTAAGCAATCATATTATTCCTTCGTTAAATATGTGTTTAACCGAGTCTATAACCTCACTTTCAGGTTATGACGCTGAAAAATTGTGATGGCATCACGATATGGCATCAACAGCGACGACAGTGACGTAGACCGCAGTAGACCGTCTTCTTTAGCGCTGTGTTAGGTTGATTTTAGCAAATTCAGATTCTTTTTGTGAAGGCCCGTGGGTAATGTTAACCCAGGAAGTGGTTCGCGTAAAAATTTGAGGAGGAATTCGTCAAGAAGACTTGCAGGTCGGGATGCGTTTCATGAATCAACGTTTTCATATCTTCCGAAGGAAGCGAATAGGAAAAATTGTGCTGGAGTAACCGGGTTGTCGGATAGAAAAGAAAAACTTGTCTTTTTTCTGGACCGATCACGATGTCTGTCATCGTCGAGGAGTTCAACTACCTGTGTCGCCTATGCGCAACCAAGACGGAAATCCTGATGGGATTGCCGATTTTCGATGCTGGCGAGCAGAGGAGCATCGACAAGAAAATAGCCGCATGCTTGCCCGTCCAGGTAAAATAAAAAAAGATAATAAATATAGAAGCAAAACTGAAAAGGAAAAAGTTGCCTTTTACGTAGATTTAAATCTTTAAATTGTAGGAATGTATTTATTTGTAGGAATAATGTCAACCACAACTATTAATAGACAGAATTTATTCTTTTAAGAGATTGACTCTTCAGATTCTAATAGTTTAGATAAAGATATTCTGTTGTTTAGATCTATCTTCTGTAAGATTGCTGTTTAAATCGCATCTTTGTGATGTAACTGATAATGAATGAAAAGATTTAAGATACATGTGGAAGTTGATAAAAATTATTAAAATAAGATACATTTTGGGTAGTTACTTAATGATTTGTATTTAATAATTGTAGGTATCTATAGGTGACCAGCTTCCGAAGGTAGTTTGCGGAGAATGTGCCTTCAAACTAGATCAACTATTCGACTTCCGCGAAAAATGTCTCCACACCGAGGAAATGTTTATGGAGATGCTGAAGCAAATCACAAAGCAAGAGGAAGTGCACATGGACCATCACCTTGACATGGAGACAATACAAAACGGAATAGAAAGTATTCCATCAAATATAGAAGGAATGCAGAACCACGCAAATGGAAACCCGCACAACTCTGCAGAAACAATTCATACAATGCAGGTAATGGACGATATGGATCTAGCTGGAGGTGAACAAGTTGTAACACAAGAAGAAATCGGCCACCAGGACACCGACCTCGAAGTTACTGATATACATTGTTTAGATGGTGCGACCGTCAGAATGGTTGACGAGCATATCAGAGAAGTAAGTATAATACTCCTCTATAAATTAGAATTGAATTACTATTGTGTAAAATATAATATCTGATACGATTATAAATATTCTTTTAAAGGTTTCCAATCATCAGATCACTATGCATTTGGAGGGAGATATGACTGTCGTCGGTAATTTGACTGTCGAGGGTCACTTGGATCAACTTGGAATTAATTACGTTACGTCTATCAGTCCCGAGACGAGTCGAGAGCAAATTGTACACTATTGCGAAAGTGTTAAGTATGAGCATGTGACTGTAAAAGACGAATTCCAAAGGTTGCAGGAGAGACTGAGTGTTGAACCTACAACTCATGTGATTGAAAATAACGTAAGTCATTATTCTAGGAACAAAAAGGGCATTTAAAGTGAACGAATTCAAACTCATCTTTGAAATTAACATGCATTTTATTTCCAGGTCACTGCTGATAGTTATTCCTCGTTTCACGGGGCCAAAGAATCTTTTAACACTGAACCCGAATCATTGAATTCCCCTCAAGAAAACGCACTTCCTTCAACCAGTCATGTAAACCCTGAAAATTGTATGATGGTAGAGTATTCGAAAAGGACAAAAAAGACTCTTCTAGAATCAATTTTAGAAAATCCTACCATCAACAATGGACTGTCTTGGTTTGTTTGTCCATTCTGTAATGAAGCCACTTCGGAGCCAAATGATTTGGTCCCACACTTTGAACAGCATTTTTGTAATTGTGTCTGTGGTCTTTATTTTACGAGTATGGAGGTATTAGGTCTCCATAAGCAAAACTGCGAGAAAAGCAAAAGCAATGTAAAGGAGAAAAAGGCTGTGCAACTTAAAGTTGATACCTCTGCAAAATCTAATGAGGATCATGAGGATCAAAAGAAACAGCCGTCTGTTCGACAAAAGTGGACCCCGAAAATATGTACACAGTGTGGCAAACAGTACAGGACTAATTATAAATTGCAGGAGCATATGCGAAAGCATACTGGAGAAAAACCTTTTCAGTGTTCGATGTGTGAGAAAGCTTTTAGGAGCAAAATTGGACTCGCACAACATTTTGCAACGCATACGGGACAATTCGATTATAATTGTTCTACGTGTGGGAAAGGATTCCAGTGCAAAAGTTATCTCATCGTGCATCAAAGGGTAAGAGATTGAAATAAATATTTTGATATATCCTATATAGTACCCATTTATAATAATTATATAAAACAAAACGAAAATAAAATTAATAATTAGAATCTTTATATTGCAGGTACACTCTGACCTAAAACCTTACCCATGTGAAACTTGCGGTCAGAATTTCAAAACGAAACAATCACTACTAGATCATCAAAACCGTCACTTGGGGGTAAAGCCTTACATGTGCGAAGTATGCGGTCGAGGATTTATCACTAAGGGTCTCTGCAAAAGTCACCAGAAGATCCACTCAGGAATGGATAATCGCCAGTACCCCTGCGTCGTTTGCAACAAGATGTTCGTCAGTAAAAGTTACCTAAATACCCACCTGCGAATTCACACCGGCGAAAAACCCTATCTTTGCGAAGTGTGTGGTAAAGGTTTCTTGACCAGGGTCGATCTTAAAATCCACTCCACTATGCACACTGGAGAAAAAAGCTTCAAGTGTGACATGTGTGGTAAAGTTTTCGCCAGGCGAGCTGCTCTTCGATGTCACAAAAGATCGCACACTGGCGAACGACCTTACAGATGTGAGACTTGTGGAAAAACTTTTACTCAATTTAGTCCCATGGCCATTCATAAACGCTTACATACTGGAGAAAGACCTTATGTATGTGATGCCTGCGGAAAGTCTTTCGTTTCCAGGTCGACGATGATGTGCCACAGAAAAAAACATCACGGTTCAACCAATGAACCAAAAGAAATTTTGCCTGATATTCCGGAAACGAGTTTCAGAGAACAAGACGAAATTCAAGCCTCAGGGGAATAATAAATAATAATTCTTGGAAATTACTTTCCAAAGTACGATGATAGAAAATATCAAATTAAAATGTTTTAAATTAGTTAGCATCGAAATTTGAAAGTCTCCAATTGTACAACTTGGACCAATGGTTACTGAAAATTTACAGTGACAGTAGCTCCTTTCTAAATTAAGTTTTATAAATTCAAATTCTCAGTCATTAATTATGTATCAAAATTAATTATAATTTACAATTCACGTGATTGAACGAGATTGATAATCAAAATGCAAACTTGAAAGACATTAACTTTCGCTTGTGTTTGAATGCTTCCATTAGTGTGAGGTGCTTGAATCGTAAATGCAGTTGCTTTTAGTCTCTTTCTTGGCTTGAATCTTTAGAAAGTTATTACGAGAAATGCATACATCGTTTCGAAAGTCTAAAGAAAGCATTTGTGGTTATAAGTTTTCTAATTCCTCTGGAGAAAGATTTTGCAAGTCTTCACAAGTTCACATTAAAACTTGTACATAAGGCTGTATATTAGATGAGTTTTTTATTTTAGTAAAAATTGTCAATAATCAATATTAAATTCATATTTTTCATATCTGCTAATATTGAAATACTTTTCTGCTTGTATTTCAAATCAATTTTGATACCTTGAGACTCTTTCGCACAGCTTTTTTTAAAATGATTTTAAAACATAGTCGAGTACTATTCTCCACAAAGCAAGAGAGATAAATTGCCACAATCGTCGATAATAAATAAATAATAGATACCATTCAGTGAAAAACTTGTGAATACCTTTTTGTATCGAATGTATATGTTAGACTCCGAATTCGCCTCATCGCCTTGAAGTACTGCAGAAGATCAAGGTCTAATTTTGAACAAAGAGTTATTTGTTTTACATTTTAGATTGTCCCTAAGAATCGCCAGAGTTGAATAAAATTGAACGCATGTTCCATTTTTAAATGCCACAATGTGCTTTGCGAGTGTTGTTTATTACGAAAGATTTGTAAATATTTGGAAAATGGAGTAAAAAATAAAAGAATCAGGATTTGCCTTGGCACATTGAATTTTACTCGCTACGTACGATATTACCGTTTACGGATAATATTTATTTGGTACATCTACATATCGTTATCACTTTCATTTCTGTATTACCATTATGGATAAATAAAAAATATTTCATACGAAAAAAATACCATTTATATTATTTCATTATATAAATTCAGTAAATATATGCATAAAGTAGGGTAGGATAAAAATATGAAATTTTAATAATCGAATATAGTAGAGAAGAAATTCAAATTAAAGTTCTTGGAAAAATAGCGGCAAATAACGCCAGTGCGCGCGCAGTAGATGTTGGCTTCCCACCGGAGAAATGCTGTTATTGGTTAAAATTTGGCGCGCGATTCAAAATCGAATTAAATTAATTTGATTTTAAATCACGCGCCAAATTTTGACCAATGGCAGCATTTCTCCGGTGGGAAGTCAATATGTGCTGCGCGCGCAGGCAGCCACTTTTAAGATCACTGCGCATGCTCCAAACGTCACGTGACCATCTTCAATTTCAATTTCATTATTTTTGAATTTCTGGTTATAATGAGGGTTCGGAATGGCCGACGGTATGAAATTTACAAAATATAAGCATAGCTACTTTATAAATTACAAGTTTGAAGTCAACAAAACCCCTATAATAGATATAATTGCAAATTGAAAATTCACACTCAAATTTTCGTCTCGCCGTTGGCGCGGTCGGCCATTTTGATCAGTTTCTTCCCGCAAATTCGACAGTTAACATCGTGGTCGCGAAACTGTGGTTTTTCTTTGCTAAAATATGCATAATTTATCTCGCGTTTCGTCAAAATTACATCGGAATTGCAATGTAGGGAGTGTGGTGTTAGTTAGTGCTATTTTTTCGGTTGAAAACATTCGGAAATTCGCGATTATTGAGCTTTTTAAGATTGCCGGCCGTATAGTGCCGGCTCTTTGTTTTCATTGCGTGTTGTGGCGTTCCAGAATCGTACAAAATTTTTTTAACAGAAGTTAAATTCGACTATTCTGTACTGATTGTGCATGATGTTTTGTTGTGTCTCTTTTAAGATAAAGATTTCAGAATTATTCAAGAGCATTTTATCGAGCACGTTTTCGATCATGAAAGAATACTCGTTATTTGTCGGAAAGGATTCTTATTATTAAAAAAAAACATCGTTTTGGACTTCAAGGTATCAAATTGAGTGAGTAAAAATACAAATTTGATTAGTTAAAAAGATTGAAAATAAAACGTGCAGTTGGCAAAAAGTTAGGTTAGGCTAGGAAAATTGTTGTAATTTTACACACTTTTAGAATTAACAATGATTTTCTTTTTGTCCGTCCAATTTTATTTTTCATTTCATTACATTTTTGAGAACTTAATAATAATTCTGTTCACGTATTATATCGATTTATTTTTTACATTTTCATCAAATGAGAAGGTATTGGTTTTTTTAAAACTTAGATTGATGTAAGTACAATATTATTAATTAACATTATGTTTTTTATTTTTCAGATGCTCCTGCGGGTATATATCCCAAAGGGAATTTTTTAAATACGATGTTATTTTTTAATAGTAAGGAATTGAATAAATAGTTTGATTTACAGTATTATTCGATAAATTCCTGGTAAATTAAAATATTTTTAAAGTGAATACGAATCTCGAATAAAGTGATGTGATGTGAACCTTTGCCAAATGGGATTATTGGAGACTTGGTGAACGTTAGGAAAGCGTTCAGGCAATTCACATGACTCGAAGCTGGTAAAATATTAATGCTTTTTTGACAATTTTATTAGACTTTGGTGTTTTTACTGAATCTATGCAGTTTCATATCAATTTATAAATATTTTTTTAATTTCTCAGATCTGAAGGACAAGAGGCCATCGCTACGATGTGGGAGAGCCGCGAATGTAAGTACATTTTTCATTCACAATGAAATTAATATGTATATACTCAGATATTAAAACAAGTATGATGGGTGAAAATACGAGAAAGACTGATGGATTAACGTTAAATTTGGACATAAAGGTTTTTCGATCGATCAATAATAACTTTATCGCTGCCTTTACAGTCCCTATCTGTCGCTATCATAAGCGTGAATTCGGTTTCAATTTTGATAAACATTCTGTTAACGTAAATTATAAATCCTGATCGAACTCACCTATTCTTAAGATGTATTTGAACACAGCAAGTTATCTATTGGATACAAATAACGAGGTAGTAGTCATATAATTTAGAACTTAAATATCGCGCATCAGAAAAACAGAATTTATGTTTTCCATTTTTTTTTATTAACGCAAAAAATAAAACAAAGAAGTAACCAGATTGTGATTCGAAATTTTAACATTCATGCTATATATATATATAATCAGTTTTGGATTGAATTACCAAATTAAAACTAGAAATCTCCATCTCTGTTTTTTTTTTTTTGCCTGACTTTATTTTTTGTCGAATCTGGTTCTATAATTGGGCATCAGTACCATAAAGTAAAAAACTATTGATATAAAATAGGGGATTATAGGTCATAACCTTGACCCAGTATTGATCCAAAATCTAATCAGTAAAATCTTAAGAATCAAGTATCTAACATTTTAATAAAAATCTGTTTTATTTGCGACAATGTGTAATATAGTAATCGAGG
>JAUESH010000008.1:13523648-13541760 GCA_032275165.1 Synergus magnus | reverse complement strand
ATCTTGTGTATTATTCTTGCTGGAACAGAGTGCTTTAGTCATCAATTTTACTATAGTAGGCTAGGGAACTTAGTCGCGAATAAGACCCAGAAAACAAAATGAGTTGTACTCACACCGCAGCATTCCGTGATTTTGGTGTGTGATCCACGATAGATGGAGATTGTTGTTGCTGGTTTTGAGATCCAAGAGCGTTTCCTCTATTAGGCGAAGCACTTCGTGAGCTGTTTTTGCTTGACGAACTCACCATCAAGCTAGCCATTCCTTTTTTTCTCGAGCTGATCTCGGATGATAACTTTGCATTTGCTCTCAGGTTTCTGCTGGACCTGGAAAAAAAATTAGTTTATTTATAGTTAGATATGTTTCATGTCTACCTATCTACCTATCAGAAAACTTAAAGAAGTAATAAGATTTGCAAACTTATTACTGAAAAAAAGATGAGGGAAATATATCATCATCCCAATCCTATGACATTCAATCTTTACTTCTCAGTTCCCATCTTTTCTCAAATTAAAGTTTCTTTTTTAATAATATAAAGACAAATTATAAATAGGAGACAGAGTTTGAATAGTCTACTTTAGGTCAGTAGAAAAAATAGAAACTCGTGATATAGGAAGTACAGTCAAATCTTGATAGAAAATGTTAATCACGTCTTTTTAATATTTCCTTCTCGGTATATGTAATTCGCACGTGGAGAGTGTGGTTCTAATTAGCCTGACTGATAACTCACGCCACTGGTCACTATTGTGGTACGAAGACGAAGCGAGAATTTATTTCTGGAACGATTGTAGAATAGAGAATGAACTAAAGCTTTTAAACGCTTTTAAACTACTTTTTCTTGAATAAATTGAAGGTATTAATCGAGTCTAAAGCAAAGTCTAAACCCTGCAAACGTGTTTTCATATCTTATCGACTCGCACTTGTGGATCAATCGATTTCGTAAAAAGTATCAGAAGATAAGATTTTTTGTCGTTGAGACATTTTTATGAAGTTGGAAAATTTCATTCAATAATTTAGTATGTAGTGGATATCAATCTCGGAATCAATTAAAATTCTTTCCAATAGGAAGGGAGAGAGACAATAATCTCTTATAGTTCAAAAACCTACTTTAAAAATATTTATTTTCAAATTAAAACAAATCGTTCGAATATAAGACAAACTCTCGTGTGAAAAAATGTATTAAAATTGTTTGTCTCTTTTGGTCAGAGGCTTTCTCTTCTAATTAGATATTAAGATAAACTTTCGAATATTCTAAATTCTTAGTAAGAGTCGTAACAGTATTTTTTTATTTGTAATCAATTATAAGCTCTAAAAGTCTAAACCAAATACATTTTTTATAAATAACTTGCAATAAGTTTACTCAACTTGTTTGGGGAAAAAGTGTAAAAAAGGATAGTTTTTCTGGATTTTATTCTCAGTGTATTAATCATCAGTGATTAGAAGCAAAAAGAACGTTAATGATCTCTGTAGATAAACAATTTCTTTATCAAGTCTCACAATAATTACGTACCAGTCTATTTTTAACTTTTATTACATCTATAAAACATAAAACAAATATGTGAATATAAAGCAATTAGAATAAGGAAAAGATTGTCTTCACGTTTAATGACTTTTAAACGATTTGTGGATTTAGTGACAAATTTTAGACGTCAGGTTTATCGTTAAACTGGCAATTTTGAAAGTTTTAGAATAAAGAACCTTCGAACTTTCTTTTCCTTTCAAAAGGGCCTGTAGTCTTGTTGAAGGCAGATGATTTTTTAAGACAACAATTTTAGCTTTGTATTGACTTCTGCATCTTGATTTGTTATGGAAAAACATAATAACAAAAGTGAATTCAATATTTTGCCAAGAAGTAGCCAAGAATCTGAAAGAAAAATAGTTTAAAAAATAACTCTGACGTTTGTTTTTAAATTGACTTAGGATTACAATAAACTGCTACTATTTTTGTTAAATTACCAAGTGTCTCAAGACATTAATTTACAATTTCGGGTCTGAATTTAAATTCTATTAGTCAAAACGGGGTGAACATAAGAAATAACTAAATAATCGCAACAATTAGATTAGGTTCTCAAAATACTAATTCTCCTCTCTTAAGTCCGCTTTAGAATATTATGGCAACAAAATGGATTTAAATTTCCTATAAATCGCAATTCAAATGAAATCAAAGAAATTCGAGTATTCACTCAGACTGGGAATAACTTTGACTATAAGTTGCTCCATTTATTGTTAATTTCTACTCCACAGTTCGACACAGAAAGAATATAAAACCGAGAGAAATGCGGATACGTAGATATTATAGTCCTTTTGTACTTTCCCCTGGTAGATCGCAATTCGCAACTAACAACTAACCCTGACCCCAGACTGAAAAGAGAATGCAAGAGGAAAAAGAAAGGAATCAAAAAAGACAGGCAAAACTATGCAAGTCACTGACCTGTCAAAGTCTGAGGCGTGTTCCTGGTGATGATGCTGTTTTCTAAATTTGTTGTCCTCTTCCTCGGGAGGATTCCAGGTCGCTCTCGACGTCGTCGTCGTCGTTGACAACGGCCTCTCTCACTCTGACACATTCAAAAGGAGACCGGATGATGAGACTCATACACAATTATGATTACGATTAGCCGTCGCACTCAATTCTTGTTACAATCATCAATTATTTACCATTTAATATCACTCCACTTGCACTATGAGTAATCTAATCTTGCACTGAATGTTGCATTTAAATCAAAGTTCCGAGAGTGAATTAAATGATTTAAATTCCTTGAAAAGTGAGTAGTTCACGCGAGGAATAAGAGGAATGAGTCCTGTCAAGTGTCACTCGTATTTCCAAGCAGAGAACTCAGAAGATCATCGCCGTCGCCGTTCGCTTCGCGGGCGTGTCATTGTCATTTTTTCGTTATTAGTTGGTCAGCACTAGTCAGTAATCAGACAATATCCATAATTAGTTTCACATGTACTCATTTGAGATCTTGGGGAGAAATCGTGGAAGGCGCCGTCCCGCCGTCGTCGAATATCATCAAATATTTTGTAGTTGATTGTAGATGTTTTCAGTTCGAGGTTCGAAGTAGACACGAGTGTTCAGAGACGAATTGCTGAGAGTGATTTGAGACTTTTGAGAAGGGAATAGCGTTTGGTTGAGTAAAAGATGGTTAGGCAGGTTAAGGAGGACGAAACTAACAGAAACTGAGAAAACTGGAGTGTTGAGGTGTCGCCCTGACCACGATATTCGTCGAACAACTTCTGGGGGAGTTTATGGTGACTTCCACTAGTGCTTCTGCTTCTGCTACTCTCGAGCATACGAGGAACTTCGGCCATTTTCGGCTCGTGTCGAAAACGATCGAGTGCTTGTAAATACAGGGCTGTAATTTTATGACCGTGGGCCCTCTGTTTGTAATCCACATAATATTACGGTCTCTGATTACGGTGTCATAAATATTTCAAAATATTGAGAACTGTCAAGTTATAATTCCTAAGTCAAATTAGGAAGTAAGAAAGAAAGGAAAATAAGTGAAATGATAATATTAAGGATAATATCAATAAAAAAATTCAAAATAGAAATATTAAACTAGTATAAAACGTTAATAATATAATTTGGAAATTATATAAAACTTTTAGGGGAGTACAATTTTATTAGATGTCAAATGCAATAGTTAATTACATGATAAATATATAATTAGAATATTCTTCTTCCACGCAGGTACATGAATCATACGAAATAACGAGTCAAATTAAAAAAGGTCAATATCAATTCAAGTCAGATCAAAGGTCAAAGTTCTTGCTGTTGACTTTCACTCAGTCGATTTAGCTTGTCAAGTAAGGAATGTCCAAAGGAATTTCTGTACTCTGGACTGACAGAATCAAGCAAACTGTAGGGGGTTTCGAAATATTTCTCCCCTTTGTTCGCGGTATCGTCATGCTGTTTGCCAATTATGGTGAACCCGGCTCCAGAAAGTTGTATACAGAATTTCAGGCCTTCAAGGGTTGTTAGGTTCAAATAAATACAACGATTCGTGTTTTGGAGTTTCTCGGAGACGACCAAACTGCGCACGTGGTTTTTCACGTCATCAATGACAGCCTGGGCTTCCAACTTCCACTGTTCTGCATCCAAAACTCGGTCCTCACCTTCATCATTCATTTCTTCTCTGACGCCGGGTAACTGCTAAAACAGCTTTGGAAAGATCCAAAAATTCCTACTTCCCCTTTCTTCACCAACAAGTCAAGTTTTGGCTCAGGTTCCACTCGTGCTTGGCACATGTGCGGTATGTGCGATCATTTTTATCAACGAAACACGGAAATGGATCTTTCTCTCAACTCAAAACTTTTGCCAAAATTGTTTGTATATATTGTATATATGGGTGAATAACGAGAGTAGTGTCAGAGCTGTGCAAGCTACGAAATTAAACATGAGAGCGCTGATAAATTGTAAAATACAAGAGAACGTAAACGTAAAATTGAATGCATGACTCGACATCTGGTGGTGAAGGGATGAACTAG
The DNA here is from genome assembly GCA_032275165.1 of Synergus magnus. Classification (NCBI taxonomy): domain Eukaryota; kingdom Metazoa; phylum Arthropoda; class Insecta; order Hymenoptera; family Cynipidae; genus Synergus; species Synergus magnus. The sequence continues at coordinate 13,537,275 of JAUESH010000008.1, read as the reverse complement.
ATATTGGCGCGAGACCAGTAGCGTAATATTGAATACATAGTGTGAAAAGTGCATTTTTTTGAGGAATCAGTTCTTTTTACCTAAAATATTATTCGTGAAGCTTGGAGCTTCAAGAATAACGGACAGCCATTTCAACCCTCTAAATATAAAAAGTTTCGATATTTCTATAATTTTTTTGACAGGATTTTTGAAAATTATGGCAGATTATACTGTCATTTACAAAGAAAACTGGACTAGACTAAACTACAGTTCGTAAGAAACAGACTTGATAGATTTTATTTAAATTTCATACATACGACTTTTATTTACATTTTTACACTTGAGTATAGAATAACACAAGGCATTACGAAGTATTTGTGTTAATCAAAAGTCCTACCAATTTCTTTAATTATCTTTGTACTGACTGAACTAAACATTTTAATAAGACTATAACTTCGCAATTTGAAAGACTCGTGATTATTTTATATCAACAATATTTTATCTTCCTCTCTTTGATAAATCTTCGAAAGAGAGTATTTATATTTGCTGACTTGATGACACGTTAAACGATAAGTGACTTAAATCTTACAAATATAAATTAGCGTTAACTTAATTTTTTGTATTCATAAGAATCAAAATCTTAAAATAAAATTATTTAAAAGTATCAACTTTCATCGTGCTCGAAAATATCTTCATAAATTCACACAGTTTTACATAAATCTTTTGTTATAAGAAATCCGTTATAGCTTTTCTTTCTCAGAAGGCCCAATTTATGTCCCGTTCATTCCTATTAGATAGAATAATCGTATATTTACTGAATATTAAGTAGTGCGGTACACATGTACAAAATATATATACATAACTTTGTGATTAGCAAGACGTAACGCGCTCTGGTTACGCCTAACGATTTCTAATAATCAGAACTGTATTTTACATCTCAATTTGAATTGAATATAAATTCTCTCCAAGAAATAAAAATCGAATTTCACATTCAGGACCGAGTCATAAATTAGTTTACAAACCTAAAAATAATTAACGAGTAATATTTACATCTTCAAAAGGGTTTAGTACTAATTTTTTGTAATAATATTGAAAATTAGAGAGCGCTGTATATTTTACTAAATATATCAAATAAAATTTTTAGTTTAAAGAGAAAATATCCTTTTTACTGAAGAAAAATTACGATCCTGAAGTGATTTTCTAGATAATTAACTGAATATTTTAAATAAATTCTGTGACAAATATTTTTTTGAAATCTGGTGCAGATCCACCAATATCATGCTTGCAAATTTCTCCATTGTCAAGATAACTGACGTCAGTATTTTTGAGAATGCTGCGTAGACTTTCCATTGAAAGATTCGGCATTATTGCATTTCCACTAATCTTGTCTATGTCGTTCATTGAATATCCTGTTGTAATTTTTTTCTTCAGATGATATAATTGTATGACTGGTTTGGTGTCTATTCTGTCCTTGAGGCTGTTATCAGTTCCTAGACTTGCTTCCTTTTCTATTACTTTTGGGGTGAAAGATCGCATGTTCCCTTTGCTCTCGTTCCCTCTTTTTGGAGGCAGCAATTCAACCTAGAAAGAAAAATGGTTTCATAACTCACTCCCGAGACAAAGAATAATTTTTGTTTGCAGAATTGCAGATTTGATGTTTAATTAATTAAATATATTTCTAAAGAAATGTCTTCATATTCTTCAGAAATAAACTATTTCGAAAAAAGTTTAGAAAGTCGAATCTTGAAGACTTGCTTGCTTTCTCATCCATAAATGATGGTTCGAGCGAGAAGAGTGAATAATAAAAAGCTTTTAAAAGAGAATGAAAACGAGTTTAAATGACTTTTCAAAAGAAAACCAATTTAATCAATCGAATCAATAAATGTGAGTTTAAATAAAAGGGGAAAAAAAATTATGAAAATGAAAGTCACCTTGGTTCCTTTTCTCTGGAAGAATTCAAAGTCATCATTAGCCACTGTGGTCACTGAACAGCAACTTCTGGCTCTACTTCTGCAGGAGCTCATGGTGTCAAAATCTCCACTTTCAAGGTCACAGCTTTCGTCGTCCGAAGATTCATAATCTGCATCATGATCCTCGGTATTTTGCCTGGAATGTAGAGCTTGCAACTGATCCCTTCTAATGACGTCCTTTTTTATATCATATGTCCTCGAGTCCATTCCTGGGCGAGGAAACCTAGCAAGGTTGAAATATTTCGCTTTGAAATTTTCAAACTGCACTGAACTGGAATTCGAATTTTTGAAATTGATGTTTAAATGATAGTATGGTGAGAGGGCTAAAAATAATATAATATTAAAGCTTGGTACATACCTCACTTGATCAAAGCTTTGATTTCTCCTGACAGCATTCCTCTGAAACTGAATTTCCTCAGATCTATTTTTCTCCAAGCCTGCTACTAAATTTTCCAAACCCGGAACACTTCTATCAATTCTCCTGGGCACTTCCTCCCTAATTTCATCCAAACTTTTTGTAAATTTCCTCTTGGAAGGATCATCGAGTTGTACCAGGTTCTCCAGATTCTGTCCGAAGACATCAGTACTCCCGATCTTTCTTCTTTTTCCAAATTCAAAATTTTCGTGTTCCCTGACCCTTTGCTCAAAGGATGTTTTGGTAGATGGGTCAACACGTGGTTCGAAGGTTGAACTCGTGAAGGACGCCATTTCCGGAGGAAGAGATCCGTAAGCATTCTCTTCGTTTGTAGATTGTGACCTTGGATAATGCTGAATCCCCATGGTGATGGTACCAGTTCTCGCTGTAAAAGAAGAAGAGAATTCGTTCGAGTCTAACGCCTTTTTCTTTTCTTTTTTTTCAATTCAACTGAAATTATGCTAGTCATAGTTGGACGGAGGAATGTAAAAAAATGTGGCACACCTCTGTTCTGATGATTGTGCAATCGCCCGTAGAGACTTCCGTTTGTGAGGGGGAACTTCAGACCGTGATTCAGATTCAGCTGCAATTTGTACTCGGCATCATGCTCAAAATGACGGAACTTACCATCTATACTGCCTAAGTTGGGGTGCATCGAACATAAAATAAAAGGACATAATGTAGTTTTTTGCTGGTAAACATGTTTTAATATTGCAACTACTAAATTGTAATTAATTGTCGGTGAAAAATTAATGGCAATGAACCAGAGGAAATAGGCTTTTGTCAATGTTAGGAACTAAGGATTTCCAGTTAATGCACAACTAAAAGGAAGTAAATAAAAAAAAAAAGATAAAAAGAGAAATTTTAAAGTAATCTATCTGCTTTGAAGAGTCCATTTGTCGTTTTGTGATTTGCATGTTGGTAGTTGAAAATATTGCGATAAGTGTTCTAAATTAAAATCGATATTAAGAGGTCATTTTATGCTCTCAATACTCAAACATTATTATTTTCATTGTGATGCATTTTTTGTAATGCAGCACAATGGTGAAAGTATATCTGCGATTCACCTTAATCTGATTTCTATTATCATACTCTCCAACAACCATGGAATATGTTTCCATACAGATTTAACATCTATAAAATTTCTCTCTTATAAAATTGTAAAAATATATGCACCACGTAATTCTTAATATTATCATGTGTTTATCATAACTTAAACGTACCGTGTGATATTTTCAATGCATGATCCTGTTTCGTGTAAACCTTGGCCACATAACGACAAAACATTTTGTCAAACATTGCAAGAAAAACTGGAAGTAGTGTATCTCTTAGCAAAGGCAACCAGGTGGCCAAGTTTTGTGGTGTACAAAAATTGCTCAGCAGCTGTGGCCAAACAGAAATGATCTGAAAAATAACGCAAAGTATTTGTGTTATTATTTATTAAAAACTGTAAATAGCAACAAAAAATACTAGAAAACATTAAACTATTTTCATTCTTTTTCTGCAAGTCATAAAGATCTATATGAAAACCAGAAAGGAATGTAACAACCAAAACAATAAAAACAGTAGCCGCGCAATTTTGTTAATCGTTAAATCCGAAGTAGTAGTTTTCCATCTCATTTTCTCTTATTTAGTATAGTATCTTGGGTGGTTTTATACTCAACATGCCAACCACATTCTTGAGCGGCAGGTGTCGATCCTCAAAAGAGGAAAACTATTAAATCCAGAAAGAGGTTAGAAAGAGACAGCTACTCTATCAACGTGAGCAAAAGCGAGACCGAGGAAAAAGCTTTCGCCGGAAAAGTCATCACCGAATGAACTCGGATTCTTTAACGGCTTCTTCCTCATTCCTGAAATTGTTCTCTTTTTTCTCTCTCTGTGCAGTATTTATTTAATCTCGGCATGTTAACAACACACGTTATGTAAATGACTTCTCTCTTCCCTATACTAGCGTAATATAATTATTATAAATTGTTTCCTCAAGAGCTATAAGAATATTTTTCCTACTTTTTATTTCAATTACTTCTTCCATATTCACGCAATTTCATCTAGGAAATTAGTGAAATTGTTTCTTCACATGATAATTGACTAACGTTATAATTTTCGAAACATTATACTGTTGTTGTTTAAAAAAATGACGCTTTATAGATGCTTGCAGCATTGGTTCAGAACTGCAGATCTTTTATTTAACTTATTTGATCTCTCAATCAAAACCGTTTCTCTCACTGCCCTACATCATTTCTTTTCTCATTACAAGTCAATAGAAAATTCTTCGTAAATGAATCTTACTTTCGATTTTATATTACAGCCGTTCGTCTCCGGTGAAAACGCTCTGTTGCGATTTCAAAAGTCCCTGCGCGCATTGAAACACTAATATGTAAGTCCATGTGCGATTATTTATTCGCGCGGTATGTTTATACCACAATCAGTACAGGCATAGTCACTCATATGTGTATATATGTATAAATATACATGGAAGTGCATGCGTATTTATGGCAAATATAAATGTACCCGTACATAATGTTTACCTACATATATCTCTACAATTAAATGTATTTTTGCATATACTAATTGTTCGTACAAATATGAAAAATATGTGAATATATATTCATGTATATAAGTGTAGGAAATTGAGAGTATATTGAAATTTCATATTCGCTTATAAACGAGAGTGTGTTGAAAATATAGCCGCGTGTTACGTGAGTATAAGGCAAGCCGGTCTGGTTCGTGGTATGAAATCGAAACTAGTGTACCTAATTAGAAAATAGCACGCGTTAACACGCCAAAGTCGACATGTAACTCCCTCACATACTAGATTATGATGAGCACGTCACAGTTTCTCTCGATGTCTAAACATATATCTATATATGAATGGCTGTAATATATGATTTCAAGCCGGGCAGCATACTGCTTCTGAATCTTAACAAGTGAATTTCTTTTAATTGGTATCTACTATCGCTTAATCAGTACAAACCCTTTTTATATGAGTTAGGCACGAAATGCGTGAACTGCATATGTGAGAGTGAGAAATGTATAATTATTAGGTTGAGAGTTCTAGCATGTCTAAGGAATTTTAAATATGAGGTTACAAAGAGATATTTCAACACACGAAATCAATTATTATAATCAATATTGTTACACTATAATTTTAATACAGGAAATGGACAATAATAGGGACGTAATAAAATCTTATGATTATATAATTCATTATATCAACTAAATCAATAATTTATGGACTCTTGTTTCCTTTCTGTAATTGTATCGAAAAAAAAGGTGTGAAAATTGTTGCAAATGGCTGAACAGGAAAAGACCGTTTATCGGCCAGTGTCGTTATTATAACTTGAGTAAACTTATTCTCTCGATTGTATTGAATTACTTAGATCAAGATATATAGTTATTTCATCGTAATTCACTTCTTGCAAAAAGGTCTTTCAATAAAATCGTCTGATTTACGATTTAAGAATAATGATTAAAATGGAAGAAAACATATTTTCTCTGGAATGAAAAATAATTTAAATATTAGCGGAAAAATTGGATTAATTATAAAATCTTGACTATAAGAAACTGGTTTTTGAATTAAATTATAGCGTCCTTCTAGCTTAATACCAATTTAATAATTAAAAATGCGTTTCTTTTTTTTCTCCTGCAAATTTTCCAAGCATGCTTTTCGATATAGATATCTTGATGTTACTAAATCTAATGCAAGATTTGGTCATTAAAAATTGAAATATTAATTAAGAGGCATTAGAAAGTGCGGTTTCAGTCTCCAAGTTGCAGTTAGAAAATCAAGAATTGAGTAATTTCTAATTTCTGATCTTTATTTATAAAATTTATGATGATTATATTCTCCAAATTGAATGTGATAGAAAACGTTACGTAAATTAGATTACAGTTGTTGCAAACGTAACTCGATGAATTCCTTATTATCCGGAACACTCTTGTGCTCCATATAAGTCGCATTAAAAAAAGTTCAAATCAAACTCTATTTTCATTTTATTTTACTTCCGGAAGTCGCGCTTGAAGTTCAGCGAAGCCAGTTTCCGGTTCGAGTTCACTCGCACGAATATCCCTCGAATGCTACAGTAAACTTTCGATTATTATTCTTTACGACTCAGGACCGGTTTTCGTTTATTTTGTATAATTATATGATCATCGAAACTGACCACCCAGAACAAGCCCGTAATATTTCAATGAGTGAAGGTCCCACATTTTAAATGATCCGCTTTTAAACCACAGTAAATTTAATTTAAAAATCTATATAAATAAAATATTACCATTTCTCATTTTTATCAAAAGGAGTAAAAAATGAGTTGCTAATTGAGTTGATGGTCGTCTGTTGTATAAATTACATGTAATAAATATATAGGGGCAAACTGAATGGTAGAAAATGAAACGAGGATTTCGAGATTATGATTGATCGTTCATAATCTGTTAATGACATGGGGCACATCAAGATGAAGTAGCTTATAGGAAAATGCAATCCATTTCTCTCGTTAACGATAGAATCTACAGTTACAAATATTCTGCAAGTATAATCTGTTGGCTGCGATAATAATTTGACCGTTCAGTCCATTACGGCGCGGCGTCATGCTTGGCATGGTACATGCAGTTTCGTGTATTACGAAATGTCTTCGCGGTCGGAGCCCACAAAAAGTGAGAAAGAGTTGAGCCTCGCTAAATTGAAAACCCACCGGGTGATTATCGTTTCGCGCGAAAAAAGTGAACGTTACGACTATCCCTGCGAGTTCAGAATCGAAATTTTGTACTTATTTTCGCATTAAAATTAAACGAAAATTCCCCTCAAGTCAAAAATAATCTATTAAGAGATTATTCGTTTAACTTTAGAATAAGTTAATCCTCGAGATAGCGATTTGGTTTCACTTTGAAACTGAAAGAGATAGTTTTCATTGTCCAATTAGGAAAGTTTACGAGACTTCATTATCATTATGAGTATGTTGAATAAATTGTATCCAATGAGGCACTTTCTTGTCGTGTGAGGTGAATATTAAGAGATTAATATATCATTTACGAAAATAATTTCTTTGGTGAAATTTTTTTCTTCAATTATACTGGAGACGTTGAAAAAATTGTTGAGATATGTGTAGAATTCTTGTGAGTCTGGAATCTTCGTGTGCAATATACTGAAATTCGCAAAACATACACGTTCTCTGTTCTCTTTAGTCTTTGTAAATAAAAATCTTACCAGTGTAGGAATGTTATCAAAAACATAACAGACGAAGAGTATACTGAAGACAGTGGACCTTCCACTGGCCTCGTCGACCTGGACCTTCTTTTTCCTCAAACAGGTCCTGCTATTTGTGGAGCCACTAGTGCAGGATCCACTGGAAGGATCCCAGTGCTGTGGATGGCACTCATAAGCGCCGGACGAATTTTTGGAACTCGCTTCCGACAAATCAGAGACTGATTTTAGCAGCTCACTCTTAACTGGTCGACACGCATTTTTAAAAAGCATGACAAAGACACTCAAAAGTGATGTCAGTACCAGCAAAATCCTCAAGGAATTCACAAAAATTCCATACTTTGTCGAAATCTCTTGAGGCAGGAAGACACAAACTTCTGGCTCGAAGTTGAGAACCCCTGTTACTCCAATGCAGGCACTGACTACACTGAGACAAACCAGATGATACTTGAGGTGATTTTTCGTAAGGTTCAGGTTTTCATCCCTACTAATCGCTGCGAAGATGGCGATTGACGTCAAAGTCAGTTCCTGAAGGATGCTCGACGAGTTCAGCATCCACACCAAGGTCGAACATAATTCTGTAAAATAAAATAATAAAAAGAGGGATATTTATGTGCCTCGAGTCACGAGAGTTGCTTCTACAAAAAGTAAAGAATAAAATACCGCACGTGGATAAATGTGGACTCTGGTAATTTGAGGGGTAAAATGTTAAGAGGAGGAAACAAAAAGAGTGTTAAAAAGTGGATAGAGTATGCAGTAATTGGGTGGTAATTGCAAATTGCAAGAGGCTGTAATTTTCAGTGATATAAAGGAGTAATGAAGTGTGTTAGAAAAAGATAATCAGTGGACGTTAAATTTAATGATTTTAACCAATTTTTAGTATCATCTCGTGTCCATTCCATTATTTTTCTGAATTCGTCATACATTACTGAAAACTTCACATCAACTCACAGTTATTGGCCCAATTTCACATTTCAATTGTCGCCATTGTGACGACACTGAAAAGTCACTCCCACTGGAGTAATTATTTTTTTTGATGGGTTTACGTAATGTAGATTATAGACGCCGCCTCGCATTGTTGTAAAATATAAGCGTTTACATGAAACAATACTGTAAGTAATCATTTTGTGCACCCGAGCGTCGAACCGCTTTTTTCTTTCACAATGAATGACACCCGGACAGGTTTTATAATTAAAAAATAATAATTAGTGATCATGGCATTGTCTATACTTGTATTGGCGATTCCTTGAAAGTTTATTTGCATATAATAACTAGGTGTATGCATATAATTATACGTGGGCTAAAATAAATTGCACGCTTTGTTTATTTACCTCCGAAGTGATTGGCTGGTCGAATTAGAGTGAGGATTGCGTATAACAGAAGTCCAAGCTGATGAGCGAGACTTTCTGAAAGGATCGCTACTGTCAGGATATCTATCCTTCTTTTTGAAGAGGATGGTTGGTTCTGGTAGATGAGCAGCGACCAGGACAGTAGTAGGATGCAAATTGGCGAACCGACGCACGTGGGCAACCATTCTCCGACCTCACTTCTCATTTCTGAAAGCAGAAAAGTACCATTTTTAAATCCATTTACGATTATTGATTGTGTCAATTATTCCGCGCGCAGTTCAAACGAAACTACAACACAACCGGATGTGTCGAAAATGTATATTACGGAGGAAGATAATTTGACAGAAATGTCAGAATATACAGAAATATTGAGTGTTGTAAAAACACTTTTCTAAAATACTGTTGCTTCATTTTTTTCAGGAAAATACATTTAAAAATATTCTATTGAAATTGCGTCACACAAATGTGTTGAAATCGTGTATTATTTTACAAAAGATTCGGTGAGAAACTACTGCCACAAAGAGGACATAAAAATGATTGAATGTCGAGTGCCTCATTGAGAATCGCTGAGGTACCACTTCCTCTAAGAGTTCCTACTCACTTCTCGTTGGTATTTAAAATTTTATAGTGATTGAGGAAGCCTACTTGTAATCCTTCTTCAATATCTACCTATCTCATATTTTTTTATATCTGAACTAGAGCTACTTTCATTTCATAAATATTATTGTAAGTCGAGTGTGAAATCTGGACCACTGCAAGCATCCTCCTAAAATTTCTATAATATCGATTTAGAAATTTAAAATCATTTCAAAAAGGCGTAATACTTTTTACTTTCATCTTTCATGTTTAAATTATCATCCATGGTATTGCGGAATTCATTCATCTCATTATAATTGCGCGTACTTGATCTTCATTACAAGGAGTTATTATCATGGGAAGAAGGAAGTTCAAGTGACTCTCCTTTCTCAATTCTCATACACCAGGGGACGCATAAATGTCAAAGAGGAAGACGAAGGGGAGGACGAGGTGCCCATCAAGTACCCCCTTCCTTATTTTAACCCCACTCTTCTCACTCTTTCTTTTTTTTTCTCTCTTTCCACTCCTCAAAACCTTTCCTTCTCAAGTGTGCCTATACTTATACCTTTGCACTCATGCAACTTTCTATTCTACGCGGAGCCTGCGGTCTAATTTATTATAGAAGTCAAGTAGTCACTTCAGAATGAAGTTACAGATTGAAAAACATCCTTTTTGAAGGGAAGAATGTCGTTTTTGTCATGTTATTATGCCATTTTATTATCTTATTACATTAACGTCGAAATTCGCAAGATCTCCGCTTTAAGCATTATATCGGAATGCATAGCGGATCATATAATTAGGTTTTATACCGCGAAGTAACGGTGTTCTTATGCTCTAACGATCAGGTATAAGGAGTAACTTGGTTAATTTAATTTGAGCAGGAATCAACACATTTAAAAGAGTTTACACTTGGTGCTGATTTATTTGAACTTTATGCATAATTGCTTTCAGTGGTCGACCAATATGACACGGACAAAGTGACAGAAGTGTCATGTCATTGTTTCTGATCATTAATGGGAGAGATGAGTTGATTTCAGTTTTATCCCTAGACTTGATTTAATTAGCAAACTTGATTCACATCGTATCATTACAGTTAATTACAATGTTCACGTAATATCTGAAGTGACGTAAATATAAAAGAATGCAAGGCAAAGCAGAATAAATAATAGTAAAATGAAGAGAGTTGAGAAATAGAATATGTATTATATTGGAATGATAATTCTTGGTAGAAGATGAATGATGTTGAAAAAGGATCGTGGCCCATTAGGTTTTCCGATTGAGGGAGGACGCCTCCGTGAGATTAAAAGAGGACAAAAGCCTTCACGTTTTGCATTGAGAATATGTCTCGCATCGTTGCAATGCTAGTTATAAATATTTATCTTTTATCTTCGTGCATATAGCACGTCCAGCTGTCTTCAAGCTGAGTGCCTTCTCATAAACCTACGTACTTTCTCGTGCAATCACGCATTCTTCTCAAACGTTCCCCATGAGTGATGTTGAAGATTTTAGCGGAATCGAAGGGAAACGAAAGGATTCGGTTATGTTCTGGCCTCGAAAAGTTCCGAACGCTAAACGCTCTTTCTATTTTCAATCACTATTTTCAATTCAGAGCTACTCATCCACAACGGTTTCTTCTTTTTTTTTTTTTTTAAATAAATCACAACATAATAAGACTGATAAATCGACCATTTCAATTTAGAGGACATTTATGGAATTTATGACGTCTTATACATATGATCGGGAGATTAACAGATAATTTATTGTGATTAGGTGGGATTATAAATATAGCTTTATGTATCTAACGGGACAGTTTATGCTAATAATACACACATAATAATGCATAAGTACGAAGTTGGGATGATAAAATGACATTAAATTGAATGGGACAAGTCTCAATGGAGAGAGATGAATAGAAATAGAGGTAGGACCGAGTGACACATGTAGGTTAATTTTCTCGCAAGTAATAACAGTAACGTCAGATTATACGGTGAAACTGGTTTGACGGTCCTGCCCACATTGACCCCAAGGCTCGATAAGCGCCAATGTCCTAAAGATGTGACCCAGAACACAGGTAACCGACATAGGTCAATGACAAAAATTTTCTATTGGGAAACATCCGAAACAATATTTTTTCAAGCGTCCTATAACAAACGTACAATTAAAATGATATGCCTGTAATGTTCTAACATGGGTACAATTTTACAATGTATCATATAATCGGAAACACAATCTCTGAGACAAATGAGTCTTCATCACGATATTCATAGTCATAGCGAATAAAAGCTCTTCAAGGACATTGTACTTAGCATTCTAAAGAAGTGAGCTACAATAACAAAGCACTCTATTCATATTTGAACCTCTACTTTGTATTTTGAACGTTACTCGTACGCATTATTGAAAAGAAAGTTTTACATGTGATTTCAGCTGTCCCAAATTTCAGAGGCCATACCGATTACTATATTGTAACGACAATGCCTGAAAGATAATACCGCAAAAAAGTGTCACATTCAGTCCTTTTCAAAACAATGTTTGAGTAAAACCCGGAATAGGACAATTAGCCTTAGAATATGTTTTTTATGTTTCTGAATCAATGGAATCATTAATTTAGTTTTAGAATGCCATTATATACCATTATTGTCATTAAAGGCTCTCTTTGACTTTTGTAACGACTCTCCAATTTAGGAACTCGGATTCAAAATAAGAATTGTGAGAGAAGTTCTTGAGAAGGTTCTCTCGATTCTCTAAGCATTTTCTCTTTAAAGATAGACTACATAATCTAGGGAATCAAAGAGATTGTTTGAGTGAAAAGAAAATCGGTAAATGAGTGAAAAGATTAAATCATTAGAGAAGAAACCTTGCTTTATAATTAGTTAATAGCACAAACTTTGAGACTAACCCTATACGGATGTTTCTAAAATAAATTCTGCAATAGGCATCAAAACGGTATTTTCGAACTTACTAGATAATTTTATTTTCAAAATAAAATATTGGGTTCGAAAATACATAATTATCTCTAGATTTTATAAGTAACTTTTACCTGACACAGATTTTAATACATTCTATTTTTACTTTCTTTATACTTTGCTACCGCAGACCTTATTATATTACACCTGCAGTTTAGAAACAAAAAAAAAAAAACAATCAAAATGTAACCCAGAATAATTTACAAAAAACCCTATTAGACTCAAAAACACGTGACCGGTTTTCTGAGCAGGCGTATCATCCGATTAGATTGGAATGTAGTGAGGTGTAGACTGAGCAGTGAGCAAGGTTAAAAAAAATGAAGGCATGGAGGATATAAAGCCACGCGAGATCGTCGGACGTTCCTTCGTATAGTAAAACATAGGTGACCTTGTTTTGGCCTGATAGGCTTCGAAGAGTTGCAGCAGGTTTCTAAATAAAACGAGAAAAACTCGCAATCAACAGGGCGTGAAATTTTCAAAAAGTTTACTTCGATTCACTGATTAACGATAACTTCATTCAAGCTTTACATACCCCATTTTTACTTTCCATATCTTAAGTACTTGTAAGTAATCTTAATAAAGATTTCATTTTAAAATTAATAGCATCGCTTAACTTTCCACAATTCCGATCAAGAATTTTTCGCGTATCTTAAGTGCGAAAGATCTTACTAGCGTTATGCCACTTCAGTATTGAGTGTAGTATTATACTTTTGTGTCGAAGTGAAAGTAATAGGTTCATGCTCATTTTATGGTCATAGAAGTTAATTCACTTTAAACTAGAAGCCCACGTGTCGAGACTTAATTTGTGTGTGAATCATTATAATTAATGTCGGAGTTTAGATAATTTAGTATTCTATTCAGCAAAAGAGACCAGCAAAAAGAAAAGGGGATACATATATGTGTAATGTCATGTTATCGTTATTATAACACGTTTGCAATGCTGAATGTGATGTTCAACTTTTGAAATAATTTATGAAGAAATAACTGTTATCAGAATTATTATTGAAAGTAGGGAAATTCGAATAATTCTTTCACCACCCACTTGTTTTGAAACTACATTTAAATTTCAGTAGAGATACGTTTGCAGTTTCATCAGATTAATATGAATCAATTAAGAACGAATGCTTGAACCAAAATTCAATCTACCTTTTGAAAATTATGTAAATGAAAGAATA
>JAUESH010000008.1:13487731-13518040 GCA_032275165.1 Synergus magnus | reverse complement strand
CCGTTAGGTTGGAAATAATGCATATCTCTACGTGAGAAGATGCTCCAGATGCAGCTCTCCTTGTAAAAGAAATTATTGTTTGCAGGGGGGCGACTTGACCGGGAAAAAGCCGAGAATTTAATTTAAAAACCGGAAGTTTACTTCTGATCTCAGTAAAGTCCAAGTCCTCGTTCTTTTAATAATTATTATGAGTTGGGTTGAAATTTCAGACTAGTCTGACGATTTTTTTTACACTTATTGGAATAAAAATATCAAAAAAACAGTTTTCAATGTTGCCTAAATACAAAAGTTTAATTTATTTACTAGCAGAAATTTACCCGACATTGCTTGGGATTTTAAGTGATTTTATAGAATTTAGAGGAATTTTAAAGAGACTTTAAAGGTTTGCAAAAGATTTTAAGTGATTTTAAGGAATTATGAGGGATTTCAAAAGATTTACACTGATTTTAAGAAATTTCAAGAGATAAAAAGACTAAAGAATTTTTAAAAATTTCAAGGGATGCTAAGAGATATTGATTGATTTTAAGGATTTAAAGGGACTTTTAAAAGAGTTGAAAACAGTTATCAAAAGATTCTTTTTTAGAGATTTCACAAGATTTCAAGGCATTTTAACAGATTTCAAAGAATTTGAAGGAATTTGAAGAGATTTTAATACATATCAGGAGACTTTAATGAACTCCAAGGCATTTTGAAATATTTTAAACGATTTTAAGACATTTACATAGATTTAAAACATTTGAAAGAATTTCAAGTAATTTTAAAGGACTTTAAAGGTTTTCACTTGATTTCCTGCACATTAGAATCAATTCCTTGAAATTTCTTAAAATCACTGAAAATGTCTTGAAATCTTTTGAAAATTTTTAAACTCTCTTGAATTCTTTAAAAATTCATTGAAATTCCTTAAAATCACTTGACATCACTTAAAATCTCTTAAAATCCATTGAAATTCCCTAAAATCACTTAAAATCTCTATAAAATCCCTTGAAATTCCTTAAAGACATTTGAAATATCTTAAAATCCCGAGCAACGCCGGGTAAATTTCTGCTAGTATATAAATAAAAATAAAATGGGTTTGGGAACTTTTTTTGATATTCTTAATATTCAATTCATGTAAAAAAAAGAATAAAAAAAAGTTCGTCAGATTAGACGTCAGCAATTTCAGCCCAATATTATATGAGAGAAAGTATTTTTATTTTTTACAACATAAAAAAAAAATTGCAATTTTTTGCTCTTTTGTGTTTAGAGGATGTTTAGAGTGAAAGTCATGAATTAAAATAAATCTTTGCGCTTGGCGGTAAATATAAATATGTTGCTTTTAGTTTACCGGGAAAATTGAAAAAACTTGATCGGGAAAAACCGGGAATTTGAAATCGTCCTCCGAATCGCCACCGTGATTTGGTTTTGAGATATTTTTTTTAGGTGTTAGGCTTCATTCGGGAAATCCTTTTACTGTGAAAGTACTATAAAAATACTTTCAAGAACGTTTCGGATTGTGAATTATTTAATGTCATAAATGAATCACGTTTTCAAAGATCTGTTTTTTATCTCAAGTCAATTCTTAATTTAGAGGCGATACTCTATTTTCTTCCGACCCCGCTATATAATTCTATATTTACCTCTTCAACCTACTATTCTGAAATATACAGTAATGCACAGTTTAATGCTATATCTCTACTCTTTATGTACATATACTTCCCTGAAATGGATGGTTTATTATTCTCCCACGACACTTTCATAATTTTACTATCCAGACAACCAGAGAAGTATGGTACATGCATTAGGGGTCGTTCAAGTATTACATAACGTCTTGTAGACTTACTCACTGAATCACAGTATGATAATCAAAGAACAAGTTCTGTTTTCTTAATCCTTAATGAAAATTTGGCGATGTTATTAACTTTTTGTTTATGAAAATGTCCGTGGGACGATGTTGTAGTGCCAGCTTCAAAGAGCATTTATAATAGTGAATACTTTCTCCATAAAATTTAGTCAGGCTCGTTACGTTCGAACCAAAATTCTGGTTCCTTGAATTCCGCAACGTAAGTTGCTTCAGGTATTTTATATCACTCTTCATCGAATTCATTAGATTTTCCATGTATCGTTACCTTTATTTCTATATCTGTAGTTATTATTATTCTCAGGATTTATTTTTAAAAACCTGTAATGATTTTTAGTAGGGTTTTTCATAAAGAAAATAACAAGGTTTCTGAAAATATATTTAATTAAATGCAATATAGGTAATAATTTTCAGACTATGTGTTCTACATTTCTATGAAGCTACCACATTTCATTCGCAAATAATACATTTTAAATTTTACATTTTTTCTCTACTTCAATCTGTTCTCAGTCGATCCACTTAACATCTGCTCAACTCTCCAGAGTATCTCTAAAAACATACTTTACTCACAAGTAAATCTATTTATTGTCCTCGCCCAATAAACAGTCTCAACATCGTCTGCAGCAACTATTCGCATATTAATATATATATAACAGTCTTATAACTGAAGCTCCTACAAGAAAATATCTCTTAAATATTGTTTCTTGTAAATAGTTTATCGATATTCATTTTCGCAATTATTGTATTGCACTGGCAAAATTATCTCAACTGACATTCTGAACGTTAAATGCAAATATAAAAAAATGTTATAATAATAAATCCAATGATATGTAACATAATTCCTCCAAGTAAGCTCCTTATACTTATTCCTAAAATTTACAACATCAATATTTCAAATTCGAAATTACATAGTAATTTTGATCCTTTATAGTTATGAGATTCTAACATTTAATTCTCAGATATCATGCTTACAAAAAATGGAAAGATTATTCGATGATTAATAGATGATCAAATAATGTTAATAAGTAATCAACTTTATATTTTGTACAAATAAGCTATGGAATATGATAAAAAAAAGTTATAAACGTAGCATGACGTTAAATTTCTTGTTTAAATCTAAGATTCGGGAATAGGCACAATTTTCGTTAGGATTGATAAGCAATTGTTTTTTTCGGCCTTATCTCCACATATTTTGAATCTTCTAGGCTCAAAACAACGTAGCCTCGATTCGAATAAACTCTTCTGAAGGGATGATTGTAACCCCTAAAAAGAATTGGACAAATTGGTGGCTTTCCTAATTTTTTGTCATTTCCATTGTCGACTAAATCCATTAAATCTACCATTCTACATCCAGGTTTTCTGAAAATTAAAGGGATTTCTAAAATACATAATTTTTAAAGGAATATCTATTAAATTGATTTTAATCGTTTGAATTATTATTTCTTTATAATAGATAAGAGAAACTTACACATTTCCAAAACCGAAACATAAACCCTCGTCCAAAATTACGTAATCAACGTGAAGGTTTCTCAAAGTTTTATAAACAGCTGATGGATCCTTTCTGCTATAAATCTCGTAGACTTTTATTGTTCGATCTCTAAAAATAATATATTACAATCTGATTCTCGAAAATAGTTCTTGTAAACTTAAATTTAAAACAAGTATACTTTACGTTGTTTACCTCATTTCTTTACTTTCGTAATAAGGATTATTTACAATTGGTCTGCCAGTGGACAACATGAGGTTTGCCATAAGCGACATTTTTCCAGCAAATACTGCGGTTTTTGGGGTTTTTGCTTTTATCCATTCGAATAGATCTTCCTGCTCAATGTTACTGTATTCGCCTGAGATAAAAAATTATATTTATATTCGCTTATTGAACTCCCATTTTCTGACATTATTTCTTTACATAACTTCAAAGAAATATGTATTTGAAAAAGATACATACCAACATGATTTCTTTCTTCTTGAAGTCTTTGGATTCCATTGTACGTCATTAAAGCCAAAATTAGAGCAACCAAGGTCCCTCTTGAAGCTTCACCTTTAATTCCAAATTTTCCGAGATATCTTTTTCCAGCAACTAATCCAGAAATTATGCACAAATGTGGTGTCATGAAAAGCTTCAATCTCATGATGAAAAATGCCATTACAATAAAAACTCCGCTCTGCAAAGCATTGTAAGCCACTTCAGGTTCTATGCAATCAGGATAGCCTTCTTTCTTAAAATTTCTGTACCAGTAATAAATTGTTATCAGCCCAGCAAGGATAACAGTAGGTAAAAGTGCAGTCATTATAATCGTTTTGTAAGTTTCGTACTGCAGGAAGTCAAATTCAGGAGAGCAGGTGTATAACATTGTGTGAAAATTTTTGAAATTCATAATCTTTGATTTCAATAGATCAAAAATGTGATTATCGTCTTCTGACTTCATGATATAAGATTTTGTCATGATTGTAGAAACTATTGTAGAAATTATTTCTATCCAGGTGGTGGCTACTGGACTGAAGAAACGTGACATTTGTCCACTTATAAATTCGCAGTACACGTAGTTGAAGAGAAGGCACCAATATAAAGATTGGGATAGAAGAGAGCCTTCGAAGTCCATAATTATATATAAAGCTGCCAGTGCATGCATTAAACAAATTTTTCTGCATAAGTCTCGAGGGATGATTTTTATCCATTTTAGAAAAAGTAGAACTACAATTTGGCTGAAGAAAATGAACTGGGAAAATTGCCAGGTTGCGAAGCAGTATGCCATAGCTATAATGATGTCCTGTAAAGAAATTATTTATTCTTTAATGACGAGTTATTTTTTATAATAATAGAAATACTGACCACGTATGTGAAGAATTTATTCAATTTCGATTTGACTTCTCGATGTCCTCTTATAAATTCTGTAACTCTGAACATTTGGTAAAGTAAGACTGGATAGGCAAAACTTTCCCTTAAAGGTGGAGTCCATTGGACTCTCGTGCACTCATTATGGTTATAAAAAAAGGAAAATATGGCAAGGAGTCCTCCGTAAATCGAGTCACTCAAGTATGTAGCGTAGAGGAAAATAATTGTGGCAGTCAAAATTGCAAGGTACCAAACAAATTCCAGGTAGTAATAAATAGGCACCCCTAATCCTTCACAACTCATCACGGGGGGAAGTTCGTTTCCTCTTTCGATCTGAAATTATATTTTTTTTTTCTTGTAACTTATTTATAACTCATAATCAAGAGGAAAATTTGATTTGACAATACCTGCCAACATTGTTGTTTTGGCAAAAGGCCACTGATTTTTCTAAAGTGATACAGTATTCCTGCTAGTGTCTGTAAGATATGGTAAGATAAAATTTCATTATTAGAATAATACATAATTCTATAAAATCATAATAATTATTTTTATTTTAATAAGTTATTAATTCATTTTTCACCTCAGGGAAAAGGCTGTATTTGTGGGTAGCACGTATAACGTTTGGATATTCAGAAATGTTATCAGACTCGATTCTTGCTAAACCTATGTCGATATTATCTGCCTCGACAATGGTTTTATAATAGTAATAATACATTCCCTGAAAAAAAGGTATGTGTGAATTATTTTTATGCGAGATATGAATTAAATCATTACATTTTTATATTTAAAAAACTAAAAACTAAATATACATAGATAATAAAATAGAGCATAGAAATAAATGTAATTTTACTTGAAATTGTACGAGTAAAAAATACGTGTAAACAAATGTAATCTTTTTTATAAATAAAACTTGTTATTGGTATGTATATTATTAGTTTAAATGCTAAATACATAGAGTAAATGAAAAAGGTACTTATTTAATTGCATATTCAAACGCCCAAATTATTTGTTAACATTCTTATTGTAAGATTGTTAATAAGATAATAACTATGTGAGAATTTCCCAATCTGTAATTAATATGTAATAGTACTATTTGTACTATTATTACGGATTTCTTAGAACCAAATTACGTCATCAAAAAATGGTATATAACTGAAAAAAATTCTTAATAAGAAAATATTAAACTTTTGTCAAAAACTACTTTCAAGAAGAGTTTAATTTAATACATAAATTAAATAAAAGTTATTTTTCAGAGAAACGTTTCTGATAAATAGACAGATATTCTCAAAAGCAAATAAATTTGTAAAAAAATTTTATAATATTAAAAATTTTCGTTTGAAATTTTTTTTTTTAAAGGCGGAAATTTTTTAAAAAATTTCAAAATTAAATTTTCAGACCATCATTTATTTCTTTAAGGTTATGTCCACTCTATCAAATATTCTTCTTATAAATCAACCGTTTTGACAGTCGAAAATGAGAAAAAAACTTGATTTTTTTTAATTTAAGTATTACCCTCATAATTATTTACCATTTCAGTTCTAAATGACATTTCTCTTTCAATATCTGAAAGATGAGAGAAGTGTCTATCATTTTCAAAAAGCGTTGACACATGCCAGCTATGTAGAAATCCAAAACCAAGCCCTATAATTACAGAAAAAAAATACTTTTTATTTTATGGAACATTATGTCAGAAATTACAAAAGTAGTATCATGCATGTAGTTTTAATAGGGGTAAAAAAGTACGGTTACATGTATAGCTCACCGAGAAGTGTCACCGCCATTCTGTAACAGAAGCCGGGTCGCAAATCTGCCTTTTTTTCTTCATTTTTGGGCTTTTTTTCAATTTTCGCCCCCGCATTTGGAACTTCCTTCGTGGAACTCATTAGATTGTTAAAATCGCAGGAGTAATTTTATCCCAGAATGTATACATAACTGCGGCTTTGATGCCAGTTTGGATCAGTTTGGATACAATTAGTTCTGAGTCTTTCTATAGAGGGAAGCAAAAACAGTAATGAAAGTGTTTCATATACATAATGCCGGTTCTGGCGGGCCGCAATAGGTTTCGAATAGGATTTATGTTTAATAATAAATAGTATGTTGCCTCCTACTTTTATGAAATTTAGAGGCTTTATCAAGGTTTTATTGTCTTTGTAGATTCATAATTTTCAGGGAGTATTTTAGAGAAGTAAATAAAAAATGCAATACTTCAGTGGGAATTTGGCCCCCCTTCGAATATTGATAAAAGAACTTGTGAAGAAAAAGAAAACCGCAAAAACGATCTGAGGGAAACCAAATTTCCGTTACAGAATAAATATGGTACTTGATAAAATTTTTTTATAATCGATTTTTAATGTTAAATATAATAATATAGTATCCGCAGGAAAGATAATTTATTGTTGTTGAAAATAATTTAGTTAGTATACTAGTTAGCATACATTTAAAAAGTTCAAGAAGTTTAAAGAATGAAAAATAGATAAAGAGCAGGATTTAAAAATACTAATTTTTTAGTTGATCTAATTTTCATTCATTCAACTTCGTACATTTTTGTCTAATGTGTTTTTAGTATTAGAAAATTAGAAAAAGTATTCAAAAGATTTTGACAAATACTGAATGGTGGTGCTATCTCTTGAAATGAAGTTGAACCTTTAAGTCATGAAAAGTGGATAAAGATACCTTCACTTTATACGGCATGATTCTAAAGTTTTTAAAAATTAATGCTTGGAATTATATTTAATATTAGATTTTATAATAAATTATTTTCCATATTTTACAAAATACAATAAATTTTCATTATAAACTGAGAAAGGAAATGATAATGCATATAAATACCAATATCATCAGTTTTTCTTTGAACTTTTTCTAGAAAATTTTAAACAAAATTTCCTTTTTTCTAAAAACTTTAATTTCCATCCACTTTCAATTCTAAACAATTGTAACTGATAATTCAAAAAGAAAAGAAAACCCAAGATTTCTGTCAGATTGATGACACTGATGAGACATTGGTTAGAATTTTATTTTTAAATGAAGCGAAATTGGTATTTTCGCGAAATAATCATTGATTCCTAGGGGGCATTAAAAAAGCCGCCTTCCTGAAAGTTATATAGCGCAAACGTAGATATAAAAGTCCTTACGTGTATGAACAGAGGGAAACGACGTAGGCAACACCCGGTATTGATTAGTCGCGTGGCAGCCCGTCGTGTCATGGAGGATCTCCTGCTGCAGATCATCAGGGAGGCTCAAAATGCGAAATTACAAAATTTACGAAAAGCGGCGCAAGAAGCCTCTGGTAAGTATAATATTAATTAACTCCTCTTTACCTTTTTATCAAAATTTTGGTGAAACCATCAAAAGACACTCTGATATTTCAGAATTTATGGAGAAACAGCAAGGCCTGCTACGTGATCCCCCGCATGAGTTGCGGGCAAAGTGTTTGCGTGCTATTCAACTCGCACTCGAAACAAAAAGGAGCAAATTTGTAGCCTTCGGCCTTTCTGGCCTACATGTATGTAACAATTAATTAACATTTTCTACAACTGATCTAACGATGAGAATTTATGCAATTATGTATAGATTTCTTGCACCCCCGCATATGTTTCATTGTGTGGATTTTTAAGAGTTGCAGTTTTGTTTTATTTTTATTGAGTACTGTTCGAAACTTTCCAAATTTATTTGTTCATAATTTTGTGTATTATTAGTCTAAAGAATGAATATTTTGTTTTATAAGCAGATATTCAATAATTTTTTTATTGCAGGGCATTTATTCAGGCCAGTAGATAAACGTTCCTTATTGTTTTCTTTACGTTTATCTGCTACGAACAATTAATTGCGACTGTTAGTTTTTTAATGTGATGCCTGAAAACCTGAAATATGGTTTTTTATCAGTTACGTACTTCCGAGTGATAGCGAAGTGATGGGTTGAACTGTGGCTATATAATAAATGTAGGACAATCTTTAATTTTTTAGAGAATGTTAAATTATAGGGGAAATATATTTTTTATTAATTTCAGAAAATGTTGAGGGATGACAGATTCCAGTCGCCATACGAACCGGAAGATGATTCTTTATGGTTGCCAGCACAAATGTTGCACGCTATGGGTTCCATTCTATCGCAATCTGACGATACTCAGACCGATATGCTTAAAGTTAGTTTACAGTACAATCAATGTTGCCTTCTTGATAATAAGTTTTTTTAATAGAAGGAAAAAAATGTTATAAAACAAAGAAGATTATTGGTAAAAAGAAATTTCTTGGCATATTCAATGAATTTTTTTACAACAATAATAAGCACTCTTCAGTTTTTCAAAGCAATGCCCGCATGATTCTTCTCTGAGTTTAAATATCAAATGATCCAATAATATATTAGAATTTTTAAATGATTTTGAACCCTTCCGTGACACCTGAATGAGGTTTTCTTGATTTTCAAAGGTGTTACTTCAAGTCGCGTGCTCTCAATACTGGACAATGAACGGTCGCTTGATCATTGCGATATTGACGACGTGTTGTGAAGCCTTCGAAAATGGAAATCAAGCCGTGAGAACTGCAGCCCAGGCTGCAACCAGCCAGACGTTGCGATCTTTTTGCCTCTTTTTAGGTAAGGATTCATTCGTGTTTAAACAGAGTAAAAGAAGGTGTGAATGAAAAAATTAAACTCCATATATTCAAGCTATAATCATTCACTTCCTATTTCCCAGATATTAAATAATAATAATATGTGAAATAATATATAATTATTTAAAAGTACAACAGTAATTCCTTCAATACTATTGAATTACACAACCCTGATGGGAAGTTGTTCACCAGAATTGAACGATACACTCTTAGTCTTTGGCAGCCTCAAAATTATTGACCATCTCATTTCGTTCCAACCATAAATTTTGATTTTCAACCACGAATCCCACACTCTTTGAAATTTTTGAACCAGTATTGTCAGAGCTCATTCCACGTATATTTCAGACGAGGAGTGCCAAGAAATGGACGAGAACGCCAAGCGGAACAAAAACGTTCGTGAGAGAGGAGTGTCTTGCTTCAATGAGGCGTTACCGATTCTCCAATATATCTGTTGCAAGCTGGATGAGGCCCAGAAGTAAGTTAATCGAAGACACGAAAGTGCAAGACCCTATGAGTAATTTTAAGGAAATGTTGTTGCAGCAGCTCTCGAAACGGAAGCACCGTGGTATTCTTGTTGGAGTGCCTGCACACACTGATATCTTCCCTTCCTCAGAAAATTCATACCAATTCCCACTTCACGACTTTTCTCTGGCAAAAATTCTGTCCTGCTCTGATAGCTTTTCTGGGAACTCCGAGGGTGGATAAATCCTTCACATCACGGGAAGGAAAAGAAACGGAAGTGGGAAGAGGTTCTGGGTATTTAACAGCATCATTAAGTTTCGATAGTCATCAGGCCAAAACAGTTTATAGGTATTAAATTAGGAGAATTTATTGAAGAGATTTTTAACGGTGTTGATTAGTGTTTGCTATTAGTAACATTGTTTTAATTATATCAGCATTGGGACAGAGTTGGTACGTCTGGTTGGATGTGTGGGTCCACTTAGACCTGTTTTGGAATCAGTATTTCATAGAATGTTGCTCTATCCACCTCCTCAGCAACGTTTGGAACCTTTGAAGGCACTTAGAGAACTACTAAGAAGTCCTAGTCGAATTGTTGACTTTGCTGGACCTCTGCTTGTGGAAGAAGAGAAATCCTGCCAACTGCAAAGCGATATGGCTTTGATGAGACTGTAAGTACTTTCTTCGTGATTAGTTCATCAGTATCGTTATCAAAAATTATCATCTTAAGATATATACCCTTTAAATAATGAGATATCATGCAAGGTAAATCATTTTTCTTTCACTTTCCAGCGCAATGGATTCAATCGAAGAATCAATATCGTCTGGAGTAAATGTTCTCCATGCTAGTGTTTCTTGTATAGTTGCAATGCTATCAGCTCTGCAGGAACTTTGTGAAGGAAAGGCGATCAGTCATAAGTACACTTGCACAATTAACAGCCTCTATGATGACCTGGAAACGTGTGACTATAGAGGTCCATTGACTTACCAGAGTATGGCTCGTCTTCCAAAGACGTACAGGTAAAATTGAGATACATCTAAATCGAAAACTCTATCTGATGTAGATCTTCAACTTTACATTTGTTCTAAAGAAAATCCCTAATCATTTGCATAAGTTGATAATCAAATATAATTTTATAGAGAACAGCTAGAGCTGATGAAGAAGGGAAACTACTCCGATTCTGAATCATCTGGACATGGACCTTCCGAAGATGGGGATTCGACAGATACAGAAGGTCCTCATGAATCTGATGAAGTAAATGAAGATAATAGTGTAGACGATACTGACTATGCTCTGGAGAATGAAAGAGAGAGATTGAGACTGGAAAGGCTTCCAAAGTGTCTACATGTGGGCCGCCAAGTTGCTGAGGAGTGTAATGTGGATGTAGAACGTCACAATGCTAGAAGATTTGTTAAGACTTTAAGGAGTGATCTGATCCCGATGGTTCTTAGTCTGAGGAGCAATATCGAGGTTGATGAAGCTCTTCAGAACTTCGCTTCCGAGTACTGCCATAGTATGTAATTTAACTTTTTGAAATTTGGATGTCTATAAGAAATCTGTTGATAATTTTTGAAATTTCTTCAGGTGTGTTCGCTGCTCAGCAGAAGTTCCAAGATCAGGGAGATTCTAATAGAGATCCTTGTTCACTACTGACGATTATGAATGCTGATGGAATCTATCTGGCAACCTATGCAGCTTTGCTTCTTAATCTGAAGTTGATTAAAATAAATTATTATGAAGAAGAAGGACGACAAGTGCCAATTAATGAGGTTTGTTGAGCTCATCATGATTATTATTCCTTTGTTATTATTCTTTTCTGAATCCGACTAATTCTTGGAACTGGATTACAGGAACAATTCGTAGAGGAGGTACATGGTTCAGGGGTACTGGTTTATTTATCTGCAACTTGGCTTTCGGAACTCTATCAACAAATCCTTGCTTGTAATCTCCTTGAAAAATGTGGTTACAATCCGAATTCGACTGAAAATAGTGCTCTCGTTAATGTTCTCATAGGTTAGCAAAGCTTTTTGACCTTGGTAAAATATATTGAGGATCTGCAACTTCAGTTAAAACGCTGAAAATTTGTAACCTTGCTTACAGATGTTGATGGGATAAGTGGAAGTCACAGAGGTGGGCAGTTCCTTTCTGATTATCGAAGATTGGAACGCGCGCAACTCTCACGTAGTGAACCCACTCCGGAAGCTGAAGCTGGTGCCAAACTGTCAAGACGAGTACTGACTTGTTGCTGGGATAGCATGGTAGCTGTTCTTGCTACAGGTTTGAACCCTTGCAAGGAAGAGAGTGGAAAAGGTATTTTGAGCAAGGATGGAGGCAGTCGAAGTGCTAAGGATACGATTGTTCTGGCTTTGGAAGGACTTCACAAAGCTGCTACGCTGAGCAATGTTTTAGGTAGGATCCTAATCTAAATAATCAATTGTATTATAGTTCTTTGATGGAATTTATATTATTTTGTCTTCAACAATATTTTTTAGGACTGCAAAATCGCTGTGGAGCCATATTTGCCCTGTTAGCTAAGGCAGCTTGTTCCGAGCAGTCAATTTCAAAACTAAGAAGGACCAAAGATGTTCTTAGGCTTAAGTTACAGAATAGAGCCACCAATCTTCATACATCGCATGCTTTAAGTATGGAAGTGCTTCTGGGTAGAGGATTGGAACTTAGTAGTCATGGAAGTGATTGTTGGCCACATGTTTTCACGTAAGTTTAAAACTTATTAAGATTATCAAGCGAGGATAAGATAGATGGATATAAAGCGTATTTTTTTCTTTAATGCAGATGCTGTCTCTATGTGAGTAAACTAGAACACGATTTCTTCGGAAGAAATCAAAACCCATCCATGCCTAAAGTTCATCATAAAAAGGAAAAGAGAGAAGCTAACAACGATTCCAAATCTAATAAGATGAATTTCAATATTGATGAAGACGAGACTTGGTAAGAATCTTCAATTTTATATATAGCAGGTAAAACTTCCTGTAATTATTTTAAACATTTCTTTTATCATTTTCTTTTCACAGTGTTGATGTATATAGCTTTCTGTCAAGTCCCTATACTCAGAACATCGGAATAGACACAATCCCAGAGATCATTCAAGAATCGAACGCTGATAGTCAGTTCAATGGTATTCTTCCAGCAGACTATGCAGCTAAAATTATTTGTGTCTTGTCTCAACAAGTAGACAGACTTTTTGAGGATGCAGCACTCAAATTGAACCTCAGAGCTCTTTGTTCCTTCCTAGCAGCACTCTGCAAAGCAAGTAAAGATCAACTATTCAAGAGTATTGATCGAATCAAAGAGAATAGAAAGGTCTGGTGGAGGAGAAGCAAACCTAGAGAAGATGAACTGAATGTGTTGCTTTTGACCAGGTTGGGAGAAGTGATGCTAAAATGTGTCAAAAGTGGGAGACCTTTGATTCATATCATGAGGGTAGGTTTAGATGAATTCTTGTAGTTCTTTTTTTAATGTTTGTTAATTTGGAATTATATTTCTACACCTCGTTCTAGGTTTGGAGCATTCTAGGCCCACATTTTATGGAGGCAGCTTGCCACAAAGACCGTGGCATCTCCAAGAAAGCTGTTCAATGCATTCATGATTCAATGGCAGCTTTACTGAATGAACAAGTCGAGTTGGCTCATTTCCACTTTAATGAAGCACTTTTCAAACCTTTCGAAAACCTTCTTTGTTTGGAGTTATGCGATAGTGATGTTCAAGATCAAGTATGAAAACAACTGTTATTCTTCCTCTATTAATTTTTCTTCTTTTTCTTCAGTTTATTCTTCACCATCATCTTCTTTCCAGATTGTCAGCTGCATTTGCGAGTTTGTCGAAACCAATCGAACGGAAATTCGATCAGGATGGCGTCCACTCTTTGGAGCTTTAAGGATAGCATCAGTGGGAAATTCGGATAGTGTCGAATCAGCTCCTTTACTAGAAGTTTTCAGAGTCTTCCTTTCAACAGATAACACCCTAGTATTCGCAAATGCAGCCTTAGATTGTATTTTATGTCTTCTTCGGCATGTCAGAGGTTCAACAGACAGTGATAATCTAGATGATGATCAGGATATAGACATTTTGGAAGACAGGAAAATGCGCTTATGTGTCGAGAGTTTGAAATACCTTCTGAGTTGCAGTGATATTTTAGCTTCTATGTACAGAATGCCAGCTTGTCCTATCTTCCATTCTGCTCAAAGAATACCAATGTCAACTATACCTCAGTACGTAGATCCAAATATTCCTAATCTTGAGATCACAAGATTCGACCGAAAAACTGATTCAATACACGAGATTATTCCGGAAATGTCCTACGAAGTTCTGACGAAAATAGATCCTAGTCAAACAATGACTCTGCAAAGTATGGACAGACCTAGTGGGATTTTAAGGGTTTGGTATCTACTCATTGAAGGTCTAGCTAGTGCTACTATGATATGTCCTAGAAGATACCAACCCCATGTGATTGAAACGTTCTTCCATCTTCTAAGAGACACCTTGAATGTTCCTGGACCAGCTTTTGGCTTGTATTGTGTGAACCACCTTCTTCTACCGATGGTACAAAATTGGTTGAGAAAGACTTCGAAGATTATTAGGGGGTGGGATAATTTTGCACCGAACTTCAAGCAGTGCTGTGGTCTCACGACTGACTTAGTTGTGGACTTCATTACTCACTTACAGGGTAGGTGGTATTTCTGTAATTAAACAATAAAGATAATATTTTAAAGGAATAATAATTGTTAAAAAATGGAATTCATTCTTTAATACGATTTATTTGAATTTCAGGTCCTGATGTGGTTAAAAATGATGTATTTCTTCCGGCGACGACGTTGATGTTGAAACAACTATTACTGGTGATGGCGGAGTGTGTTGTCCAACCAACTGAAAGCATAGCTCGACTTGGCTGTGCCTGCATCAGGTTAGTTAAAAATGTTGATATTTTTGGGATTAGCTAAAGTTGCGGAATGCAAAGTATAATTATTGTATCAATCAACTGAACACATTTTACACATTCCTACTAAAAAGAAAAAGAGTAAAAACTACTCGTCTTTTCTTGAAATGAGGATATGAGGAATGTACGAGTTTTATCGTTCGAATAAGCTGGTTGAGCGTGCGTTGTAAGGTGATAATGAAGCTTGACAGGCTGTCGGGTGGGATAAAGTAGCCACCGATATTTGACACCCCGACGAACTCATACCCGCGCACCTTGATTTCTGTCGTCGCATTTTCTCCATATTAATGCACGGCACGCATCCACCGGTAATTCTATCCCCTGGTGACGGGATATCGTTATATAGCCGTATACCTACTATCCTTAAAAACGAAGCAGGTTCGCGGAGGGCGAATAATAACAACCAGTGAATGAAGAACGGGATTTTGCTTGAAATCCTAGTCTTCGATCAGAACTTCAACAAGTCCATAAAAGCAGTGCGACTCCTAGAAAAAAAAATTAAAAATTGCTAGGACTCGTCTTTCCAATGGTCTTTGCGGTTTTTGATTTAATGAAACTAGATTTAGAATAGAGAAATGCCCTTTTTTAATTCTTTTTTTTGTAGAAGTCTCAAGTGTATTTGATATAAAACAATTTCTCATGAGAGAAAAAATAGTTGTTCAGTTGTATTGCTATACATTTAAATATATATTTTGACACCTGTTGGCTTGGAATATGATTATTTACTTTTATGATACTAATTCAGTTTATTATGTAAATTGACAGACACGTACTGGTGAGCAGTGGTCCAAATTTGACTTCGGAGCAGTGGGAGGTTTGTGGCGTCGCATGCTATAGAGCTTGTTCAAACTCTCTCCAGGAGTTACATCAGCTGACGATGGCTTTCTCACCACGTTCTGAATCCTTCTACGGAGATGTTGCTCAAGTTAAAGTAGCGGCGCGTCGAGACGCCTCGGCTGAGGAATCGGAACGTTTACGACAACTGGCTTCCCAGGTCTGTAATCGTTTACTTGTAAAGTCATAGTAACATTCCATTGATAAAATGCGCAGTAATTAATCTACGCCAGAAGTAATTAAACAGCGCCTGCGATTCTGCTAACGGGTACTTATATAAGCTAAAGTCCTTGCTATCAACAAACATTCGCATTCTTTGTTTCAAGTTAGGCTTTTCTTCGATTAATTTCAAGCGGAAAGCATATCTTTGCACTATTCTCTCAGCTAATATATTGATATTAATTAATATTAAAGAATTGAAAGATGTCCTGTTGAAATTAAAATCATTTCAATTTAAAAGAAAATGCTTAATTCTTTGAGAATGGAATAAAGTCGTGGAATAGGCAAATATGCTTTCCTCCTGACCTGACTTGCTCCCAGGTAAGCCAGCTGCGAGAGATATTGACTGCCATCAAGAGGCAGAGTGCGGCGTCACTGCTTACGACACCTTTCCAGGATTCGATGACGATTGAGACGACATTGATTGACCAGCACACTACTTCCTACCCCGTCGGTTGTAGGCAGCACACCACACTCCCTGATTACACTAACACTACGTCGAACACGGGCCCCCATTGGCTCTAGTCGTCCACGGTAACTCTCGTCATGGATTTTAAATTTTCGACCCCCCCTCGGTTTTAATCCCGTTTTAAAACGTGATACGTAGTTCTCAAAGTCCAATGTCTTCAACGTCAGAGTCATCGATACCAAATGTCGGTAGGCCAAGACCCTAGTTTATAAAATAAATTTTGAGTTTAATTCACATTGGACCCTGATTTTAGAATATCACATTAAGCTTTTTGAAAATTATAGCTGCTTTTAGAAAATAAATTTTATGCTTTCTCCAAATTGTACCCTGGCTTTAGAAATTGACTTTTGAGTGGTGGAAATTTCTTGAAGTAAAATATTTGAGGAGATAATCAATCGGTGGAAACGGCCTACCGATACTTTTTCGATTAATTAGTTTGAATCACCTTGAATCACTTTAATGCACTCGCTGGTAGAAGGCACAGGAAATCCAGCTGTAGGATCTCATCGACTGGGTCCTTCTGGTTTTTTTTTAAATTATTATTCGTTCGCATCATAGCTTTTTGAATCGTAAACAAAGAAGGACCCTGTCAAGAGATAGAAATCATTGCGTTTGAGTGGCACAGTCTTGCGAATCACCATTAAAATCCATGGCTTGAGACCATGGCTAGAATATCTCACTCTCAAATACGTGCAATAATTTTGACTGTATAATGTACATATTATGACACCTCTCATAGAAAATATGCAGCTTTAGTAGTGCGCGCACATTTTTTCAGACGAGTGATTTTTAAATTCACATTTCCTAACATTAGTCATCACCGTTGATACTCCTCTGTATGTCCTCTTTTATACCAACACTAACAATAGTATTAGATACCAGATTGATATTCTTTTTTGTACTAACCAGCATTTTTAAAAAGTCAATGTGGTTCTCAAATCTCGTCTATTAAATATGTTAAAAAATAGTTACATCTAAATATGAAATAAGTTATTATATCCTTTAATCAAATAATAAATTAGTACTGGAAGGTTTTAATTAATTTTAATTGACTAGATTAGAAAATCAAGTGACTCTCGCTTTCCCGAAATGTCTCTTTAGTCCCTGGTGACATTATTCTTTTAATATTGTGCCTTAGGTATTCCTCCTAGAGGAGCAACGAGCAGATGACGCTTCAAGGTCTTCCGATGGCAGATCCTATGTCTTCCTGCTGTACCCACCATCAATTGAAACTACTCTTAACCCGGATTTGTTTATAGTAAGAGTGCACTTGAGAGCGTTAGTTGTTGGACTTGTGGTTCACCAGATGCTTCTTCACTGCATTGCAAGTGTCCTTCTTCAAGGCTCTGGTCCTTTGGTACCAAGGTGCATAAATATGATCGAAACTAATAATTATTCATTAATTGTATTTTTCCACAAATAATTTGACAGCCTAGAACTTATCCCATAATGATAATATTCATTCTTTTCAGTATTTCTCATGTGATTCTGAGTCCGACAACCTCATCATCAAAGCTACCAGCATCTGGAAACCTATTACACTTGAAGCCCCATCACATAGACACTTTCCTCGCTGCCTTAGACCTTTCCTACTCAGCAGCCCTAAAGTTCGATGCACGACCAAGTCTCAAGTTTCTCATTCAAAAGGTAGCGAATCTTGAGAAGCCTGCTAACCTCTATCGCCAAGCTGGAGCCTCATGGATGATCAAGATTATGACGCTCTTCGAATTGTCTCTTCAAGAAGTTGAACGAACTGAGGTCGATCTTGAAAAAGTCAAAAACCTCCTGGGAAGAGATTCCAAGGACCAAGATCGGAAATATTCTGACCTAATAAAATACCTAAGACACCTACGAGCTGCATTTGATGAACTCTGTGAAACTTATTCTGAAATTGTCATTGATAAAGATGGAAAGTATACAATGATTGATGGATTTTCTGAAAGGAAAGTTTTCCTGCTTGTTGCCCAACCTGATGAATATGCAGAAATTAAAGGTGAGGGTCTTAGAGAAGAGAGAACACCTGAAAATTCTGGATTTGCGATTGAAGATGATGAGGATCAGGAGGACGAGATTTATAATCCAAATCTTGATGACGAAAGTGGTTTGGAAGAGCTAGGTCTTGAGATCGATAGAGAAAAGGATGAAAGACCATTCAGATTGTCAGATTTGGCTGTTGAGTATTCTACTGATTCTGGACCTGAATCTGAACCAGAAACTGATGACTCGAGACCTGCTTCGAGATTGGGTTCCAATAATGATAGAATTGTTTATCCTGATAGGTCAGGATGTACTTCCAGTGAAGGTTGCATTGATTCAAAATATCCTTTCACACCTGAACCTCTCAATATTTCTTTCAGTGAGGATCAGCTTTTGAGTGAGAAACGACATTCTAATAACATTTTACTGAGACCTAGAAGTACGATAGAGAAGAAGTGGAATAATGAAGAAAAGGAAGAACTAGAAGAGATGGATGAATTGGAAAATTCTGTTAAACATCATCCAGAAAGAAGAAAAAGTGATGTTTGTCTTCTTTCTCGAAGAAATAATTTGAAGTTTGTTTCTACAGATTCCAGTGGGAAAAGTTGTGGATCTCCTCACAGAATCTCTTTTCGATCCAGATCAGCAATGGAGCTAAGGTCCTTTGAGTTAAGAGGGCCTTCTTTAAATAAAATTGGTATGAAGAAAGAAAAAATTTGTGATGAATTAGAGACAAAACCTCCTGATAATGTGGAAGCGCTTCTAGAGGATTATAAGAGGAGTAAGAGAGGGTTTAGAACAAATCCTTTTTTGGAAGATGACGATGAGAAAATGCTTGCTGCGAATCAATATATTTTTAGTCAGGTGTTTGAGTTCGAGTTTCAAAAGAAGAGTGTCATTAATAAGGATAGTGAAGCTCATCGAAAAGCCTGGGCGGAGACGTTGAATGCTACTTTTGATTGGGTCTTGGCTTTATCAGTGAGTAACAATTTTGACTTTTAAAGTTTTATTAGGATTACAACATCCATTTTTATTCAGTTTTTTTTTGTTTATAATACAAGACTTAATTGATTAAATTTACTTTTCTTTGAGTGAAAAAATATTTCTCAGTATGGTTCTTTTTTCTTGGAAAAAATTGATTCGTTTTTGAAGTCGTTGATAACAGTATTTGTTGATATTGACTCCAGACATTAAAAAGGGCGACTCAGTTTCGTCCAAACTAGAATCCCCACTGATTACAGATCACAGATAATTAGAAAAGGGACAAATTGTTCACAGGATGAGCGATTGGCGCCGTTACTTCCGGTCCTGGTAGGCGGCGTCAGGATCTTGACGAGACACGCAACTGATCCGTCTCTGAAGCAGAGATTATCGGCTGTCTTTCATCGTATCGCAGTACTATATGGCTTTACAACAAACTAAAGGAAACTATTCAGTATTCTCAACAGAAAAGGTAATTAAAAAGAAAAAAATAAGGATCAATTAATCGTAAGATTTGAGTGACTTTCTTTATTTTATGAGTTATAAAATAGAAAGTTCAGAATTTTATTTTATATTACAGTGAGGAAAAGGATTATGAAAAACTCATTTAATAGTGTCAATGGGGTATTGTCAGTTGAGCAAACTTTTATTTGAGGCAAATTAAATTTTATTGATTTGCTTCAAATATAGAAGTTTAGTTGATCATAATTGATTATATAGCATTGTAAATAAATATTTTATTAGTCCTACGTTTAAATGAAAGTTTATTTATTCAAAGTTCTGGGCAGATGCTGGATTAGATTTTATATGTTTAGCTTTCTACTGAATGTTGGTATCATGATCAAACTTTTATTTAAGGCAAGTTTAAAACGTAAGGAATAATTATTAAACTTGTTAAGCCTCAAATTTTTTTCCTCACACTAAAATTCTATCGCCAAATCTTCATCTTCTGAGTAAGATATAATGCAATTAGGAGGACATTTTGTATTTTTAGTATTATTATAATTCAAAATCGGGTGCTTTGATCTTTGATGTATGTAAGAAAAGAGTGAGGAATTAATCAAATTTTATTCATGAATGTAGAATGAGTATGTTTCTTATGCAAGAAGAGTTAAAAATATGTTAATGTGTGTTATTTTCTGACAAAAAAAAAAAATGAATGTGAAATCAAAGTGAAGGAAAATTCGGTACAATCTTAATATGTATTGATTTTTGAAACTGGGTTTTAAATCTACGAAAAAAATTGCAAATGATAGGGATGATGAAGATGAAGAAGACATAAAATAAAAATAAAGATTGACAGAATTTTCCTTGCATTTTTAAAATAATAATATTAAATATATAAAATGTATATGGGAATAAGCTGATGATGAATCATTTGTGAAACGACTGCACGATTCAGTATTTTTGCGATGAATGGCCGCATATTAAATAATGACAATATACGCAAGCTCTCTTGCTTTTTGAATGGTGGTGGTTTTTATTTTGTATGACTCACCTTTATTTATTTCTGACTTTTTAAAGGTACTCAAGATATTTTTAGGGGACAAGGAAGAGCATTGAAGGGCACATTTAAATCTCGTATGTGTCTTTTCTTAGTGTCTATAAGACGAGACCAGTATATTATTTATGATCTATTATGTTCGTACGGCATTCGACGATTATTTATGCTCTTTGCGCTTAACTGTAGTTTGTGGTTCCCTCGTAGGCGAGGGCACTGCGTTGAAGTATTTGGTTTCAACAAGTCGTAACTTTGTTACTCTCCAGAGAAAAGTAAGTATTTCAATGAAGGTCTGCTATGTCGAGTGCCACTATTTGATATTATGCCGTATTTAATTTCATCTCATTATAATACGATATAATATCATGCTTCACACTCGGTTAGTCGATGTATTTTTATCTATGTATCTGCAATAAGTTTATTTTGAAAGGTGTTTGTATAATCAATCGAATTTTTTTAGGTAAACGAAGTTCCCTTGGAAAATTGT
Organism: Synergus magnus; assembly: GCA_032275165.1. NCBI lineage: Eukaryota > Metazoa > Arthropoda > Insecta > Hymenoptera > Cynipidae > Synergus > Synergus magnus. Next base: position 13,496,877 of record JAUESH010000008.1, on the reverse strand, counting down.
TCCTTTTGAGAGCTTATGCTTTCATTTTGAGTTTCTCTTGCAAATGGTAGGTAGGAACCCAATGAAAAATGATAAACCGACAGGATAAAGAAGGCTGATGAGAGAAAGAAAAAAAACGAGAGGAGAGATTTGAGTTTGCGTCTGCGGTTGGCCAAGCCGAGTCATCCGTGTCTCGTAAAGAGAGAAGCTTACGAGCAACGGCCGCCTTGCTTTATTCCATGGCTTTATTCCTCAAGTTCCATTGGCAGGAACTGTTGAGGTTGTAAACATCAAAGGAAGAAACAAAAATATCTCGAAATTACATAGACGACAGGTTTAGGATTTTTATCTAGCCTCTCTGATGCAGACTGTAGTCTCGCAGTTCGTAAAGCGCATCTTCACCGGATATGAGTGCAGAAGACAAGAGTTCTCTCGTACCTTTACCCCATTACTCAACCCCTTTAATATTCTCGTCGCACGTCGTAAAATAGAATGAAAAGTCTCAAAAGTCGATGATGTCAATTTTTGTCTGCGGTCGTTTGTAATGAGAAACACTCAGGAAAAATGACCGTTCTTAAGTTCCAAGTGAATATTTTTTATTAGTTTGGTTTGGTGCTGCATTTTTTCTTGAACTTGTAGAGATACAGAGAAAGAAAGAGTTCTGTTATGTCAACCCGTTATAGGGGTGAATTTTCCAGAGTAGTGCAGAATATAGTTATTACCTGTGAGCACCAAGAGAAATGGTGGATTGTACAAGTATATTACAGGTAGAATGAACTAAACCATGGGGTAGAATAGTAGATTGCTAATAAAGGGAGATACGAACGACAAGCCATGGTACCGGCTGGCCAGACCGCAACTATCCATCGCTTCGTCACTCGCGCAACCTTTAAATATTAAATGGAGCTCACTGCGCTCGTAAAAAGGATTATCCATGCGCCCTCTCAACGCCCCCAGATACAACCATGGCAATTTATCAGTTTTCTCCACGTCTTCCTGTCTCGTTTGTTACTTTCATTCGTCTTTTCATAATAAATCAATAGTAGGTTTTATTTATACTTTTCTCTGCTGACAATTATCTCTACAAAGTCCTAGAAGATTTGGATTTGGGAAGAATAATAAGAATAAGATCAGGTTGTGAAGCGAAGACGTTAAGAACGAATTTGGCAAGATTTTATTTCATGGAAAATATCTGCGTATGTACAACAATATATCATTTCTTTCCCGAGGGTTGAGAAGTTCATAAAATCGAATCTTGACAAGACTCATCTCGGTGTGTAACCTACATTAAAGCCTCCTCCTTCACTCATGAAAACGTGTCCCAATTGATTTTAAAAATCACACTTCGCAGGTCTATTAATCAAGTAATGAGATCTAACAAAGAGGTGACACTTCTGGTTTCCTCACTCTCCAAACAAATTTACACATTTCATATCACACTGACCATAATCTCTATAACTGGTTCATCATTTTGTAATTTTATCACTGGTTCACTCGCATACACTTTTCCTCAAAAGTCTGAAGTTCGATGAAGAAACAATGAAGAGGTGTGAGTTTAAATACCCTGAAATTTGAAAATTGGTTCTAGCTACTGGATTTTGGAATCCTTAGTCTTTGAAGTTCGAAGCCTTTCTAAGCAGACTTCATTTTAATTCTCATTCTAAAAGATTTCAGCCTTTCTGAACTGGAATGAGAAAAGGATCTTCTGATCCTTTTTGGAAATTTCAGTAAGGTCTCCAGACATCATTCCTCTGTTCGTTTTCTTCCCCCATAACACCAATTTCAAGTCTGTTGCTACTGATGGTAAGATTCCCACTGGCGATTGTGACTTGGTCCTCGCTGAGGTCGCCATGAAGGTGAAGGTGAATTTGATTTTGGTTGACAGTACTGTAGAGCTGAGGATATAAAACCATTGGAGCTGGGCTGATATAGTTTTGTCCAGGATTGTTATAATAACCTTGGTAGTTTGGATTGTAGTTGTGGGAAGCTACTGGGACGGGAGTTGCTGGACCTGGAGTCCATGAGCCATAGTGGTACCCTGGACTGGCACTTCCGGTTCCTCCACTGGAGAAGATTTCCGGTTCGGTGGGTTTCCCCGGCACTAGGGGTAACGTTGTCGTTGATGCTCCATGTCCAGGGTACATGGACACACAATTTGGAGTGTAGGCGTCCTGCTGACCCTCTGATGGAAGGACTGAAAAAAAGTAAATTTAAAAAATCAATATAATAACAAAAGCAAACAATTATTGAAATTTCTTTAATTAGAAGATTTACTCATTGTTTTCTTTCTTTTATTATCGTCCTTAATTATTATTAATGAAATCTCTTTCTTAGGAGAGGTACATGACTCACTTAATACGAGAAAGTTTCATTAACATTGCTATCATCATTCAAGGAATACAATGTAGACGCATAATTAAGTCATTACAAAGAAGTTTATTTTAATCAAAAGCACTCTTTAATGACACGATATACTGAGTCAATTTTCGCTAACTACATTTTACACTTACCAGAGGGTAAAGGTACTGGTTCTGTGGTAGGATGATGGGCAAGGGACTCCCCAGGGTACGAGAATGCTCCACCTGGAATTGGCGAATATGAACCACCACTTCCTGGAGGAGCTGGATAAGATGGTGCGGCTGGCGTATATGACCAATCCGTCGTACTTGTATTCGTATCTGAAATCAAATTTATTTCTTTACAGAATAACTGTTTAAGATAATCCAAATTAATATTCCAATTTAAATTCATTCAGGGTGTCTACTGTGTGGGAATTTAAGGAAATCCGGGAATTGACAAAAAATTCGGGAATTGTCCTTGATTTTATTTTTGATGCGGGAAGTGGATTTCCGGTTTGAAAAAACTTTTTTGAATAATCAATTTTATAGATATTTTTATTTGACACTTGCAACTTTTATTAAATTATTATTAAATTAAACTCGTCCTTGGAAGATGTAGAAATTTATGAGTTTGAATTTAAAGTAAAAAGAATTTTTCAAAATGATTGTGAAAATAATCTCTGGAACCATGTAAAATATTTCAGTCGAAATTAGACATTCTTATGTTAGGACTTCGACAATTTGACTCTTTTGTTTACATACTTAAAGAGTCTCCTAAATTGGATCCTCTCAAAACAAACATATTGCCTCTTGATTAAAATGTGTATCATTCTAGAAATGGCTCTTGTTGATATTTTCACGAAGCCAAAAAGGGTCAGGTTTATAATTTCTAAATGTTTATCTTTTCTGAGACGATTTATAGTTCTTAGAAATTTCCACCTGAGTTCATTGTTTCACTTGGCCTCTTTTGATTTGTTTCTGTTGACTGACCTTTTCAGACCCTCAATAGTAAGATTTCGAAATTTACAACCTTTTTCTTTTAGTTTGCTTTTGACTCTCGTCCGGAGAGGTTGGAAAAAAAACTTAATCCGATAAAGTCAACGCGTAACGTGCTCGCGATTAATCTAGATTATTTAATTAATTTGTATTCTTTATTACGTTTCTAAAGTGTCTTTTCTTTTGTTTTTTTTTTTTTTTTTTTTTTTTTTTAAGTTTTATTACTTTTCAAGTGTATTGTGAAATGTGAAGTGGTTTTTCCGACTCGGTTGTCTTCTGGCTAGCAAAGTATGCTAGAAAAATAGGTGCTATACAACACAGAAGGTAATTAGAATTTCGAATCTCAAAAATCTGACTCTTTTTAAAAATATTGGCATTATTCCAAAGATTTATTCAAAGGGTCTACTGTGCGGGAATTTAAGGAAATCCGGAAATTGTCTGGGAATTTCCTGGGCAAAATTTTGTAGACACCCTGTCATTTTTTTTTTTTTTTTATTTAAAATTGTATATGAATTATTTTCCAAACAAGAAATTCTTAACATTAATTAACAATTAGTAGCTTTAAATTTGGAAATTAAAAAAAACACATTTTTGACTTATCCTACTGTTTTTATATAAATACATAATCGGCCATGAATGAAATTTCGAGTGAGTAATGTTGATGTATTAATTAACGTGAGTCACCAATTGAAGCGGTGCGGAAGGATAAACGATTACTGGAAGCGAATGCGTCGTGTGTCACTTTAATAAAAGCGATTAAATTCTCTGAAAGTTGCAAGAATCGGAAGTCACCCAAGAAATCGGCTTTGTTATGAATAATATAAATTATTCATAACAACATATTCATAACATATATAAATTATTACTATTATTTAAATAATCTCGGAGAGGAATGCAGTAACAAATTCGAATATTCGATACAAATCGGTAAATTGGAAATTAAACACTTAAATGGATAGGTAGATTGCTGACGGAAGGAAATGAAAGGTTTAACGACCTTGCTCAATCTTTTTCGGCACTTAAAACAAAGCGAAATAAAACGAGTGAAAATGACTCAATCGTTTACGAAACTTACGTTTTTCTTGATAAAGATAATATAAAGAATTGGGTTAGTGGATAATCTGTTTACTAACAATTTAGTATTTCAGGTTATTTTTATCTAACTGAAGAAGTGACAATTTTTTATCATACATACTTAGAATTTTTAGATACATATGTACTAAGAATGTATGGATAACTCTCATAAAAATGTAATTCCCAGAGACTATCAGTAGTTAATTTTCTCAATAAGTTAAAAGAGTGATAAAATTGTTAATTTCCATTTCTGCTAATGGAATATTTACTGAAAGAAAACCTTGACATGTGTACTTGAATTCTTTTTACACTTTACCTTGTCTTTGTGAATAATAGATGAGTAAAGAAGCAAAGGTAAAATAAAGTTCATCGTTTATTTATTAAATATCATAAAATTATTAACTTGAAAGAAAAAATATTTGACAATAGCAATTTTTGTTCATATTAAAGGAGGAAATTTTAAGAAATGGGTCTCTAGACTTAAATATTTATAATGAAACATAATATATGTATGCATAGATAAATCGAACAAGGTAAAGCATATGACTAATAATAAGATATTGTGGGTTTTCCCAAGTCTCTTAATTACTTTCCTTCTTACAAATTTATGCAGAAATTTTCGCGCTGAGTTAAGTTAATAATGTTTGATTAAATTCTGAAATCTTTTTACTGAATTTATGTTCATATTTCAAGTTAAGGTAAAAAAAATGTTAAGGTGTGGCAATTTTAAGGTTTCTTTTTTACTGTATGTATCTACATGATTTCGATTGGTATCGAATTTTCTTTTATGGGCCGAAAATAATCTTCTGTAGCGATTACGATTTCTGAATGGATGAACATTTGAGAAGAATTGAATTCTCGCGTTTATTGGATGCCAGCGATCATAATCGAGATGAGTTTAAGCGAGATCGGTTGTGAAATCGGCAGTTTCGCATACGCGATGAACGGGCGACTAATCTCGTGGAAAGTCTGTCCATTGGTAATTCCTGTCGACTACCATCCGGTTGACTGTCGCTTTCGTTGCAAAAGGATGACAAAACTCGATTCTCAAGGGCGAGCACCGATTCTGTGAATCCCCTACCTCGACCACGTCGCCGACCTCATCGTCGAGGCAGTTTCGAAACGAGGTCCGTATTCTGTATTCCGTCTAGAAAAAGGTTTCCCTGATCTCGCAAATACCTCTCAGATTACTCTTTTTTTTTTTTTTTTTTTTTTTTTTACCAAAAACTGGTTTTAATTAAAACCAAAATTTGTATTTGAACAGATCAGAATTCCACCTCTTCGTGCAGTTCTTCAAATTGCAAAGAAGTAAAGAAAGAAATTTAATTAAGCTATTCAAGGCGTTTGAATAATTAAAAATCGATTTATATTTCCTTCGGTCAATTCGATGAGGAAATTTTCAGTTCACGGAAGGGACAACATAATCAAGTCTAAAAAGAATTATTGACGTGGCTAAAGTTTTTAGAAGTCTGAAGTATTCGTCAGTATAATAAGTAATTTATTCATATTTGCAGGAAATACTTTTTATATCTTTCTCAGAAAAATTCGATATTTTTTTAGTTCAGTAATATTTCTTTAAAATCGCTACTTTAAAGACGAAAAATGAAAGAGGGGAATTTAATATCGTTTAAATGACATTTTTTATTACGTAATTGTGTATCATGTAAAATGCAGTTACAAATTTCTTTGTACTAACTTGTTGTCCTCTTTTATTCTATCTTCTTTAAAAATATAACGTGTTACGTATAGGGAGATAAATATGTTAAGCCGTGGTCCATCTGACTCATACACTATCCGAGAGGAGACATTATTTATAAGAGGTCAGTAACGAAACACTCATACGAGAAAAGAATAAAAAAATCGAAAATCATGGAATCGTAATTTTTAACATAAAGTAATTAGTCTTGATCTCGATATTATTATGATTATATTATTTGCAATTTAAGTATAGTCAATAGGAGTTGAGCTCTCATGAAACTTTCTAAATTGTTTGTGAACCTTAGTGAAATTAAAGCCAGAATTAAGTGCTGATTGCGGTCAGAAGAGCTGAAACAAAGCGCGAAAAATATTATAGAAAAGTTTCATAAAAAAGTTACTGTCTCAAAGTTAAGAACTTCACGAATTATAAATTAGATGGTTAAATCTTTACGCGCCGTGGTTTTACGGTAGTTAACATTTACGAGAAAAATAGTGAGATAATACTTTATTAGAGTGCGATTTGTTCAAAGCAGTGTACATATTTTTAAATTTCTACAAAGAATACAATTGTTTTAATTTATTTGCTTACAAACGGGTGATCGATTTTCCACATAAATAACACACAACAAAATTAAAGGGAAAATCCCATTACACTAAAAATAAATTTAATTTAATTTTCGCAGTAATTGAGGATAAATTCTCCATACTCGTTAAGATGCAAAACCGCAAAGAAACGATTAACTGTTTAAGAGTAGTTGGAATTGATGTTGTTTTACCTTTCACATGACTCTCGAGTTTTTTTTCGCTTCATATTTTTTTGGGGGAATCCGTTTACGTACCGGACAGTGATTAACTTTTAAACATCTGAATGATGTTAAAATGAATTTTTGGTTCATACAAACTGAAAACATTCATCAATAATTACATATCCACATGTAAATAAGCTTCTGAATTATTTATTCTCAAAATGTCTTCGGGGCATGTTTGCACCGTCTGTCTTTTTAAGGAGAAATGCGAATTGAAAGGAAGATGAAAAAGGAAATAAAAGAAACTAAGTATTGGCTTTTGAGGAGTTCAAACGTCTAGAGTTCCTTTTCTTTCATTCTAAATCTTCTGGTCCAGTTTCGCCCTTCCTCTTCTTCTCTCTTGGTATCGTTTTGATGCTCTTGCTTCCTTGGCGAACCTGAATTATTATTATCCAACAGATGGTCGTTCCTCCTCGCTTCTACGTGGCTTTGTTTTGTTATTGCTGTTCCGGTAATTGCAGCAGATACGGACCGATTTCGATAATCACTCCGGACGCCTTCGTACACATAAGTATATCTCGGGCGGCCCCCTTTGAGAATTTTTGGAACGACCCCGACCTTCCGACGGTAGGCGTAACGTCAGTTTTACCAGTTTTCAGACCCACGACCTCGACCTTACCCGGTAGTAGGCGGTTCCCTCCATTTCGTCGACACTGTCCGATTCAGTTTAAAAAAAAAAATTAGGAACGGATAACCAATTTCAATTTTGTCATTATTCCTCGATTATGTCATCATTTTAGCCTATTTTCATGAGAGTCTTTGCAGAGATGTTTTAAATTTCAGTCGTAATGAGTGAACCTTCCTAGCATAAAGTAATAAGTAAAATGAATAGGTATTAGCAAAAGCTCGTTATACGCTCATTGTGATTAAATGCAGAACATCTGGGGTTTTGACGATTGGGTACCGGTCACCGCGATTTACCATCAATTTTCACGATCGGTCCGGAAGTCTGTCGGTTTCGTAGACTGCAATCGGCGAAACCGCGTACCTCTTGACCGAAGAAACGCACGAGTCCTGACCAAAGGAACTTCGACCGAGCTGTTTACTACCGCTCTGCGGGTGTGAAACCACAGCGAGGTGGTTTTGGTGCTTAGTCCCCATCTACTTAAACGAAACGTCCATCGACCGCCGTTATTTCGTCGTTTCTTGGTTTCTTTCCTAACTCCCTCCCCCACCCAGTTTCTCCTTCCATAAACCTTCCTAAAACTTCCTGTTTTTCCTATCACATTTGATTCCACTTCATCCAGTTGTACAGTACATTAAAGAACCATTTTTCTTAATGTTATTAATCCGACGGTAGATCACAATAAAGTATACGCCTAGCCGTGATTCATTTCAACTAAAACAATCTTGCCCTCTTCATTTTCAATTTTTTTTCGTTTCTAGAATCCTAGAAATGAAAAAAATTGAAACTGAAGAGGGCAAGATTGTTTGGGTTGAAATGAATCGAGGCTAGGCGTGAGTATTTTAATAAGTTTGTCTTACGATGATTGAAATAAGATGATTCAAATAAGATTCCTTTCATAAAGTTAACCAGCCTTGCCTGAATACGCTTTGCAAACGCTTTCTCGCTAAGCAAGCGTGAACAGCTCGAAGCTTTATGTTTCATAGCAGTGACTGGGTTCTAGTTTATGAGCATGGTGTTCGATGATCTGGTCTGTCGACTGGATTCGCTCGATTTTCTTCTAATTCGCTCGAAGGAAGAAAAAAAACGAAAAAAGTGGAAAAAGAGAAGAAAACGAGTCCGCGAGCACGTCGCGAGATCCTGTCGTCCCCGAGGAGAAACACTATCCCCGAGACGAGATACTTTATATAAGAAATCGTTGATGGTAAGCGATACGCATTGGCTGGCAAGAGTTTCCTGAGCGATCTCGTATATGCGTATGCGTAAGACTTCTTGCTGTACCGCTAGGTGTGCGAATATCAATATACGCGTAAATCCTACACGCATAAGTATATATACATATCGGGCAAAAGCGAGGCAAAAGTATATCGCAACGACGCAATATCGACTTACGTTACACGACCGAAAGAGCATCTATCTCGGTGGGAACCGAAGCCCCACGTGCTTCGTCCAAAGACGTCTTCTTCTTTGGCTGAAGCGACGCGAGGCGAGCTGTCAACTTGAGATGTGGCGCATTCCACGACTTATGAAGTAGGGATGTTCAATTCTTTGAAAAGAATCGATTCTTGAGTTGATCCAAGATCAAATAGACGAAAATCAATTCTTCAAAAGATCAACTTGGAAAGAATC
>JAUESH010000008.1:13458416-13472003 GCA_032275165.1 Synergus magnus | reverse complement strand
GTATGGAAGAAATACTGTTTGTTGGAAGTGGCACTCGATCAATATGCCGTTATTCTGCAGTTGTGTAAATTATTACGAATGTTTATTTTATAAAAATGAAGAGTGATACAAGTCTTCTTTGATGATCACATCTCTACCATCTCTTTCATTCAGGAGCTAAAAATTCTAGTTATATTCCCTCCATTCATCTCCAGCATCAAGCTTCTCGACTCTCATTTTGTCCAACGATCTCCGAGTTAAAAATACAAACCCGGATGGTCCTCCAGAGACAAGAAAACATCAACCAAGAAAACTAAACGAAGTTCGCATTGTGCGTGGTGCAGTTTCAGTAAGGAGAATCTCAGATGTAAAATCCGCGGTAAGAGGACGAGGGACAATTTGAAGGAGTAAAAAAAGATAAACTAGCATGCCGGAGGTGTAGGAGGAGGAAGAAGACGAAGAGGGAACATTACTCTCGGCTGGCATAAGATGCATGGCACGTGGGAAAGGCGAAAACAGCCCCTTAGTCCGCCATCTTTGCCACCACCATTTCGTCTTTTTAGAACGGGTAGGTAAGTAGCTGAGTCTTGGTAAATAGGTAAAGAGACCTGGTGCTCTCTCCACTTCCCTTCTCCATCGTTCTCCACTCTTCTCCTGCCATCATCTATCATTTCTGCACCTACTGGTTCAACGATTCGCTACCTTCACTCTGGAGAAAGGAGATTTCAGAGAGGGAGAAAGATATTAAAGATGGATGCTGGTTGTAGAACATGTAATTGTCTCGAAAGAATTGTCTATTGTCTATAATTTGAGATTTATTCATCTTATCTCTTCGTATTTTCTGCAAGAAGGAAATTGTTCTTTTACTTCTTCAAATAAGTATTGCTTCTCGAGTTCGACAAAAAGAGTACTCATCAAATCATATATATATATATGGTATATATATATCTCCTATCATCTACATCCCTGAATTTTACCAGCAAGTTATAGATTGGAAACAGGAATCAGTAATCGGTAATCGGTTCAACAAGATAGTTTTGGCACCATCTATTTTAGGTATAAAAAAAGTGTGATGGAGAAAGATTAAAGAAGATTCGATCCATATAGAAGATGCAGCGTAGACAGAAGAAGTCAGAACAGAATGTACAATCAGTGTGATTGTTTGACACCCCATAATCAGCGTCCTTACCCCTTCCAGAGTGGTACCATCAGAGCGGCTTCTCGCTTCTCTCCTCACTTCGTATTATACTCTTGTCTTCCTGATCTGTCCCCCTTTGCCCCTCCTCTGTCCCTCTCTAGTCCTGTTTGTTTCTCTCACTCTCTCTCTCTCTCTTTGTCTCAGAAATCCTCTTTGCCTCTCCCTGATTATGCTTGCTCCTTGTCTGACTCGCGAAGCATTTGTGCACTGGGTCTGCTACCACTGCCAGGGCTCATTACCCCGATCACGACTCGAGATGAGAGTCGAGAGAAGACGAGGAACGGACACGGTTATATTATAAGAGACAGAAATAATGCTCACTTCCCTTTTTTTCTCACCCGAAGCCTTCGCTCGAGGTCGTTCTACCCTCCGAGTGCTGTGGCATCTTGACTTTCTTGGGAGAGTGCTGTCTCTGAACGAGATATGTTTTTCAATCCCTTGCAATTTTTTAGTTGATCATTCAACCGGAAAAACTTGCCGGTCTCTTCTGATTGTTCTAATTTTTATTGAAAAAATAATTACAAAATCGAAGACTTGGATTTTCTGAGGTCAAGAGGAGTAATATAAAAGATAAATATTTTACCTAACGCCTGGAGGAATGGAAGACGAGGAAACTAAGGATAAGAGTGAGGAGGACGAAACATCAGAAAGACAGAGAGAGAAAGGGAGGAACGAATCCTTGGACGGATTCAGTTTCACTTTCAGTCAGCAGCATCCTCTATTGCAAGCGAAGCGAGGCGTAAGACAAAAGAAGAAATAATGGCGAAGGGCAAAAACAACATGGATCCAGCGATCGATCGCCCCTCGATCGGACGCGATCGATCACTGGATCCCTGGTATTACGCAGCGTGCACGTGAGTTGTACGTGAGTGCATGATCTTGTCCGATCCAGCGTTTGGAATCAGAATTGGTCAGTGGGGTGAGACAGAGAGAAAATTGCACCCACCAACGCTCGCACAATCATTTCGCACTATGCTCGCTTATAACTCCTGTTCAAGTTTGGCGGTCCGTAATCGGATCGGAACTGCTCGAGATGAAGAGGAGAGCGAGATAAAAGTGGGAGGAGAATAAAGAGAAAGAGAAAAAGGGGGTAGGAGTAGGATTATTAAGAGTAGGATTATTCCGATTTTTTGTTTAAGAATAAGATAAATAAGAGTAAGAGTGGAAATACTGAAAATAGGAGGGAGGAGCATTGGAAAGGAACAACGAAAGACAAAAAGGAAAGATTTGATAAAAACTTATCCGAGAAAGACGTGCTAGAAAGTGGTAACTGTTGAAAGGGCACTACCTACTGTCTGAATACCTGGAAGATACCTCCTAGAGGAACATAATGCACCTGCAATGGAAAAGAGTTCCTTTTCTTCCAAGAGATGACTTAAACTTCGTTCGGTGTTTTTTTTTGACCGACATTTTTTTCAAGAAGGACGTAAAATCCATCGGGGTAAACGAGGTAATCACAACAGTGGACGATCTTCGAGACCGCGGGGTCGTTGCTGGTGGGGGCGACGTCGAGGGCGAGGCGCGCGATGAACAAGAGAAAAGGAGGTAGGGGAGGAGGTTGGGGCACAGAGAAACCGCAACGCAGCTTCAAAGAGGTCTTCTTACCAGCAGCGACTAGTAGGGGCGCGTCTACTTAACTTTGATCAGGTCGGGACCGCTGATGCGAGACGAACCCGGGCAGGCGAAAAAAATCCTTCGACCTTCTCTTCTTTTTTACACCACTGAATTATCGACGCGCTTTTCGCTGACCAAGAATTGTGGACAAAACAGCCCGATCGGTAAAATTGTAAGACTGGTGGGTCAGTTTAGAGTTGGCTGTCGATGGGTCGGTAACGCTTCGGGGAGAACGGGACACTTTCGAGGATGTTCCAAAGGCGCAGAGTAGGATCAGCAAAGGGAAGATGGAACAGCAGGTTGAATGTCGTTATTACGTTGAATTAGAGGGTGCAGAGCCGGAACGAGGTATGAAACTATTACCTCGCGAAACGGCAGACCCGAGTCCCCCCCATTGCTCCCCCCTTTGAAGAGCTTGAGTCAGGAGAGTGATAGGGAGATTCGAACCGCTGGATGCACACGACTCTAAACCAACGGATAGTGTTGAGGATTTATTGTTAATGTAAAAAAATATTGAATAGAATTGAATAGAAGAGAATCAATAAGGAGTAGATGAAAAAGAAGGAAGAGAGGTGAGAGGTTCTGATGTGATGAGAACAAATCCCTGTTATATTTCCTAGTTCCTAAATGAAAATCATTAAATGATTACTCACCACCATGTTGTGGACTATGTTTGTAGCAATCCTGATGCGTGGAGGATCCCTCTGTCGTCGCTAGGTGAATTCCAGAGGAGGGTGACGTAGCAGGATTTGTATTATTGGGGTTGTTGCACGTTCCATTTCCGGTACTCGTAGCTCCATTGCCGGTTTGCTGACCATGTATATGGTGATGATGATGTTTATTTCTTCGGTATGATTCCAACTCCCGAAGGTGTGTTGTAAATGAGGTCGGGGCGTCGAGAAAAGGTCGTTGCCCCAAACCTAACGCGCGGAATTGCTGATGCTGTTGTCCTGAAAGAAAATTTCACGAGTTCGGGATCTTTTATCTACCAAAATCATCTATGTAAAATTCTATCTAAAATCAAAGACAAGAGATAATATCGGTACCCATCAAACATCTCTTTTCAATTTTCGCATTTCTCAAGGTCGATCAAGATTTATCAAATTTACTCTATAGAAATGATTTAAAATTATCAGAATTGAATTGGATGTTTATTGTTAAGTTTATACTTCAAAGTTGTTTTTCTGGTTTAGAGGAAGGAAAATGGATATAAGGTTTAATGAGCGTTATGAAGCTGAGTTAACTTTCAGAGCATACTGAAATTGATGAGAATGGAAGGACATGTTTGAATAATTAACTATATTGAGTGGCGTAATGAAGAAAGTCGTTCACTCCGGGTTCTGACTAACTTCAATAGAATTCCTGGCATAGCAGAGGTTATTCGATTCTCCTGATACCAACCTCTGTATAGGTATTAGCGATGCAATAATCTCGAATCAAACACAGGGTATACATATATTATGTATACATATATTTGCATAAAATTTTTTTTCTAATTTCCTTTTACAGAATTAAAAAGACGAATAGGATAAAACGTGATAAAAACGGTTTTATAAAAGTGTATACTTTTCTAGTTTTCTTCGGAGATTGATAAATTGGAGGTGTCAATTTGATGCAACATTGATATCCTGAAGTTATAAGAAGAATCGTAGGTTGAAAAGAAGTTAGGCGTAAATTGTATTCGTTGGTTGAGACACCTCCGGATAGCGACAAATAAAGTTCGACCGCAAACTGCACGAAATTGGTTGGCGAGAGTTCCAGATGGTCAAGGATCTTTGCTCGCTTGGTCTCGATACAACATTATTCTTCGCTACCGACTGCTAATGGTTGTACTCGCGGGAGGGTTGTATCTGAACAAGAAGATGATGAAGAAGATTCCAAGTCAGAAGAGAATAAGCATAAATGGTGGGGGTGTGTTCAACTGGATCCCACGATTTCTCACGTACCGGATGCCAGGAAGTTCGTAATTTTCAAAACATATCTATCAAGGTTTCGATATACTCGCAAACTCTTGCCTTTTCTCATGAATCACTTCCGTCGCTACCCGAGTAAATTTTAGTCTCAGATCAACTCATCCTTTGCATTATTGTTACACTGATTACTTGATAATTCTCTGATAACAAGTGATGAATTTTTTTTCAATTTGAGTTTAAATGTAAGCACACTTAATAAATCACATTTCGAGCAATTGAATGCAAATAAACTTGTAATGAGTAAGGAATAATGGAAGGTCTCTGAGTCCTCACTGATAAAGAAATTCAATTTACATTATCCAATTTCCACATAATGATGAAATTAACATAATGAGACATTTAGTAAGAGGTTGATTATTGACTACCGTATAAGTAACGTCATGTTGATTTGTATTATCATCCTGCATGATATATAATATTAAGTGCTCACTGTTCAAAGATCAGGCAGATGGGATAAGACATTTTTTATCCGGATTTAAAATGAGCATGCACTGAAGATAATCAAATGAAAGATGACGTGAGTTGCGGTTGTTAAAGAAGCAGAGTTGATTTTCTTGTTAAGTAGTTTCAATCGCGTAACACCTTAGTGAATTTGGCCTAAAGATTTAGCAGAGACGCAATAATTCCATATAAGGGGTCTCTTTCTCCGTATCTTGAATTTTTCTTGATCCAAAGGGCTTCAATACTAATATTCTGAAATAAATGTCTCCGAACTTGTTTTAAATATTGCAAAACCCATGATAAATGGGCATTTACGTCTGTATCTAATTTTTCTCATATAATATTACTTCCCAAATTTGAACTTAACCTTGAAATGAATAAAAGTGCATTGTCCTTGCTTGCGAATAAAAGGTATAAAGATTCAACAGTCAAGTTTGACGAACTGTAAAAAAAGCCTTGCAGCCTGTCAGGGAAACACGAAGGACAGCATATTGCATACACACGGGGTGTTTGCGATCACGCATCAAAACAATGTAATATCGGGTACAAGTTGCCGTCGGCCAACAACCGACGCTTCATTGTATGAGAACAATGCGACGTTGAGGTCCGTAAACACCTGCTACCTATCATTATACTCGCATAATCATCCTGGCTCGCGAGCTTTTTGTTACCGAAATCGTTTCTCTATTTCTATACTAAAATAGTCTCTTTTATTGGTCTTTTCTCGTCTCTTCTCTCTCCTAATCTCGCGAATAATTTCTGACGATAATTTTCGCAATTTGGAGTAGTCGATTTTACGAATAAAAGGGTTGCATGGCCACTGCATTTCGGGTAATAGCGCCAGTAGGAAATAAAACGGTAATAAAGGGTCGCGTGCGGGCGCCTACTAATTTTATTATATTCAATACGCGAAACGCCCTTCGTCTTCTGTTATTACATGGAAACATGTTAATTTCGGCGGTATAAGGGCTCGTGCGCGTTTTACTTCCGGATCCTGTATTGCCATATGTGCATCAAGAATCAAAGTGCCCAAATGCAAACGGGTTAATGCACCCCCATAAAGTACAATGGCCTTACATTGCAGAAAGTGGTCAATTAATTTCAGAAGGGAGGAATTTTCAGCGTATAATTCGTTACTCATCTTACCTACTGAAAAACACTATAGACATCATCTCGTGATATTTCACAGCAGTATTTCACTATCGCACAGAATCAAATTTCATGAAAAGTATCTCTTGTGTTGAAAATATAGTTTACAAGCTGTACTGTGGACTAGATAGCAGATCGTTTTGGATCATCAATACTTTATCCGGGCAAATGCGAAATGGCCGCAAAACCAGGCCGAGGACTCTCGCGGTCGAGTCAACAGCGTCTATTAATCAGATATCGAAACGAGTGCAATTTTTTGTAGGGCGTTAGGGATTGACTGCCCGAGGGTTGGATGGAGCCGGCATGCTATGGCATGCTATGACATATATGATACAATAATGTACATGTCGAGTACGCGTGCAGAGGCTGCTCGTCGAGCCATGAGTGCGTGTAAAAGCCGCTTGTAGATAGTTCTAGATAGTTACGAAGGTAAGCGTAAGAGCACGCGCTGTTACTCGCGAATAGGTTAAAAGGAACACGATGTTCCACGCGCCACACGTCGGCCACTGCATCATCGTACACCATCTGTTGGATAATGACTCCCATTACTGCGTGAAGGGGCTTTCTGTAAATTATTGTCGATGCATTTTCTGCAAATGACTCTCTACGGTCAATCACTATACATACTACTGTATCTGTATTGTCAATCACTGGGCTATTCCACACTATTATTGAATAGTGATGGACATGAGTGCGAATTATATGATGATGTTCTACTCACTCGTCTTGGATCGAGGCTCGCGTGGTCCATCCACGGTCACTTTGATTGCACGAGTGTAGGTTGCTACTTGAGGTGGCGTCGTTGAAACTGTTATGGTTATGCTGAAGCTCTTCCCTGAAAGGAAAACATATTTTTATACCCTTTACTGAGATGCAGACATTTTTTGATGCAGTTTTATCAAGATGTTTTATCAAGTTTTATCAAGTGGGGTTAATTCTGAAACATAGCCAACAATCCTCAGACTGTTGTATCTGAATGAGATTAAGGAATACAGTTCAATCTCTGACATGTGGACCAAGAATTGGAAATCCAGAATTTTCACTCGGGACGAAGCCAGCCGTTCTCCAGTGGGGTAAAAGCGCACGAAGGCTTCCAGAGAGGGTGGAGCGCTCGTGTGCATATATCATTGACGAAGGTCTCGAGGTTGAAGGTCCGGTATATTAATTCCCTCTCCATAAATGTCCGACGGAGAGATTGACTACGCGCTCTTAAACGGCCCGTCGCTCGCTAATATGCATTTGGTAATTCGCCGCTCCCAGCTTCTACTTCAGCGAGTCTACCGTTCTCCTCCAGAGGACCAAGCGGTTTTCTCTTACCATCTCTGAACCCTCAGAAGTACATCAAGTCGAGATGGACGGGTCAAAGACATTTAGGAAGATTCCAGACTAGATCTATGAGGTGCTAAATGTTCCCTTAATCCTCCAGAACAATATCTTCTTACCCTCCCGAGAACTATCAGCTTTGACTAAAGAAAGTGCCAATAAAGTGCCAAACATCTTTGACACAAGAGCTCCAAATTAGTCATCCTTATTCTTTAGTATCGGATGTTTTGCACCATCTAATCTATTATTTTATTTCATTTCTTTTTTCGTGCTCAAGAAGATTGTGCGGATCCTTTACAAGTGTTAAAATATAATAACCTTCGGCTCTACTGATGCTGAGCCCATCAAGTATTTGTCAGGAAGTAGAACACTGTGATTGATGATTTTCATAAAGACTCTTTTCAATTGCTGGTTAAAGTGAAATTACCTGTCAGATAAATTTACCAGAAGGTGGTTCAAGTCTGAAGACCAGCCTGTAATAGTTTCAAATGCCAAGAATTATGGATGTTGATCCTCTGATGAAAAAAAAAAAATAATAAATAAAACATTCCCTTATTTTTATAAATCCGATCTTTTTAGAAAATCCGTAATTTGGAGGAAATGATGATGTTGAAATTGTGAGAGGAAATGTGGAGGGTTTTAAATAGTTTGAGTGTGTGTGAAGGGTGCTAGTCGGAAATTTAATGAGATCAATGTTCATCCTGAAACATTCTTTCGGATTTCCTAGGAAACGCATCGCGTACACGTTTGTCGGAATGGCGTAAACGTCAACGATTTGTAATTGTCTCCCCTTGGTCCACCCTGAACCACCCCGTTGTGTCTGTCAACATGATAACCGGCATCAAACACCCCTGATCCCGCCACCCCCGGGAACTGCAACTGACTGCAAAGCGGCACGGCGTTATATTCTAGTTATATCCCACCCCTGACCCGACTCTCTATCCTGATCCTGCGGTATCATCGCTCTCGCGCTCATCGTCCTATTTTCATGTTTCGAAACACTGTCCTTCCAAAGTCTTCTATTCCAGCACTGGAAGCGAGCTCTACGACAATTAAGAAAAAATATTGCTTTCATATAAAAAGAACTAGTAAGCCACAAACATGTCTTCCAGAAGGAAGTTGGGTTCCAAACTCAGGGGTCACAGTTATTCCCCTGTTCTCCTTTTTTTCCCTATTTTTCTCAAAATCCCCTATAATCCATATATTTGAGAATTTTGTCCATTTTTTCCCTATTTTTTTAGGCTGCGATGAAGTTTTCTTATTATACTACTCAAAAATGCGCGTCACAATGTCTGGGAATTGTTCCTGATTTTTTTGGGATCACGTAAATTTACCGTAATTTAAAATTCCTGAAATTGAAAATCATGGAAATTTAAAATTCCCGAAATTATAAGATTCCCAATATTTAAAATTCCCGAAGTAAAATATTCCAGAAATTGAAATTTCCCGACATTAAAAATTCCCGAAATTTTTGTTTAAAATTTATTTTCAAAACTTTTGTTTAAAATTTTTGAAAGAAATTTTGAACAAAAGTTTTGTAAATTAATTTTAAACAAAAATTTCGGGAAATTTTTAATGTCGGGAAATTTCAATTTCGGAAATTTTTATTTTTCGGGAATTTTCAAGTTCGGGTATTTTAAATTTCGATGATTTTCCATTATGGGAATTTTAAATTTCGGTAAATTTGCGTGATCCCAATGTTTTCAACGTTTTAACAAATAAATATTATAATTTAGAAATCGAATTTTGAGATTAGAACTTGGACCCAAAACCCTGAAAACATTTTTAAATTTCTAGTATGTATTGCAAATAAAATATCTTTTAATTCAATTCCTAAAGCGGAAAACCTTGCAATTTTCTATTTTCTAAAATTTTTTTTTTTTTTTGCATAAAAAGTATATTTTTTTCTTAACATACATTGTTTAATGACTATTTAAAGTTTGAGTTTTTTTTTTCTTGATTTTCTTGTAACTAGAAGCAAATTTGAAGATAAGAATACAAAATAAAATATTTTGAAATACTTATAGGACAATGAAAGGACGGAGATGCTAAATCACTTCCGTAGTCTGAGTTTAGAGGCAACAGTTTTGGAAAATAGCAATCACAGTTTGGAGACTGAAGCTGCAGAGGCAAGAGGAGCACTTCAGTCGGCTCGAGATCGGCTTATGGATCTTGAACGTCAAGTAGCAGACAAGGATTGTTTGATAAGAGGCTATGAAATTCAGGTATTGATGCGAAAACCAAAATATTTTGAAAAATGTCTATTTTGAATTCACTTATATTCAATTTATTTATAATTTTTAATTTTTGTAAATTACTTTGAATTCTTTTGCATTCTTGAATCCTTAAATTTAAGAATACATCAAAATTATTATCATTATTATAATTATTGTAATATCTTGATCCTTTATTAAGGCCCTGTATTACTTATCCGATCCCTACCTTACCGACATTTTTTTTTTGCAACGTTACCTCTAAACTTATTAAGATATCAAATTGAAAATTTCTAAAATTAAAGAAAATATGCTAAGGTAAGTTTATCTGGTCTTAAATTATTATTAAAATAAAAAAAATTTTTATATATAAATGGGGCATTCCATGCCAAATCGACCACTTTTGACCCCGACCCTTTGCGATTTGGCTGAAACTTTTTTATCTTTTTCTACCTTATCGAAAACATTTCTCAGAATTTTTTCAAATTTTTTTTACCTAACCCAAAAAAAAAGCTATGGATTTTTAAAAAATGGCTTTTTCTTCAAATGGCCGTAACTTTTTCAAAAACTGACTTATTGGGACGTTTTTTTTCTTCAAAATTTTTGTTTTTAAATGCACTTTTCAGAAAAAAAAATGTATAAAAATTATGCATATCCATCTTCAACGTTTTTTTTTTTAATTTTCGAAAAAAAACGGAAATTTCGAAATGATTGTCATTTATAATTTTTTTTCCTTTTTTTTTTTATAAAAAACTTTGACATTTTCCGCAAATACTCTGAAATTTTCAGAGTGGGATTTTTTCGTTTTCTATTTTTCTTTTTCAATAGAAAAAACAATTGTTTTAACTCAGCTTATTTTTCATAATACTACTCTGAAATTTTTTTAGAACGTACAGAGAACCTTAAAATTTGGAAAAAAAAAAAAATAATAATAAAAGTGGTAGTCATCGGAAAAATTTCAATTTTTTTCGAAAAAGTCAGAAAAAAAAATAGTTTATAAATTATTTAAACGTGTAAAGAAATAAAGTTATATTGTATTTATATCTACTGTACATAAAATTATTTAATAAACTATGTTTTTTGGGTATGTAAACAAAAAAAAAGCGCCGCATTAAAAAAAAAAATTCAAACGAATTTCATCCCAAAACTGCTTCAAAATTTTTAAAAGCTTATAAATGGGGCATTCCATGTCAAATCGACCACTTTTGACCCCGACCCTTTCCTTTGTTTTTAAATATATTTTTCGAAAAAAATTGAAATAAATTGAAATTTTTCCGATGAGTACCACTTTTAATTATTATTATTATTTTTTTTTTCAAATTTTAAGGTTCTCTGTACATTCTAAAAAATTTTTTTCAATTGAAAAAGAGAAATAGAAAACGCAAAAATCCCACTCTGAAAATTTCAGAGAATTTGCGGAAAATGTCAATGTTATTTATAAAAAAAAAAAAAACGTTGAAGATGGATCTGTATGATTTTTAAAAAATTTTTTCTGAAAAGTGCATTTAAAAACAAAAATTTTGAACAAAAAAAAAATGTCCCGATAAGTAAATTTTTGCAAAAGTTACGGCCATTTGAAGAAAAAGAAGCCATTTAAAAAAAAAAAACCATAACTTTTTTTGGGTCAGGTAAAAAAATTTGAAAAAATTTTGAAAAAGATTTTTAAAAAATTTCAACCAAATCGAAAGGAGTCGGGGTCAAAAGTGGTCGATTTAGCATGGAATGCCCCAAATGTAAATATTTAGGACCAGATAAACATATGTTTATGCTTTAGCTTTAATTATAGAAATTTTCAATTTTATATCTCAATAAATTTAGAAATAACGTTGCAGAGAAAAATGTCGGTAAGGTAGAGATTGGATAAGTAATACGTGGCCTTAATATTCGAGAACACTTTTTTTCAGATTGCTGATTTAACTCAAAATGTCGCTTCCTTGGAAACTCAAATGCGTCAACAAGAGGATCAAAGAGAGAGAGCAGAGGCTGATCTCAACGCAGTTAGGGATCTTTGTGTTAAATTGGATCAGCAAAAAGATAATCTTATGCAACAATTAGGAGATAAAGATTCGCTGAAATCACAGGTAAATAATTTTAAATATTAAGGGCAAATCGTAAACTATGCAGTTTTAATTACTTTTTTAATGTAAGTGGAAAGAGGGCTTTGGTATCCTGACTATTAACGAAACAAAGGCACTAAAGCCCTGTTCCCACTTACATTAAAAATTTTTTTAATTAATTCAAATTGTAGTATTAAAAAAAAATACAAACTTTAATGAGAAGACCGATGTGCAGTAATATAATTTTTGTCATTTCCAAAGAAGTAAATATTCTCAAGAAAAATGAATTCTCTATTTCATCCTGCAATTATTTTCTATAACACAAAGTTAAAAATGGCGGCCGAGCCGTCTTGAAATTTCTTACAGAACCTTCAAATTTTTTATAAATAAGTGATGTACAAATTTAACCTTTTAAATTAAATTCATTTATTGGCATTTTTATTATGAGACTTTAATTAGACAATTTGAATCCGGTTTAATATCTAAGATATAATATTATATTTTGAAATAACCTTTTATACTCGAAAAGTATTTTACGATTATTATTTTTATTTATTATTATTTATCTGCAAAAAATAGGTTTGTAATATTTATTTTCGTTTGTTTCAGTTCGAATCGCAAATGAATCGACTGAGAACAGAAAATTCAATGGTTCAAGATCAAATGAACAGAGATCATGCAACAATTGAGCGGTTAGAAGAACTTTTGGATCAAGCAAGACAGGAGTCAATAAATACACAAACGTCCAATCAGGAATTACAAAACGAAGTCTTAAGGTTGAAGCAGAAAATTTCGGATCTTCAAAGCAAATTGTAAGGACAAATTTTTAAAAACTTAAGTTTCGTCTTTTGGATTATAAAATCTAATTCAACCGTTCAAAATTGTACAATATAAGTTTTAAATATTTAAAATTGACTGTTAAAATTATAAATTTATTTACAATTATGTTTTCAATATTAATATAAATATAAATAAATATAATTTATTATAAATATATATAAATATAATTTCAAACTGAAATCGTTTTCATTTGAAAAATTTCGAATTAAAAACCTTAAAATTTACATTATTTCATATCTAGAAATTGCAAGAAAAATTATTTTTAAATCGTTTTTCAGGTCCTCTGAATCAGCTGAACTCAGAAGGTATCAAAATCAAGCCGCCGAATACAATAAACAAATTAGCGAACTTCGTAGGCAAGTGACAAACGAGCGATTTGATCGCGCACGGAAAGACGAAGAAACTCGGAGGTAATTTCATTTATTTATTTTTTTTAAATATGCACAACCTTAAACTCAATTTTTTTCCATTGAAATTAGTAAAGAGACGCATACGGTTTGTTGCAATCGTATTTCCCGACCGAAAATTCCTCCAAATCCTCCAAACACTCCTCAAGAATCCCACCAAGCTTCCCGTAGCAGACATTTCAGCCCCAGCGCCACATGGAATCATTCAACAACCAGGTAGAGTCGAGTAAGCCCTCAGAAAATAATTAGCAAGCACTAATTAAAAATTAAGGGTCTTGGATCCAAGTTCTCATCTCAAAATTCGATTTCTTCATTTTACTTAAGGGCATGTAATACTTTACCATAAGAGCAATTTATTTTCCGCAACTTTACGCTTGCAATAATAAATATTTT
>JAUESH010000008.1:13382426-13401554 GCA_032275165.1 Synergus magnus | reverse complement strand
AAATTTTAAGGAATTTCAAAAGGTTTCTAGCTATTTTCAGAGATTTTCACGAATTTTAATATAGATTTCAAAAAATGTATGATTTACAAGATTTTTAAGGAATTTTAATAGACTTTAACGAAGGTTTTCGTGAAATTTTAAGCATCAGCAAACCAACATTTTGTTTTTTTTTCTTACAACATCAAGTCATTTAAAAGCCAATCAGGTTTGCAACAACAATGTATGCGAGATTTTTGAGACATTTCGTTACACCACTTTTTTTTTTACATAGAAAAATTATTTAAAATAACAAAACTAAAGAAATGACGATAATTATTTTCACCCGAAAAAATCACGTTCCATTGATGAAAAAAAATCGAGGCCTAAAAATCCCTCGTAACGCTCTCGTGAGTGAAACTTTTGCCGTTCGAATGCGCGAAGTAACATTAACGTCTGGAGAATGGACCGGGGTATCGGAGGGTGAAGGAACCTCGAAGGGTGGTCGGTTGATTTTGAGGGGATGCTAGGGAGTTGTCGCGGCGTACCCCTGCGGGCTCCCGCTCTCGGCTCCTAGTCCGAGGCCAGGGTGGTTTACCCCCGACGACCGTAATACGGCTGTACGAGGGGTGAGTACACAAGCTCACCCTTATATATACGCGGGTAGCCACGTACCCAGCGTACACATGAAACGAAGGGCAAAACGCAACGCGCGCCACGCTCGTCGAAAAGGGACCGCCGGACCGAGAATAATCGATAAATCTGCAGCCCTTCACGAGAAAACCTGCGATGCTTACATCGAGGGTTGAAAGAGGGGGTGAAGACAAACAGGGATGGAAAACCATATCGACGCAATTGCTAACGATAGATTTTCCAAACCCCATTGTTCAGCGAGTCAATTTGTCCGTTCTATATATAATCAGGATCATCAAGTTGAGTCACCTGTTAACCCTCAAATTGGGGGTGAAAATGAAGTTGAGATATTTTTTATTCACGGTTCTTAATTAAAATGATGACTACTTCTTATCCCATTTTCCCGTATTTAGATTTTTTGGGGAATTTTCTTTTGTGGGAAGTGATATGAATAAATTTTAAAGTAAGCAGCATGTCTGGATGACGGAGATGTCTTATCGCTAATTTTTTTCGCGTTTCATGTATAATTGAGGTAACAGGTGCACTTAGAGGGAGATGCCGCAAGCGTGGTGGAAAAAAGTTCGCCGGATGAAATGCCCTGACCCCAGCTTCGCAGTAGCAAGTAGGTACTTAGTACCTACGCTCTCAGTCCCTCTGAGGCATCCTGTCATGTACCCGCCCTCCTGATATTACCCTTTGGAATAGCTGCAAAAATTATGGACAGCCGATAGGCTACCAGGGGTGCGTCTCATCCATTTAGGTCCATCACACATGACTGGATGGGGTGAGACTTATCCCGCAGAGGTTCTCACGTAGATTACACGACCCTGTTTTTTCTCTAGATTCTTCTCTCGCAAAGCTCTACAATCTATCCTTTATCGATCTTATTAAATTGGCACTTTATTCCTATCATAATTCTAGATAAAGTCAAATATTTCCAGGCGAAGCTGTAGTCGCGGATAATCAACTTTTGACAGCGATTGATAGTAGAATTCGAGATACATTTTGTCATCTTTTGAATCACATGTAGAGAAAAATTATTTTGAATATCAAGTATATTATATAGATATAGATCCTAGAGATTTAGAAGATATCGTATATAGTAGATATATCTCGTTCTTATTTTTAGACTGGTGTCCAAAGGTGAATTAAAATTCTACGATGCCTTTTTGATGTTGATGAGTTTGTTCTTAGTCGGGCAATAAATCTGACTTTCAGAATGAAAAGTCACTTTAGATATTTATGAATGCGCTTGAATAAAGATAAGTTCTGCATGTGGAATATCGAAGACAAAGTAAAAGTAACACTAAAAATAATCTTCTTGTTCTTTATTCAACTTGTGCGAAAAAGAATTAAACTTTTCGAAAAAAAGAAAGAATACAATAAAGATGCAAAACCTGCTTGGAAATTAATTCAGTGATAGAAGGGACGAAAAGGTGTTAAGGCATTTAAGCTCCTTAGACTTTAGAACTAAATCTCTCGGTACCCTAAGAGCTAACTCCCTCGGTGTCTATGTAACATGCATATTTATATCAATTAGACTTTCGCCCTGTCGATATAAAATTAGAATAAATTGTTTATTCGTAATCAGGGAATGAGGATTATCTGAAACTTTTATTGCTTTGATCAAAGAAAATATTCTTTGTACAAGAATTCTTCGTTTTTCTGAGTTCTGAAAAATATTTGTTTTTGTGAAGAAAAATTACAATAGAAAAATAAAGGACTGGCCAATTTGTAGACTAAACGAGTTTTGGCATCAAATGGAATGAAACGACTACACTATACATTCTCAGATAGTTCAGGTATGTGTATATTTGCCTGGAAACTTACATAGGCATAGGGTCGATTAAAATTACAGACTCGCTTCATTTCAGAGTGTGAATCGGTTGATGGCAAATTGGTCAATCGTTGAGGGGTCAGAATCCAAACGTCAAGGGGTAGCAGGAGAGACGGTGTAAGGAAATTGTTCCGACGTGTCCACTTCCTCTCAGTTGATGAGTTCCGTTCTGTCACGATTGGCCTGGTCGACTCTCCAAGTATCAAGCAAGAATTCACAGGAAAGGGACCAAAAAACCACTTTTCCAAAAATCACTACATCTGCTCTAATCACTCAACAACCGACTCGATTTCGAATCTGGAAATTTGTTAGTTATGGTTAAAAGCATCACAATACATCACAAATGAAATTACATTTTACAAAATGAAGTTGCGCTCCCAGAATGTCAAATGTAGTTTGAACTAAAAGCAAACTTCATTTCAAACTCGAAATTTGACTTTATTCACACAATTCTGGTAAACTGCATCAAATGTATTAAAAATTAGAGAAATGTGAGAGAGCAGATGCAAAACACATTTTGACCAGTTTGCAGAAAAGTATGCTAATTGAAGATGCTGGATGGTGAAGCCTAAAACTGTAAAAGGAGAGACCAAAATGCAAAAGGCAAGGGCAATTGACTAAAAGAGTGGGTCCGAAAAATCCTAAACTTTAAATTCTAAAAGGTCCAAAAGGTACAGTCGCTATAAAAAAATCTCGTAAAATTTTATTCCACTTTCGCCAAGCAACGACCACAACTTTTACCTCAAGTCTGGAAAAGAATCCCGAAAACCCAGAAAGAGGATGACTACCTTATGGTTTATACAGCTTTGCTAAAATTTCTTCTTCCATCTCTCTTTTACACTCGGAAGAAATGGGAGAAACCCCTATCGTAAAGTCAATGCCTAAAATCAAATTGTACCCATAAAAGTCACAGGTCTAAGGACCATAGAATGAACCATAAGCTCTCCAGTCGAACTGCAGCGCGATGGTCATTGCAAATAAAAGCCCAGTGGTCCAAGCGAGGGTAATGCGCGGTTTTATTAATGCACCTTTGGATTTTTTGTTTATTGCCTTTTACAACGCGGACATGCCTTTCTCGATGGTGTATACACCATTCTAATCTGCATAGAAAACTCTCCTTCAAATAAGACTTGAGGACAATTTTAGGGACAATTTTTCACTCTGACATAATTAATAAGCACAAATAAGCAAAACTGTTGAAATCTACAATACAGGAAATGTACTTCTAAATTACATCTGATTTCTCATCCAGGAACAAATAATTTTTGAAACCGATTACAAGTGCAGTTCCCAGCCACAATTTACACGCACCACGTTTCCGTGAAGCGTGGTCAATAAATTATTTTGCAGAAAATTGCAAAACGAGGGGTTACTCGGAAGCGATATAAAGCAGCTTGGAATTTTTCCCACCCTGAAACCACTCAACGCACTTTGCATGAAAAGCTATTAAATATACATTGTACACGTCCAATACATAGGGCATGAGAACACGCACCATCTTTGTTGGTACTCTTTGAAGCGACTTACGTGTAACCCCGTTGGATCGATAACCGATAACGAGGTCGAAGTCGTTCGACTTTGCATTGGGATGCAAAGCAGCTCGTTAAGTCAGTAAGGTCGCGTGCGAGTTCTGCACTCTCCTTTCTCTTTCTATCTCACCCTTTCTCTTTTTCCCCTCTCTTTTCTGTTGCACCCCTTCGTCCCCTCACTTTTCTTCCTCCGTGTCATCTTTGGTATGCTGTATCGGGAAGAAACGACATTATTTCTATTCCCCGCGTTTACCACGAGGGTCTTGAGTTGGGGTCTGTCGAAGAGGGTCGAAAGTCTCTCGGAAGCGGCTTATTATTTCCGAGGTTTTTATCAATCGCGGTCGCAATGAACCTCCTTATGCTCGACTCTTGTTCTTCAATTGCTAAGAAGTTCTCTTAGTCTTGAAAGCAAAAAATAAATGCTTTATTCCAAAAATAATCAGTCAGGACTTACCATTTGTTGAAATCATCCAATTTGGAACCGAATTTGAAATTGAAACCGTTCCATTTCGAACCTTCGAATTTATAATAATTAAAAATTATAAGAACAGTCACGTTTAATTTTTTACAATTTTTAAAAATTATATGCCTTTCCAGTTGAATCATGGTCGCCAAATCGAGAATCTGAAAAATTCTTGCGAGGAAAGAGGCTGAGTGCTCTCTAATTTATAAGGTAGAGTAACGAGCTCTCGTTTTAACGATTGCCGAGTGTGCGAGGAGCTTTATTTACACATGTGGATTACGCGAACGTAAACGTGGACATTCGCATCTAGCAGTCTCTTTCGCATGCGTAGAGCTGTGGTTGGTGCGTTGCTGAAACTCTCCCGTGTCCTACCCCTGCGGGGGTGGATTGACCCAGGGTCGCAGGGGCCAGGGGAGTTACTAATTGTCCGAGCCCCGCACCCCCTGAACACCCCTCATCAACGCTGATTGCCCAACTCTAGGACCCTCAAACTCCCAACCAGTGTTCGTCCTCGTGATCCTGAATCTGGTGAAGATCTACGAGAATCACTGCTCGCCAGGTAGTTCTCATAACGAACTTCAATGTTCGAGAGCTCGTATATGTGATCGACTGTCCACACCTCTCAATGCTTTACAAACGTTTCCCAATTCGAAAAATTTTTTCATCTGATACCTTGCTGAAATATCAAATTTCAAATGATTAATAGCAAATTCAGATTGCTAATTATAATTTCAACTGGAAGCCTGTTTTTTAAGGGATCACGTAAATTTACCGAAATTAAAAATCTCCGAATTTGAAAATCATCGAAATTAGAATTCCCGAAAAATAAAATTCCCGAAAGAAAATAATAATACCGAAATTAAAAATTCCCGAAGTTAAATATTCCCGAAATTGAAAATTCCCGAAATTTTTGTTTAAAATTTATTTTCAAAAATTTTGTTCATAATTTCGGGAATTTTATAATTTCGCGAATGTAAAATTTCGGTATTATTATTTTCTTTCGGGAATTTTCTATTTCAAAAAATGGACTTCAAATTCAACTTCGGGAAATTTAAATTTCGGTAATTTTACGTAATCCCGTTTTTCAATATAATGCTTTCATTTATTTCGTCATGTTTTGTAAAATCAACTTGATTTTGCAACTTCGTAGTGCAAAATAAACAAGAGTTTCATTAGCTTGGACTCGCAAACAAAGCTCTATACATTTTGGACTTGATGCAGTAATTTTCATTTATATAAACGAATTTCAATATATTAAATAATTAATGATTGAATTTTACATCATTCTATGAAATAGACTTTTGATAATTACAAATGTTTAATTAGAAATGTAATACTTATTGCAAGCACTGATATGTGATTTGATACAAATAAATTGCTTTAATTACTATTTTCGAGAAAAAGAGCAATTAAACCTCAATTTTTCGAAATTCAGTGAATTGAAGGGAGGTACTTTATTCTTTATTTATAGACAGAGGGTTTTTCAACTGAGCCTTGGCAAATTTATCTCGAACAGGGATTGCGGCGTATTCGCTCTCTGTCGAACAAAAAGTCGATTACTCGACCAGTGGTAGTAGCGAGACTGATTTTTTTTTCGAGCGCGACTGACTCAATTATACGTCGCGATTCTTTGGGCAAACATTAGTTAGCGTTGGGTGGTGCAAACGCGGATTGGCTCGGATCGTTTTGGGTCATGTGGCGACCCTTCACGGTTGCTTGGCTCTGTTGTCTACTCGTCAGCGAACAACCCCACGGCTACAGGGTGTCGTGGTTCTCATTTTCCCTCGTTATTCGCGCAATTCTTTATCAAGACCTATTGATTTTGTACTCCGAATAATATTTCAGTAATTAATATAATAAAAAAAATAGAGAACAAAAACACATCAAAATGAAAATAGAAAGTAATATGAAGATGAAGTTATCGTTGGGTCGCTTTTTTATTTAGTAGCTGCTTTAAGAAGAAATTGTTTCTTTAGTGCAGCTTTAAGAACGAGGTGAAGAAGAAGAAATAAATTAATTGAATCGAGCGAACACAGTTTCTCAGTAATTATTGGGACGAAGGCACTGGAGGACTCGATTAGCTCGACCCGTTACCCCCATCAACCCCCATTAACCCCGGAGATGTTTGATGTCGATAAGACTGCATCCACAAAGAATCGTGACTGGGTTGAGAACCAGTGGTAGATTCTATAGGTACTAATACAGATCTCACGCATTCTCTTCGATATAAACCATTCTGTTCCCCCTTGTATGGGAACCCATAGACGCCAGACCTGGAAGCTCAAACGACTGTGGCGTGCAGCCATTCAGATTTAAATCGCGACAAAAAATATGAATCCCCTTGCAGCAGCACGAAACGCTATTTCAATTTCTTTCACGAGTGTCCCCACCGTATTTATAAGAGCAAGATTTATAAGAGCAAGATTTATAAGAATAAAAGCTCTTCTAAGCATGCATATGAAGAGATGAATTATTTAAGACAAGCCTGGTCAAAATCTACATTATTTTAAATACCAAAAAATCGTTTGACGAGATAAAAAAGTCTTGGGTACTTAAATATAGAAAAAGGTCAAGTAAAAAGAAGTGGGTTAAGTGGTTCACATAAATTCATTTATTTATCTCTCTCTCCTCTATATTATAATAACATCTCTTTACATTAAATTAGATCTCTGACTTATGGACGCTAGTTACAATAATTTCTTTGCACTCTCTCTTTTCCCAGTCTCTCTCTCATGTACACTATCTTATTGTCCATGATTTATTTACAAAATTTACAACTCCAACACAAAAATATCTACAATATACAACACCAGGGTCTGACCCATCACAAGATTTCTCATCACCTCTCTTCGTTAAACCGAAGAATGCACCGTTAAAATTCAATTCCATTTTGATCCACTTTCAATACATCGGATACGAAGTAATTCACACACTCTATCTTCAGTCGAAATTAACATAAGAGTATATCGACTCTGTCATATCACTTTATGTTAAATTTCATCATATGCAAATCGCTTCCTATAATCCATATAGGGATCGATGAACTATTTTAACAGAGTTCTTAAAATAACCACGACAACATCAAGCGTCGCGTATCACTAGCCTTCTAGCAGCCTTCGAGCTTTCCAGAATCACGGTTCATCCCGGATCAAGGAATTTTAATGAACCCTAGTACGGCCTCCAGACTGGTTTGGTAACCTGTGGTGATGAGATTTTCGTGGGGGTGGGACTCCTCTTGTTCGACCTTTGGCTGATAAGTGCTGTGGGTGCTTTAAGCTCGTTCCTGGTTCCCTCTGGCTTCATTGGTAGCGTCCTCTCAGGAGAAGAAGACGAAGGCGTGATGGAGGACACTGGTGGGAGGGTATTGAGGCGAATTGGCACGAAGGCACTTCGAACTTCCTCAGGTGAAGACTCACTTCCGCTATCACTTGGACTCCTTGGTGGTGTTCTGGAGGGGCTGTTTGGCACCATCATAGTGTTCTTTGGTGCAAGGGGTGGGTACTCGTATTTTATGTGGTCAGCGAAGGGATACGACGGCATCACCGTTGGCGGGAAGCTTGGAGCGAAGAGATCCGTATGAGCCATTGGTATCGTTCCTGCAATCAGAAAAAGAAAAATATAGATTAGAAGCGCCCATATTTGTTTTTGGGATGTTCGATTCATCAAGAGATTCATCAGAGAAAAGTGAATGCTTTCGAGGATACAATGGATTGACTAAAAAATGCTCTAGAAAAATCAGTGGAGATTCTAGAAGAGAACGACAAAACAAAACAAAACATTACGGCCCAATACATTGTACCAAACAATAGATCCCTTTGTCCCCATGAGAAACTCCCCCAATCTTTTGAGGCTCACTATTTTTAATACCTCATCCCCAGCAGAGAGTAATCATTCCCCGATCCCCATCACCCAAATTTTGAATTCACTCCCAACATCCAATTAAAAAATCCTCCCACTGAAATCTAGTGCAGCAACTAGCAAAGGTGAAATACTAGATCGTGCAAGCGCACGTCTGGCTTACTGGAGGGGCGTTAAGTCGCATTGTTATTCCACAGAAGGGATGGGGGATTGATTGTGGGAAAGGGAGAGCAAAATCACCCTCGGTCCAGCCCTGTATGAATCATCGGAGGCGTCGAATCGATATCAGACTCAGAAGGGAAAAATAGAGTTTGGAAAGGATATCCTTTCTCAACATGTCAGTTTGAAGGATATGCAGAGGATTATCGTTTTCTGATTCTCACCTTTGACGAGTGCAGGATGTGGCAGGTGCCAGGCGTGACCAAGGTAGGCAGCGTCCAACCATGGGTTCAGCAGCCCGAGTCCGGGGAAGCCTGGTCCATATTGATAATCTGCAAAAGAGAAGAAGAGTCTATTTAGCATAAGAGCACATTTAGCATACGATCCTATGAGATCGTAGACGAAATTAGATTTATCGCGGTTTAACTGCCGACACTGGAGGAGTGTGTTCAATCCTGCATTTCCCGAGTTTGATGCGATAGGCCGGATATTAATAGACGTGCGACTGATGTGGATAATCGAGTGGTGGCTGATTCTAGATTGCGGTGTCACTGTGAAGGATGGTCTTTCAAACGATCTCCAACTGTTACTTTAAGGTTTACTCTAGCTTTACTTTAGCTTTAGCTTTACTTTTTTGCTTAGAAGCTAGGTTTCAAAGTTTCTTCGGGCTACTAATTCTTCTTCGTCCACATCCTTTCTTTCTAAAGGCGTTAATGATCTATTTTTTTCTGGTTTCCAAAAGTAAAAAAGCTCATAAAAGCTATTCTCCGGTTTCTTTTACGCGCCACGGTGGCGAAGTATGAGCCTGTATCTGTTTACGTCTTTTAAGCTCGTAACGATGCAAGACGAGGATTTGGTGGCGCACATGCTACCGCCATATGTGGGGCGATAAACAAACGCATAAAGGCGGCTTCTTTGCGAACGGAACGCGGATCTCTTCGTCTCACTCTTCTGAGCGAACCAACCAATAAACACGACCGTTTAGTGGCGCGGGGACCAATCAGGGCACGAGCTTGGCAAAATAATCGAGAAGTTAAAGGACGCCGCCGCGGATCCGATCGTGGCTTGAATCTCTGCCAAGTGTCTGCATGTGTGAATATTTGCAAAAATGTGTGAGGATATGTAAATATATGTGAGTTAATCCGAATATAAGTGAGTGTGTATGTTATAAACGAAGGAGAGAAATCCCGTGTGTGAAAGAGAAAGAGAGAGAGAGTATTCTGTGACCGCCGCGGCTGGCGGTTTGAGGTCCGCCAGCTATATGCCGGATTATTAAACGTCGTGAAGCTTCCAACACCCGTTTTGCGGATTCTCGGGTTTTCACGCGCTTTGGCCAATTTGTCCCATCTTAAGACCTTCGCTCCACCCCAGTTTTCTATTTAGTAATTATTTTTTTTTTGGATAGCTGACGAATTGGAGACGAAATTCGAATGCCAAATGGTTAGATTGTTGGAAAGTAAAGAGCAAGTCGGTTGATTTATAGCACTACCTGATCGTATCCAATTAGGGCGCATAATCCTCAAAGGTTGAGGGTTAGAGCCAAATTTATTATAGCACAATTTCCGAAGGTACCAATAATGGTAAATTTGACTCTAAACTTAAATTTTAGAACTAAAACCATATTTAAGAGTCTACTTTGAAAAATGTTAAAAGTAGTTGATTTTTTTCAAGAGTTGGCTTGGAAGATATTAAAATTATTATCAGTGTTTTTGAAATCCATTATTTTGTTTTTGTTAATGAATTAATTGAAAGAGTTGATATACAAGTTATTAATGGTTTTAGGCCTAGTATGGTGACGATTTCGAGATTAGGAATGAATATTTTTGAAAAATGGCAACTTTGAGGTACTTATACTTACTCGACTTGGATCGTGGTTCTCGTGGTCCATCGACAGTGACTTTGATGGCTTTCGTGTACGTCGCCACTTGGAAAGGCACCGTGCTGATTTGTATTGTGAGGGAAAACGATTTTCCTGAAAGCAAGGAAACAGACCTTTGTTAGACAACCTCAGATGGAATCTAAAGAATTTCGCCCTTCATCCTTCACTCTACTTAACCGCAATATTCCCAGAATGTTTTATAAAAAATACCCCTCCTCCAAAATGTATATAGAGTGAATGAAAAAGTTGCAGTAGTTGAATTTTTAAGTGTGATTTCATATGTATCTTAAAATACGGCTTCTAATTATACTTGTTCTAAAATTGAATAACAGATACTTGAAACAATTCTAAACATAGAAATTTGGCAAAACGAATGATATGAATTTATGAATATCTTATAATCATCATGTCTTCTTCTTTTTGAACATGAAGAAATGTTTTGAATGTTTTCATCAATAACATCATCATCAATTTTTCTCAAAAATATTGTTTTAATTAAAGAAAACTTGTTGAATTTACATCTTAATCACATCACAAGTAATAAAAAAACACACCTCTTCCACTTCTCCCAACAAATCTAAGATCGTTGAACTTGGCAACTTGATTCTTCATCACTGCAGTACAGTTCCGAAGTTCACCACAGCAATTTTCGTCATTTCCAGCTCGGATGGTGACGAGGGTACCGTCGCTGACTTCATCAAGAGCAACGACCTTGAAAGCTACTGGCAAGGACTTATTAGACCTCCAGTGTGTTGGTAAAGCGCTGCAAAGAATTGCAGGACTTCCGGTCTGCACCAAATCTCCATGACAAGCCCGGAGGGTGTCGTGGATGGCGCTGAAGCTCTCCATGCCTATTGGTCCTTCCGGTAGATGCATCCTTTGGCGCCAGTTGCACAATCAAACTAGTTTCTCTAACACAACCCAAAATAAACCAATAAAAACCGTAAATCCTTTTTAAATTCGGAATATCACTGTGTCCAGAGTCACTTTCACAAAACACTTCCAAAAACTTGATAACTTTTGCAAAAAAAATAGAACTTTGGAAGCAACACGTTTGATTGGTCCCTGTAGAACTTTGAACTGAGGTATGTTAAATATTTGAAGAGAAGTCTACAAGGTCCGACGCGCTCTCTGTGCCGGCTGAGCGGATTCTAGTTTTTCGTGGCTGGAGTTGCAGCTATTTAGAGGGGATTTTTCTCCCCTCCAATTTTTCCGGAGCCCCACCCAGACCAGACGCGTCGACCAATGAGGACGGCGGTCGTGTTGTGGCCTCGGCGGCTCGCCGCCTTCGCCCCTAACCAGGCTTAGGGGTTGCTTGCTTGTGAGGGGTTACCGAGGCTGGCTTGTGCCACGGAGCTTGCCTTATTCCTCCACCTTCATGCCTATCTACTTTCTTCCTACCTTCAGCAATCTAGCCTATGGCAAGTATTGCTGAGCCTGAAGCACGCGACTCGGAAGGCGCACGTGTTTAGCCACCCCGCTTATGATCTCAGCATGCCGTCGGCTTACTTGCAATGCCTGCATGCGTTTCTTGACCTGTGAATTTGATGCACTAATGACTAACTTTAATGCATCGCGTTTAATTTCCGAAGTGTTATCACATTTTCACTCGTGCGAAGGTCGAATTCGATCTGCGATGGTTGATGATGAGGAAGATTGATGATAATGATGATGAGGATGAATATGATGATGATGATGATGCGATGATTTGAAGGACGGGAAAGTTGGTGGTTCTAATTGAGCATTTTGAAATAGGAAAGGATTGTAGGTTGTTAGGGATATAGCAGTCATCATTAAACATGCAGGTGTTGTATAAATAGACAACAGAAAATGACCATCATCTGTTTTTTGGGAGTTGACCAATTGCTATCAAAATTGGATGATTTTTTCGCTCAAATTACATTGAACAAATTAATTTAGGCTTCAGGAAGTAACATGATATTAATTATTATTTTGACGAAAATTGAACAATTAAAACTGTAAAAGAAATGGAAATTTACTATTAAGTTCATAATTTTATATTAAATACAATGATTATTGTATAAAATTGCAATTCAATTAATTGCAATTATTTCAACAAATTGAAAAATTAATCACAAAGATTCTAAATAAGCAAGAAAGCAAGATTCTCTACAAATGATTTGTCTTCTAAAAGTACTCAGAAATAGCCAATATGCAAGTCATACCTATACCAAAATTTAGTTCCTTGGTTATCTATAACTGATCTATGGAAAAATTAACATTCTATACTTCATACCTGTGCTTTTGTGTTTAGGTTGAAACAACCTACACATCTCTCTGTTATTGAATCTTGCACTCCTTTTCTTAACCTTTTCGAACCTTAATTCACAGAGAATAATGGGAGTAATAGATTTTATTGCTTTCAATCTTCTAAACTTGACTATACTCGTATATATTATTTATGGCACGAGGTAAACCTAAATACAGAATAAAATTAAACACCATGTCGTTCTTAAAATTGGGAAACAAAGATATTTCTCAGAAAATAAATTTTTTTACTGTAAAATATTATTATTGCAAAAATTTTTTTAATTGTAAAGAAAATAAGCATTTTAATTTTTTACGAGAAGTTTTAATGTAAAAACTTTGTAAGTTTTATACTCAGAAGTATAAATGTCAAACAAAATTTTTTCTTTGAAGTTATGAAACTCATCTCCGTAAATAACTTTTTATTTCCATCCATAATTTATATCCTTGATAAGGTTGTATGTTAAAGATGGAAAATGGAAAAAGGGAGAGGAAATAGAACAGGATATTTTATATTTATGTATTAATAGGATAGCACGGAATCAAAATTTGTTGCAGAAGGTTAAAAAATTGTAAATTGGAAAAGGGAAAGGATAATAAAATTAGGTATTTCTTGAGTAAGTTGTCAGCTCGCTTAACCAGTAAAGGGTCAACTGGTATATTTGGCGTAGCTAATTCATGTTTGGAGTCTAAATCCAAAAGCAGCCTTCCTTAACCCTTTCAGAAATCATAATCTCTTTGCAAGGCCAAAGCTATACAGATGAACGGATTTCGTTTATAGGTAATTTCGACCTTGCACGTAAATAAGATGATAAATGATTATTGACTTTCAGAGGAGGATAGGAGCCTTGCTCTCACATTTTCAGAGAACAAATTCTCTGTGTTTTTAATTCTGGAAAAATAAAAATTCCCGAAATTTTAAAGTCCCGAATAAAAATAATATTACCGAAAATATTTATAAGCGAAATTTAAATATACCTAAAATATTATTAGCGAAAGTAGAAAATTACCGAAATTTTAATTTCCTGAAAATATAAAATATCCGCATTTTCAAATGCCCGAAAATTCGGGTATTTTAGGTTTTCAGGAAACTGAAATTTCGGTAACCTACTTTCCTTAATAAATATTTTCGGTATATTTAATTTTCGTTAACAAACATTTTCGGTAATATTATTTTTATTCGGGAATTTGAATTTTTGGGAATTATTTATTCGGTATTTTTTCATATTCTTGATTTTAGTTTTTCGGCAAAAATATGTCCTTGTCCCATTTTTCTGTCTGATAAAATTCAGTGCGCGTGAAACTTGATGCATTTTAATTTATAAATTAAATAAATAAATGTTTCCTTGAAATAGTTTAATTTTCAAAAGTACGAGATGCAATTTGAAATTGAACAATACTCATTGCTACTTAACTACGCCTCATAAATCAACCTAATTGTTTGATTTACTCGAGTTTTACAATCTATTTTGAAAATTAGACTCATAAAAAGGATTAGTGCAAAATTGTCTTCTTTGACTTACGACTTACAATACAGTAGTAATCTTGTTTTGTACACCTGCACAGTGGAGACAGTAAGCCTAATGGGCAATCAAAGGATTTCGAAGCTAAGTTTCGGAAAATGGGCGGAGGAGGGGATTTAGCATATTATATTGGCTAGAAAATATTTGGACACAATTCTGATGGAACGTAGGTTTGTAAAGCAACTTGTCCTGGGGGGGTCTTACAAGGGAATTTCAAGCTCACTTTGGGACTGAAGGCCTGACTCGAATTTACCTAAGGTCCCTCTTAGGAGTGAGAAAGGAGAGGAAAGACTAAAGGGAAGCAGAAATTGACCCAGGATGACAATAAGAGATGGAGATTTATTGCAGAGCAGGCATTCGTTTCACCGATTTTCGCGCAAGAGAATCGTGTCGATTCCACCCCTTTGGCTAGTCGATTGGAAAGGACGGGTTGTAAAGTTGATATTGTTCTCGGCCAGGATGCGGAGGGTTGCGCTCGAGGGAAAATTACAATCGATCTCTCACTAGATGCACCTACGGTTACCCTTTGATTTTCTAGGTCAGCGTGTCGTTCATGCTCAAAAACACTTAGGAGAATTCATTAAGTTTATTAAAAAATGGTTGAACCTGTTGCTAATTATTTTTAGACGTCAGGCTTGTTCACTGACTAATAAAACATCCACAGCTTGAGGGGAACGGTATTTTTCTTAACACCTTGAGAGAGAATAATTTAAATCTTATGAGAAAAAAGATAATATACTTGATCCTACCAAGGTCAATTTTTATATTGATCAGTTGCTCATTATTCAGTAAGCTCATTATTGAAGTGTTTAAAAAGTGATTGAAGAGAGAAACTGATTGATCCTGACACAGATTTTTCTCTCAGAGAAATATTCAATAGCCTACTGACCAGAAAGGAGGTCAGGATTCATAAAAGCCCAGTTTGGAAACTTTTACAACTACTCTCATTGACACAAAACCGAGGGTCTGGAAAGAAAGAAATGTACAGGTATAGAAAGAGGAAGAAATAAGGAGCCTTGTCAAGAGAAGCTATCCCAAAATTCTCTGCTTTCACACATTTGTAGACCTTGAGAGATATTTTTGCGAGTTTAGGTTTCTGAAGCTGGAGGATTAAGACAGATTTAACCCGATTTTTTTTCGGCAGACCAGCCAATCCAGGAGTTGCGTAACTTTTTCATCCACCTGAAACATCCATCAGGGGATTTTGGGCTGCTTGGTGGTTAAGTACCGTTTCTCGAAAGTAGGTAATAACGATTCGAAAGTGCACAAGTCTTCCTTTCTGAACACTTTTATGGTACACCAAATTCCGGGTTTTCTTTTGCGATTATGAATCTCTTAACGCAGGTGAAAGCGCTACTTGTTACCGAATTTTAGACGAAGAATTCAGAATTCTGCTCAAGAAACTCTGTTCTTCCTTTAGTCAGAAATAAAATTTTCAAGTTTGAGAGTTTTATTTTTAATCCAGAAAAGACTTAATTAATGAATTAATTAATTAATCTTGAATTATAGTAAATTGAGAATTAATGAGCTTAATTCACAATAACTTGGAGTAGAAAGAAACAGGATTCTATCTTTCGGTTCTTATATTTAATCTTCCACCTTGGCCTCATATCTACATATTCAATTGACAAGGTTCAATCTCGGAATATGCAAAATAGAACCTTCTCATACAAACACGTTGATATGATGAAACAGTAAAAATCCTTTAGCAAAATTCCTCTTGCAAGTCTCCCTGGTAATCTCAGCTCGACATTTGCAAATGAAAAAAGCACATAAAAGGGAAAAACTGCAGCAGCCGTGAAATAAGGCTGTAGTCGGAAACAAGCTAGTTGAAAGGAAAGAGTGAGGACTAATTTCTTAAAACGAGTGTTCCTTTCGACTTTTATTGCAGATGTCCGTTTCCTTTCCAGTAGCTAGGAAAAAAAGCCCCCAGCCACCCCTGGTTTTAATATCGTCTAGTGCTTGGCGCGAAGTGACAAAGATAAAAGCTCACGCGGCTCCTGTGAACGATGCAGTGGAATCGTATAGTTTGAAATGACAGATAAGAGGTTACAGTGATGAGGGGAAGAGCGGAAGGTCATAGGGTTGCATAGGAAGGGAGTATGCAAGCACAGGGTACAGAAGTTGACACGGGAGAATGCATTGTGTGTGGTGAGCGAGCCGGAAGCGCCGCCATACTGCGCATCGCCCCGCGTCGCTTTTGTTTCCGTTCTCGTTGCCCTGATCATTTTCTCTACCCTCTTCAACCCCCAACCCTCTTCCGCAAAATCTGTGTCTCGATCTCTCCCTGTCTTCTTTTTCCACCAGATAAACAGGAGGCAAGTTTGAAAAGTTCGGTTTTGTTTTGACTGGTTCTAAAGACGTTGAGTTTTTCATTTTAATTCATTATTTACATACGGGCTTGAAACTTTTCTAGTTATTGCTGTTCGAGGATTGGAGTAAAAATTATTAATCACAAGTTGTGACGTAAAAAGCGTCGGGCAATGTGCATAAAATTTTAGGTTTAACAAATTACTAAAGCGACAAAGAATAAATATTGATTGTAATCACGATTCTTACAATCACCCTTCGAATCAGAAAATTATACTTTCGAAACACTGTAACAGAAGCTGTGAATGGGGTTCTTTGAAAATTGATTCAATTAGGATTCGTCACGTCAACTCCATATGCTCCGTTCGTGTTCCCTTCTCCCTATTACTTGCAGGACGTGAGTTATATTGACAATTGAGGAACTTTGATGACAGTGGTGTTAGATTGCTGAAAACTCTGATGCAAATTGATTCAAAGGGTTTAATTCTGGAAAACTGAGACTCAGGTTAAAAACGAACTTAAATAACTTCTCTGTTATTAGAAGTCAGAATTTTTTTTGTGTTCCAATTTACTTCATGTTGATATTTTTGCAGTAAAAGGATATTGAAACGGAATTATTTATATTTTTATATTATTATATTTATAATTCCATGAAATAAGTTTATTATTTTGATTTCCAGGCTACATCTATATATATAGATCGAGTACTTGCCGTGATTTTCAGACCAAAATCGTGCAATTAAGATCTGTCACGTAGGGTTTCCATATGTCATTGACGAGTTCTACGTCGACATATAGGGTCTCCAACAATACAACCTAAGGGGCTTGCAAGTAATAATGGCCTGAGGCATCGATCACTCCGCAAATGCGCTTTCTACAGCAATCTGTAGTATCTTTGTACTTCCAAACACCAGATTGTTAGAAAAATACTTTTAATTCCTTTCCGATAAATTTTGATTGATCCTTGGACTCGTCCTTGGATTTCCAAATTGTAGAATATCACAGAAAAAACAATATAATTTTTACTGCGACACAATACATATTGTTTGAGAAGCTTGAAAATGGAAACTATTTGAGGATTCGGAGTTCTCTATTCGAAGTTGATATATAGGAAAAGGGGTTGTAAGGTACAAACACCCGTCTTTGATTGTATAAATATATATATTATATATATATATACGCTCAGAAGACATGTAATTGTGTAGAAATGGATGTATGCATTGTATAGTGTATACGTGCTTCAGGGGTGCGTCCTGAGCACGTGACGCCTGATTCATACACAGACTGCTACGGAATCAATTTGTAATCTTGACTCAAATTAAGGAGTGGGAGGGGGTGGCGCGTTTATTGGGAAGCGAGCTTGCTACTCGGTTTGGAAGCGATCGAATTCTGGAACCCCATATTCTCTTATTAAACTTGGATCCACGAGTGGGTGGTAGTGGTACATCACGCCTGATAAACGCTGACAATCCCCGATCTGTGATGGTTCAAGGATCGAGTGATTCGATCAATTATCAGATTGCTTCGTCCAATATTATCTACAGGGTGTTATACAATTTTTATTCTTACCTGGACAGACTTTTAACTAGTTTTTTTAGCTGTACTGAATTTCTGACACATTCCAATAGGTAATTAGAGTTTGATAATTTCTCTGTTTGAGTGATAGTTTCTCTGTTTGAGTGATTATAGTTTCTCTGTGCATTTGGAGTCGAGAATTGGGGATAAGATTATTAACTTGGACAAATTGAAAGGAGAAGACATATCTGAAATATCTTGAGGAAAGTTAGAAGCGATCTCAGTTTGGGAGTGCGTACAAGGGAGTAATCAGAGAAGACAATGTAATTTGGAATGGCTCATCGAGTCAGGATTGGTTGAGTTGGATGCCCTCGTACTATTACCTCATTAATGCCCTCGCTACTCTTTGGACGATATGCTAAGGCTAACCCTCTCATCCTGAAATCTAAAATCCAAAATCCAGATGCTGATCCACCCTGCGTGCTAACTCCTAAGTAAGGTCACCCAGCAATTTCCGGTAGCCATCTTGGCCGAAGTGAATGTGTTTCCTAGCGGACGAGCGAATTCGCAGGGACACGATCACACCAAAGGGACCGATTTCAAGGGCGAGGGTGAACTCTCTTATCGCAGGCTCATGTGTTCGAATTCAGATTTTGATTAGGATAGGTGTAGATGGAAATGAACCATATTGGACTTGTTCCTAAAAGGGTCTCTTCATTTTACGAGAAACAATTTCACGATTTTTATACTGAAAAATAAAATAAATCTTATAAAAGATCTATTTTTCATCTTGTGCAGAATTTATTTATGTTCTTTGATTTTTCAAGCTATTGGATGTTTATGTCTATAAGATTTGGTGTCGAATATTTTTTTCTGTGTGGAGGTTTATGTTATTATGAGGACAAAATTTGTTGAGGAAAATCGGGGAATTCTTGGGGCTATGTTTAAAATAAAGATAACAGAATTTATGTGTCGTCAAAATTTGTCTGCGTATTATTATAATAATGACTTTAGAAACAGGAAATATGTGTGGAAATATTTCCTGTAAACATACTTTTGCAATACAAATTTTTCCGTGTGAAATATGCAGTTCTCTCAACTGCGTCACAGCTAATATTATTTAATATTTATTTATTAAAAAAATGGAGCCTCAACAAAAGTTGGAATACGTCAGCTAT
>JAUESH010000008.1:13323979-13337025 GCA_032275165.1 Synergus magnus | reverse complement strand
AAATTCCTGGAAATTTTATGACAACATTTAAAATTCCTTAAAGTCCCTTAAAATTCTCTGAAACCTTTTGAAATCCCATAAAATTCGTGAAAACCACTTAAAATTCCCCGAAACGTCTTGAAATTCCTCTCTAAAAAAAAGTGATATAACGAAATGTCCCTAAAATCTTACATACAGATGTTCGTGGACATTCGTGTATGGTATCTAAGAAACAATTCTCATAATACCATTGCAAGTTAGAATAGCTCTTGTGCGGTTCCCCTTGGTCTGTGTTGCCTACTATCTAAGTTCGCACAATTGCCATTATTTATAACCATGGTGAGAACCTAGCATTGATAAAGGGCTGCGGCGTGGCTGCGGAGATATTGTTGTAGCTACCGCCTACAAACTTTACAGCATCTTGGGGTCTCCTTAGCTATGACCCTGCCGAGACATACAATTACTGGTACTCTGTTATTTCCCTAACATTGGAGAATAAGTCACGAGTTACGTGGAACTAAGCATTGCTAAGCGTCATCGAGTAACTCACAATTCAAGGCACATATTCCCAACTTGTCTAAAATACAACCAGTGGCGTAACCAGCTTCAAGTTTCAAGAATTCTTCGTAGGGCTTGCAAGAAGTTCTTTAAATAAAAGTTATCCTATCTAAAAACAGTGGTGTTACCGTAGATCTCGAAAATATGGAACATATTGTTGTCGAAAACCTCATTGGTTTTTTGGAAATTGCGGTTTTATAGAATCTAAAGAAATTTAAAAGGATTTTAAGAAATTTCATTGGATTTTCAGGTATTTTAAGAGATTTAATGAGATTTCATGGAACTTTGAGGAGTTTTAAGTAATTGTAGGAACTTTTAAGCGATTTAAAGGAATTTTACGAAATTTCCTTGGATTTCATGGAATTTTGAATAATGTTAAGGAATTTTAAAAGGACTTTACGAAATTTATTGCGATTTAATGGGATTTTAAGTAATTTTGAAGGATTTAACGATATTTTGAGGAGTTTTAAGTAATTGTAGGAACCTTTAAGGGATTTAAAGAGATTTTACGCAATTTCTTTAGATTTCATGGAATTTTAAATAATTTTAAGAAATTTGACGATTTTTTGTGGGATTTTAAGTAATTTTAGGAACTTTTTACGAAATTTCTAGGAATTTTACGAAATTTTAAGGGATTTCATTAGATTTAAAAGAATTTTAACTAATTCTAATAGATTTTACCATATTTTAAAGAATTTCATAAGATTTCACAGGATTTTGAGTCATTTTAAAGAATATAACGATATTTTGTGGAATTTTAAGGAAAATCAAAGAATATCAAGTCATTTTACGAAATTAAAAGAAATTTCACTAGAATTTGTGAAGAGATTTTAAAGAATTTTATGAAACTTACTGAGATTCCTGAAATTAGACAAGGAATTAAAAGCTATCGTATTTTAAAAATTTAAAGTTTTAAATTATTTTTCACACTTTTGAAATCTCTAAAAACATTTCAAAATCCGTCGATTTGAAATCGTTCAGAATCCTCTGAATCTTTTTAGCAAAAGAGGTGCAAAAACGAGAAATTAATCACGCTCAGAGCGCGCGGATCATAATTACTATTTTTTAAAACAACGCAATATTTAAGAACTCGATGTGCTTGATCTTTTGAAATATAAAGCTGGTCGATTCGGTGCAAGCTTTTAAAATAAAAAGCGATTTAAGTCCCA
This sequence comes from Synergus magnus, assembly GCA_032275165.1. Lineage (NCBI taxonomy): Eukaryota > Metazoa > Arthropoda > Insecta > Hymenoptera > Cynipidae > Synergus > Synergus magnus. Next base: position 13,335,319 of record JAUESH010000008.1, on the reverse strand, counting down.
AAAATAACTGACAAGTTATTTTGAGTTCATTCCCTGTGCAGCCTGACCACATCCGTTGCCATCTGCAGACCACCCAACATCCGCAACGATTCCGTCATAAAAATTTTTAATATATGCGTCTTCAATTTGCAAAATCCTGTTACATCTTTTACAATACTTTAATTGAATAGTAATATGATTCTCGACTTACATTCTATTTATAAATTGTTTAATTTAAGTACATGAATTATATAATTTGTAGCAAGGTTTTAATAATTTAATATTACATTATAAACGAGGCATACGCTCCACTTCCGCATGGAAGCTAATAGTAAAGGGTGTTAGAAATAAACGACCTCGAGGAGCGGTACGTTGGATCTTTAGTTAAAACAAACCATTGGCCCAAAATGGTGTAACGATGCTCGGCACTAAAATTTGAAGGGAGTCAACGCAAGATGAAAGGGTAGCGGCTTTTGGGTGGGCCAAAAGTGTTTCTTTGACACAGATACCAAAAGAGAATGGCACCTTTGCTTTTCTCATTTCCCCTATCTTCTCTTCAGTGGAGAGTTTATTTATTCTAGAAATTTAAATGATTAAGCCACGTTCAATTACACACATATAATTACTTAAAAATCGAATTTTTAAGTCAATTAATAAATTATCTCCATTAAAAATCATTTGAATTACATTTTAATGCGCTCTTGTAGAGAACGATTCAATTAGTAAACCAAACTAGAAATTAGAGTACTCGAAAATGAAATTTCGAGATGTAGTGAAGACTTAGAGTAAGCCAATATCAGGGAGCATCCTAGGGCAGGTTCTGACGTGAAGATAGATGCGTCTTCAGCCGGCTCGCTTTTGGTCTGCCTGTGGAAGGGTTGTAATTAATTAAACAAGCAATTCATTACACATTCAACCCTCCAACTCGCCTCTAAAGGCGCCACAGAAAGGCGGCCTGCAAGGAAATTGATTGAGAAGGGTTTTAGCCCTTCGGTCGAAGGTCCTTTCGAACGATCGGACGATATACTTACCGTCCATCCATCTGCTTGAAATACCTAGCGTTCGGAAGCTAAAAGTTGCGTAGAAACTTTCCAAGTTTTCGACTCGAAAAAGATCGGAACCAGATAGAAGCATGAGATACTCGGTCTCACCGTCTATAGAACTCTAGGTGGCAAAACGAAATGAGAAGCTGTCGTTGCCAGCTGGTTACCCGCGAGAAATTCCCTGGCAGCCATTCGCAAGTTGGGGGTTGCCCAATGAAATCGATAAGAACCACCAGGAGGACTCCAGATTTGAGACTAGAATTTTTCTTGCAATTTGAACTTTCAACACCTGTTACTCCGCATTGATCTTCAAAATAAAATCTTCAAAATAAAGAGTCCAAAATTAATCAAATATATAATTTCACACACTTCTTTTATACATTTCTGTTCTCAACAGAATAGAATAAACTCATCGCTCCAAATCCTCAACCACATGCTGATCTTTCTCACATTTCCCGATTCAGCAGTTCTCCATCAGTTGTAGGAAGGGTCGGTAGAAGTTACAAAGCATAGTGACACCTAATGAAATACAGTCAAGAAAACCACCCCTTAGCTATGCACGCGAAGGGGTAGCGTGATGAATTCGGGTCCTGAATGCTATAATTTATTAAATTTATCAAGACGGCCACGCGAGGCAGTAAATATACATCTCATTAGCTAGCTTGCAATCCTGTTTTCCGGTTCTAAATTCTCTCAGCTTTGTTGAGGTAAGGAGTTATTCCTGAAATTTCGTCAAAATGTAGATACGTCCCAGGACAAGTGAATCGCAGGACTAGATGTTTAACCGGATCTCGTTAGCCAGGACCATCGGTATTCCGGCATACGCCTATTGTGTCCCCGGATCGACCGTTCCCTATTCAGCAAACTGGCGGGAATTTCGGGTTGCAGAGTTAGAATTAGGGCTTCGATTGGATTATCAGAACTCTGCTTCAGCCTCACTGGTTGGTCTCTTGTGCCTTCTACGGCAGTATTAATTCGCCCTGGGAATCGCTACGAACGAATAACGCTAACCTATCGGCCATACTAGGGTGACTGGCTCTGGTCCTGGCATGCACGAGGAACTGTTCCAATCCGTCGCCTGTTGGGATGTCTTTAATTGGGTTGGCGACATTGGTAAAGGGAAATAAAATTCCCTCTTTGTCTCTCCAGGGAGGAAATGCGGAAGACTCTTAAAAAAGGGCAAATCATCTGTTGGAAGTAAAGAGATAGAGAGAGATAGAAATTTGGAGATAGAAAGAGATAGAACTTTTCTGTCTCTTCCAAGGATCCATTTTGCATCCTCAAAACGCTATCTCTTTCTATCCACCATTGTATCCCCGTGTCCGGTAATATCTATCTCAGTCTATCCCTGTGTTTTTTTAATATCTATTTCTTCCTATTCCTCAGTCTATCCCTATTTTATCCCTAAATCTATCTCCCTTGCTAGAAATTTGTATCTCTTTCTATCCGCTGTTCTCTATCTCATAGATGTATTTTATTTATTCATTTAAGAATAAATTGGGAGAATAGATATGGCTACGTTCACGCTTCCAATATGCCCTTAATTAATCGTAAATAATTACTTTTTTAAAAGGAAATAATTGAACCGAAATGAGATAAACAAGGATAGATTTGAATAGAAATTAGGGGATTGAAACAGATAGGAGTAAATTTCGATTGACAAGGAGATAGAAAGAGGTAGATGGAGATAGGCGAGAGATTGAAAGGAATAGAAAAGTGGGCATTAAAAGACATACAGGGTGGCCACAAGATTCAATTTTTCAATTTCCCTGACATTTCCTTGACTTTTCCCTGACTTTCAGACAATTTTCCTTACAGAAAAGTATTAAAAATGCGAACAAATTTTCAATAATAATGCTATTGAAATTTTTCAATGTATAATATCACTGTATATCTCTTTTGAAATTTAAAATCACTTCAAATCACTTAAAATTCGTAAAAATCTCTAAAATTTACGACAATCTTGAAAATCTCTTAATATCCTTTGAAATTTTTTGAAATTCCTAGAAACATCTTTAAATTGCACGAAATCCCTTCAAATTTGTTAATATTCCATGAAATCCCTTAAATTTTCACTAATTCTTTTTAAACTCCTCAAAATCATTTGAAATCCTTTAAATTATACGAAAAACTTTTAAATTCCTAAAAAATCTCTTAAAATTTCCTGTAAACCTTCAAAATTCCTCAACAAGGAACTTTAAAATCCCTTATAATGCGTCAAAATCTCTTAAAATTATTGGAAACCTATATTGAAATCCTTTAAGATTCGCTGAAATCTGTTTAAATTTCTAGAAATATCTTTAAATTCCTTAAAATTCCACCACAATAGTTAAAATCTCATAAATTCTTTAAAATCTATTAAAATTTCATGAAATCCTTTACAATTTCACAAAATCTTTTACAAATCATAAAAATCTCGTGAAATACTTTAAAATTTAATAAGGAACTTTGAAATTCCCTAAAATGCATTAAAATCTTTAACTAAAAATTCTTGGAAACAAAAACCTTACAAAATCTTTAAAAATCAAAAATAGCTTTTGAAATTTTTTAATATTCTAGGAGGAATATTAAAATCCCTTAAAATCACTTTAAAAAAATAAAAATTTCTTAAAATTCTTACAAGCTTTTTAAAATCTTTTAAAATTCCACAAAGAACTTTAAAATTCCTTAAAATTCATTGAATTCCTTAATTTTCTTAAAAATCTCTTAAAATTTCATGAAGTCCTTTAAAACTCCACTAAATCTTTTAATTATTATACAAATCTCTTGTAATCCCTTAAAATGCCTAAAAACCTCTTTAAATCCTTTAAAATTATTGAAAATCCCTTGAAATCATTAGAAATCCAGAGGAGAATCTCAAAGAATGCCTGGAAATTCTTTATAATTCTTCGAAATCCTTGGAAAGTTTCTAAAATCTGTTAAATAAACTATAAAAGCTATATATGTAATACGACAAAAATAACGTAGTTAGCATAAATGTAAATTTCTATTTTCCCTGACAAATTATTTTTTCCCTTACATTTCCCTCACTTCTCTGACAAGAAGGTAGAAAGGTTTAGACGAGAATAGAAGAGAGATAGGAAAGAATATAGATGTGGGGATTGAAAGAGATAGGAGCGAATTGAGATTAACAAAGAGATAGAAAAAGATAGACGATTATAAGTGAGAGATAGATATAGAAGTGAGGATTGAAACAATTTTTATTCACAAGGAAATAGAAAGGTATAGACGAGAATAGGTGAAAGATAGGAAGGAATAGAGAAATGAGGATTAAAAGAGATAAGAGCGAATTGTGATTGACAAGGAGATAGAAAGAGATAGACAGGAATAGGCGAGAGATTGAAAGGGATAGAGAAGTGATGATTGAAAGAGATAGGAGCAATTTTAATTCCGATGGAGATAGAAAGATAGGCTGGAATAGGCGAGAGATAGATGGAGATAGAGAAATGGGGATTGAAAGAGATAGACGTGGATGTGGATTGAAATGGAGATAGAAAGGGATAGAGAACTGGAGATTGAAAGAGATAGAAACGAATTGAGATTGACAAGGAGATAGAAAGGGATAGACAGGTATATACAGAGATAGAAAGAGATAGAGAAGTGGGGATTGAAAGAGATAGGCGTTGATGTGGATTGAGATGGAGATAGAAAGAGATGGGCAGAGATAAACAAGAGATAGAAAGGGATAAAAAAGAGGAGATTCAAAGAGATAGGCGTGGATGTGGACTGATATGGAGATAGAAAGAGATAGACGGGAATAGGCGAGAGATAGAAGGAGATATAAAGGGATAGGATTTCTATCGTTTTACTTCTAGCAGGGCCGAGTAATCTGTAGATGGACTTTTCTGAATGTTGAAAATGAAATAAGTGTTTTAGGATCTTCGCTTGTAGTTGAAAAGATAGTTTGTAGTTTGAAAAAATAGTATTTGTAAAACATTGTTATACTGTTTATTATAAGAAAATGAAATGAAAAGCGTTAGGTAAGTTTAGTCTATGGCACGAAAATCGTAAGTCCAATGGACAGGCGCACGGTTGATCGCAGTGTTGTCACTTTTAGGGCAACAACAGCAGTACGCCCATGCCTTCGCCTTCGCCTCGCAGAGAGGAGGTCCTTTTTTTGCAGCGCCCTTGGTGGATCCTCTTCAGCCGCTATCAAATCCCCTTCAACCGCTATCGAATCCCCTACAACCGCGGGATCCACTCTCATCATTCAGACATGCCATGCCTGGCAATTGTCAAAGTAAGTACATCAATCTTGGAATTATTATTTATTATCTGTGTTTTTTCAATTGCAGAGAAGACATTTTGGAACCTCTGCTTCTCTTAGAGATCCTCATACCTTAATCTCTTAGTTACCAATGTTGGAGTTTAGTTAATTTTTTGAGAAGTCTAGTAATGAAGGCTTAAGATGTAATTTAGCAGTGAGCAAGACTTACTTGTCTCTGTAAGCACCTAGAATCCTGTCCTCGTTGTTAGCGAGACAACTAAAGCTGCTTTCGTGCTTTCGTCGAATCGGAGTATCCGAGAATGCCTCCAATGCTGCTCCCGCTTTTAGTAGCTAAAGGGGTAGCGCAGAGATAGGCCTCAGAGCTAGCTTCGCCGTTCCAGAGGCGGAAACCGCAAGCCTGTTCAAAGCTAGATTAAATATTATATTAAAGGGGTTGCCACGAGCTCTGACGGGGCTTGGCGAGCTTGCGAACCCTCACTCGTACCCACCTACGTACATTATTATTAGATATGAATTTCTGCACTGCACCTCCAGATTCGAGGAATACTTTTCAGCCTTCAGCCAGTCACGTGTAATTGAGCCTCTGAACCAAAAGCACTCCCCTGAGGTACATTCTGAAACAAAGCTTCAAATCATCTCCATCAAAATAATTAGAATACTTCTGTACATTCAAAGTTATTTCTTTTTCGTTTGTGAGTATTGGAAAAGTAGGACGAGAGCAAAAGTTTTGAGTAAACAGTTTAATCCCTGGATAGTAATTTCATGAATTTTCAGGGATAAATGTGAGGCTTAATAGATTGGCAAGCCTTCAGGTATTTTCCAATATAGCATCGAAATGTTGCTAACCACCTCTAATATTTTCTTTATTATTAGTTTTTTTTCATTACGGTGGGAAATCTCCAATATTCGACGGATCTTCCAATTATTTTGATTAGTGAGTAGTTCCTCCAGACTTTTTTGAATCCTCTACATATCTTCTTCATTGGAATTCAACCACAGTTAATATATTAATTAAGATCCAGAATTTTGTATTTTCCACCCTTATTAATAAGAAGGAAATTAAAAGAGTAATAATAGTGAAATCACCCTTTGAAATATTGTATAGAAAAACGATTCCCGGACCTTTTCTTGGATCGTTAGGAATTTGGTAGTAGTTTGAAGTTGGATGGGTGCAGTATTAGGGTTAGATGGGCCACGATGGGTCAGTGGCGTTCCGAAGCAAGCTCTGTTATTTGAGTTGGCCGTAGCCACTGAGAGATGACCGAACCTTTGATCTCGTTGCCCCTCGTCGTGTCTAGCTTCACCCTTCTTTCACCCTCTCCCGACAACCTATCGCAGCCAGGCATATTCTGTAAAAAAAAAATACAAAAATTACAGACCTGTCGATATGAATTCAAGTGTAAGTCCCTCTTGTATTTCGCTTTATCAAAGTCCAAAATATGCATAAAAACTGCGGTCTCCTCTCTCGTCCAATTGTGTTTTTCTACACATGACAAGCGGTTGATGGTTCATCATTTTCTGACAGGAAAGGCGGAAAAGAATGATGTAAAATAGACACATTTTCAGATGTTTTTGAGAATTCAATCAGTTCCTTTCTTTGCTCTTATTGCGGTCATTCTTTAATTCGTTTTGTTATCCTTTTTATACTGTCGTCTTTAAGATGATGTTATCCAATCTCTGCTTCCATAAATTTAGACATGCCGCAATTTGGATTGACGGCAAGCAATTCCTGGGGATATGGAAGCACGGCAGGATATGCGGGATACCTTCCTGGACCTTTATCGTCTTGTGCGTCGCAAACACCATTTCCACCGCCACCACCCCCACCTCCACCCCCACCGCCGCCGACGTCGTCATTGGCATCCTTCGCTGGTACTGTTTCCATGACCACTCCAGCGGCTCCAGATTCTACAGCGGGTTCAACTGTGGCTTCCGGTACCACTGGTACCACTCCTCAACAAGATGCTTTTTCCGCAGTCTCTTCTTGTAAGTTAACATTTATTTTATACTTGTATCAATCAACTTGATCTAGATCGGGTCGCCTAGATGGGGCTAGATCTGGTTGCATTCGTTTCTTCTAAAATTGTCTCGACTTTTAATATGTCTTCAGTAGTGCCAGACACAACAACTCCAGGCCAAGCAGATCCCCTAGATCCACTCAGCACCCTGATGGGATCCACAGCCACTCAGAGGTACCAAGAATACGTCTCCCCTCGATCTCTCTCAACAGACTCCAGCACAACCGAAAGTCCTGTTCATGAAGAGCAAGGATTCGGCCAAAATTATGGAAATTACTTTCCAACTCCCAGTGTTCTACCTAGCATCCTCTATTCTCAACTTTACGGTAATCAATTTCAAAATTCGGAGAGTCCTGAGCAGAGAGCTGTGGCTGATAGTTGCAGTGTTCGTCAAGAAGAGGTCAGGCCTGACAACAACGTCTGGAGACCTTACTGAAAAAAGAGTAACGGAAGTCATAATTTTGGGCTTCATTCTTTATATCCGGTACTTTGAGTACTATATTTTTCAAGACTGTGAAAGACATTTCGAAGACTTAAAAAGACTTGTGGGGAACTTGAAGAAGGTTCTCGAAAGAATTTATTCATTCGAACTGTGGGCATTACCCGGATTCGACGCTAAAGTGAATCTGACTGATTCAAAATAGTACATACTGGTTGAGAAGTGAAATTTGATTAGTTTTTGGTCGTAATTTGAAAATTCTGGTTGTGTATCGTCGTCAACGAATCTTAGAGAGGAAAGTGTTGTCGCGAGTGATTCGGTTGAGTTCCACAGGTATTTATTTCGTATGACAGAAATTCAGAGAATTGTATATAATTGTAAATAGCTGATAGAATATTGTACGTCCCATCGAACCATAATCGCAATTAAGACCGAGAGATTGACTATTTCTTTAATTATGTTTCATAGTATATTACATATAATTATGTACGTTGTCATTGGGGGTCTGTGCAATAATTTACTGAGTTCTCGTATAAGAAAAAGTGTTCATCTCGTTAGGCCTTCATTGAAAGCTAAACATCGACGTTAAATTCGAAGGAGTCTTAAATTTGAAGAAGTCTTAAATAATCTTCTTCAAAGTTGCGAATACATTTTTTAAGTATGTAGTTTCGGATGAATTCCGTTAGATTCAACGAAAAAATTGACGAATAATTAAATTTACCCTGAAATTTATTTCACGGGATTTTTACATCGAAATTTTGATCGAATAGAGTGATATGAAAGATTTTGTTGAATATTGTATGAACGTTATTCTTCATGCAGCTTGAGTTTCTTTATTATTTACGATACACATATCTACCGACTATTGTTATCGTAGTTTTTGACTGAGTCGAATAAAGTGTATTTCAAAATATATTGTGTGTATTTATTTGTATTATATTTCGTACCTTTGTTTTGAAGATAACTTAATAAGAATTTTTAATTCATTTCTTGGATTTTACTTCGTTTTTCATTAGAAATTCAAAACCTACCCTTGAACAGGTCGTACCTAATTGCCTTTCCATTTTCACCCTCGTTTTCACAGGCATATGTTCGCACTACCAAGTTACACGACTAACAGGACGAATCTCTACAAAGGATTTGCCAACGAGAGATCCTAAAGGATCCCCACTGACGGAACTGCATGCAAATTCGTGAAAGATTTAATTAAACCTACTGGATGAACTTTCTGCTTCATGTTATCTCTCGTCAGGAAGTTATGGAAGAGGTAGGGTCAAATGTACCAAAAGGAGAAGGAACCTTCAGGTACTCTAACTGAATTTTTTCCAGAAATATATAATATATATAGTCCTTTTAAAAAGGAAAATATAAAAGTGGAAAAAATTAATTTCGCCTCAATATCCTCAAAGTGTGAATACAATTTTGCAAGTTTGCAATTTGGTGAACGCGACAGGAAAGTGTCCGCTAAGGGATGTTGTTTTTCCATGAAGTAATTTAATTTCTAAAGGTCGAAGAATGTGAATACAGATTTTTTTATGAAACATGGAGGGAGGTTTATTATGTGTTGGTTTTAGAGGAAGAGACGTTCATCCTGATGGACGTTCGGTGATCATCAGGGGGTGGAGTCACGTTTATACGCGGTGCTGGCATAATGGAGTAGAGTGGAGTAGAGTGGAGTAGAGTATGGATAATGGAGTATGTATGGAGAATAGTGTGTACTGTGCAGCGAATGACGGTATGGTTTTGCGATGTGGAGAGAGAGCAGGCCAAACTGGGCACGGCTCGTTGGCTCGAGCAGTTGGCCATACCGATTTATCGTTCTGCCATCTGCACTACCGATTCTCGGTAAATTCCCGTGCCGCCCTGCACTTGGTCGCGATTTTTCAACCCCCAAATACCAGCCGCTTCCTAATGATAATTACATGATGGTACCGAATGACCGCGCCGAATCATTAAACAGGTAATGAGATGCCAGCCATCACACAAAAATCGACAAGTCAAACAACCAGTAAAGTAACAACCATGTTACTTTCGACGAATGTTTTACTTTTATTGACTTTAGAAATTTAAGTTCGAAAGGTATTTTTAAAAAAACTTTATTCTTGCTTACAAAACCACGTTAATAACAAATAACTAGACGGGGAGATAAATCAATAACGTATATAATTAACTATTAAAAATCACCAACAGAAGTGAGACCCATAATGCGTTAACGCGCAAAATTTATAGAAAATTCTGAAATTCAGATAGTAAATCGATGGTTTGCGCATTATGGCAACGTGGCGTCAGTTGGTAATGAGATTAGCCTCGATAACGCGAGAGCCGAAAAAAGGATGAAAAAAATCGAAAAATGTCCCAGAGCCCTACATATTGAGAGTTCGTAAACGAGCTTGGTTTCGCTCGTATACACACCTTTAGTTTTACGCATAGAACGCACGTGGTCTTCTCGTTAGGGGATGCGGTGGGGGAAAAGGGGTTGGGGTGGGGAGAATGGTCGGTGGTCGTTACGCGCACCGGTCACTGCCACCCCCGTGGCTATCGCCGACGACCCCATGCAAAATCACCCTTTGTCGCGCTCGATGGGAAATTACTTTTTGTCCGTCGATTACGGGGTGAATTTTCGAGCGACGGGACCCGATCATTTCCAACGAAGCCGGAAAGGACGAGAAATTATCGAAAGGGTTAATCCTCAGTATCTCTAACTACGTCGACTCTCCTCGTTCTCGAAAATCGAAAGCGATTTCATTCCTTCTAATTATTCTACAAAAGCCAGGCTTCATAAAAAAGGTTGCTGTTAAAATCGGTGAAAATTTAGTTTCTAAATTGAGTTAATTTTATTTTTATTTTACATTATTGTAAGTAGTGTAAGACGATTTAAGTCAGACACTTAATATTTAGTAGTGTAATCCATTTTGAGTCAGACAGAATAGGTTTTTAGGTTGTATAATAAATGATGATTTTAAAAAATCATGGGTGGCAAGTAGTACAAGTGAATTAAAGGCAGACGTTTAAACTCAGATAAAATATTTTAGACTGAAAATTCTAAGATGTATTTTATAATGAATTTGAATCTTCTAGTTTAGATTTATTGTGTGTTAAGCAATTTGGAGATACTTATGAAACTAGAGCAAATTCTTAGAGTTTAGACGAATCGGAGAGTTTGAGATTCGTATACAATAGGTGCTGAATTTCTGAGAGATCGTATACGAGACATGACTGGAAACAGAAATAAGTGAGACTTGACGAAGTGCGCCCAAGGGGCCTCAGTCCTTGATTACCAAGATCTTCATCTACATGCTAAACATTGCTCCTCCGTTCTGTCTTGAATACTCTTGTACTTACGTATGTATCTAGATCTACGGTCGGCATACTGAGCCTCCTCGAACCAGCCTTCTCCAGACTCCCACGGCATTCTACGAACTCCAACCCCACCCACCACCTCTTGTCTGCCCTCGCCCCTCTGTCGTCGGAAAATACATTCTCATTCCATCTATGTGATGTTTGCTTAGATTAAATTAACCGACCGTGTGCCTCCTTTTGTTTCCCATTCCATCAAATGTCCAGGAAGTTGGCAACGCCAACTTCGAATTTCAAAAAAATGAAAATTGTGCTGAATTGTGCTAGATTTGTGCT
>JAUESH010000008.1:13259133-13272683 GCA_032275165.1 Synergus magnus | reverse complement strand
ACGCGAGGGATGGTACATGGTGTAAGAGTCAAAATTATGGTACGATTACATAATTATGGTAAGGTCTGGCAACACTGCTAAAACTGTTTTATAATTCTTCACGAAGATTACTTCAGATTTTAGAAAAGGTTTATAAAACATTTGAAAACATTTGGCACATCCTAAAGTCGATGACAGTCAAGGAAAATTTCGATGACTAATTTTTTCCGTGTACTTATCCATAAAGCAAAAAAATATTGGAGAGCGCATCGATTTAAAATGACAAATAATGTGTTAATTCGACAGGACGTGATGACGGTATTTGGTTAATCGAACAAGTACTTTTTTCAGTGTGGATGAAAGCAACGACACAGAGAGATTGATCGGGTGTGGATGGTGGCGCTTTTTGAAAAATCCGTGGTCTACACGAGCCTGCGGGTCGGGTTATCGCAACAAACTATCCCAATGACGACACGATTAAAATTTCACGGGGGTTGCGTGGCTCGACGCAGCATGGCACCGAACAAACCGTCCCTATATGATCCCTTCCCACTCGAATCAGCTAGCCATCCTTGTTCCCGATTCACCCCCGCAGAGACCCACTCCATTGCTGTTGGGTGATTGGTACGCGACCGCAGCTACCCCCGCTTTTTAATACACCCGCACCTGTATTCCCCGCACCCACAATACTGAACTGTTGCCATATGCAGGGGGCGCATCTATCGACCCCTCACTCCCTCCCCCACCCTGCCCTCTGCAGCCCCCCATTCCCTTGTTTCGTCAACGTCATGGGGAACGGATTGATTCATCGATCGTGCATTCGTCCGAGCGTCCACTAAAATAGCGACAAAGACTCGCCGGACTGTCCCGATTCACCCCGTGACCCCTCAGTGCAGCGTCACGCACAGAAACCAGAGACAGAAATGCATTTCGAGAGGTTGATGAAGGTTCTTTTAATCGTGGTAGTCCGTGGCCACGATGTTTTTCCACTCGAATGGCTTTATTTGACGAACGTTCGACAGTTGATTCAATTTTGAAATGCTACAAGTAAAAGTGGTTTCTGAAAGAGAGAAACTGACAGGCTGCTGTAAGGGCTTGACGTTTGATGGAGGCTTTCTTTTGATGTTACAACTTTTGATGTTACAAGTTTTGATTGATTCGAAACAATAAATATTAGGTTTTGAAACTATTTTCTGTCATGTTCTGATTCTCTGGGTTTCCTGGGATTTTAGCGGACACTGAGAAATTTAGTGGGTATGATACAAGTCCTGTAGCTTGAATGTAAAAGAGAAAGGATTTGATTGGAACAGAGTAAAAAAGCCGATATTTTTCTATAAAAAATATTTCCTCTTCAAATCATTGAAGTGTGAAATGGAATCAATAGGTTGAGAGCAGCTTTGATGATCGTGAATTCTCTGGTGCGATTCCCACTGTCGACATTATTGCTCATTCCATTCGATACGATGGAAAATAATGTTTAAAATTGTTTGCGGCCTTTTTATCTCGATTTCTGCTCCGCGTGTGGCCAATAAAGCTTTGTGTTTTCCATCAATCATACAACCTTTCCAGTTCCAGCGACCGGATATCGGACTTGGCGTTTTTACGTGCGGTGCATCCCACTCGATTGCAATCGAGGCGAATTATTGAATCTGGTGCATCTGGCCGGTTCGCGAGGTCAGGTTACGTTGAGTTAGGTTTGTGGCAACACTTCGACTTCATCCCTTACACAGGTTGAGACTTGCCGACTAGACAGGATTGGCAATTTGCGGCCAATGACACGCGTTCCTGTGTTTTGACTAATCAGCGAGTAGTGATTAATCAATCAGTGCATGACAGCGTGTCAGATTGGTACAATTCGCAGGGGAGATATCTCTATGATCCTATATAATATGTTATATTTGTCTAATAAATTGAAATCTGGTAATCACTCCTTTTCTGAATGTTAAGTTCTCTAGTTCAATACTTTAAATTCCATTATTTACTTCCTGCGAGATAAGTAGTTTATTACTTCCAGACAAGTAGTTTCAACAGAGGGAGTAACTGTTCTAAAGGAATGAAGGAAATTTTGACCCAGGTTCTGTATTATGCAAATTGACCCAGTATTTGGAACGAATGATATTTATTCGATTGTGTACGTAAACAGTTGATGATTTATTTCTTAAACGAATGTCTAAGAACGTAAAATCGAGAAGGCATTCAAATCTCGATACAAGGATTCCAAAGAACATTGCACAGACTTCACGCCAAACTTTCTCCAGAAACAATTTTCCAGATCTTCACTCTCAAAGACAACCTGACAAAATCGTATACATCTACATTTATTTACAGGATTGCTAAACAAACATCTCATTTTTTTTTCATCCTTTCCATCCTTCCTTCTGACTTTCTTTTTACTCTCTTGCGTCACTTCAAACAATTCGCATTTCTTCCACATTCACAAACCACACACTCATCTTTAAAACTATCGACTCAGAAAAATTGGGAATGAGACAAGAGCGCTTTTAATAGAGTTTCTTATTCTATTTTATATATCAACGGACGTTATTTATATTTACAGTTTACTCAACCCTAAACCCTGGTTAGTCCTCGAGTTCTTGTCTTTCCGGTTTAAGATAAAAACCAAGGGTATCAAGGATAAATTGATAATTCACAAGCTCACATCACCACCGGACTGTTCTTTATTCCTGCGAGAGGAAATGTGATATTATTACAATTTGAGTGATAACAGATCAAAGTCATTTCGCAAGAGAATCAACATTTTCAAAAGAAGCAACATCTTCCTTCCGAAACCCATCTTCTCTCACCTAGTTTCTAAATTCTGAAAACTCAATCGATTCTGAAATCTCAATAAGGTCGCCAAACTTGTCTTGGTTTAGGGCTTCTATCCCTCCTCGATCTGATAGGTTCTCTCTCTGTTTCCATGTCATCTTCCTTCCTCCTTGTGGTAAGATCTTGACCCACATTTTCCTTATCTTGACCCCTTTTAGTGCTGAGATCAACAGTTCCCTCAACTCTGATCTTCACCGACAAATCACCACGACAAGAAACAGTTGTCTGATCCTGATCATGAACCTCAGACTCATTAAGGTTTTCCAAACTAGGTCTCAATCGAATGGAAGCTTCTCTATCAGCAATATCCCTAGAAGTGGTATCATCCTGGTCACTTCTGACTGGAGACATTCTAGGGGACTCCTGTTCCTGGAGGGACTCTTCACTCCTAGCTCGGCTTTTAGTGTCCTGATCATTCCTGTCGTCCACTTCTATACTTCCTTCAGGACTCTCAGTTTCACGTGCTTCCTGATCTTCCGATTCTTGACGTCTTTCTTCCTTGGAACTACCTTCTGGACTTCCACTGTTGGCTCTGAGCTTCCTGAATTCTTCTAGGCGCGCTTGGTCCGGCCTCTGGAGACGGTGTTGAGCCATCCGTAAAGCAAGAGCATGCCACTCGGGTTCCAGAATGTATTGTTGGGTATGGTAGAGGGGATTGTAGAGCCAAGATGACTGAGGAAGAAGAGGAGCGAATATCGAACCGAAGAGCGAATTGGTAGCTCCTAGAAGATGAAGACCTGGTTAAAAAGAGAGAGCAGAGAGAGAATTAGGAGGATCTCTTAAGAGACTATTGAAGTAAATAATGTAGAAAGTTGATAGCACTGACCTTGGAAGTGAGGATGATGTCCAGATGGACTAGTTGCTGTTGTTGGTTCTGCTGGTGGTGTTGGTGCTGCAGCCGAAGCTGTCGTCAGCAGACCTGGTCCTGGATTTCCAGGTGAAATAGTTGGTGTTGCTTCTCTCACAGAAACACTAATGGGTCCTAAATCATTTCTAGGTGATTCTGCAAAACAAAAATTGATATTATTAAAAATATTAAAAATAGCCTAGCCAAAAGCATCCCTTAAAATATTGGCCAGGTATTTGTAGTAAACTTCTACTTTACAGAATAAGAAGAAGCTGAATTTGAGTGAAAAGTACTTTTTTTTGCATTTTATTCAAGGAGAGGAATTTTATTTTGAAGTCAGGTTTCTCTGAGAAGTAAAGGTGTTACGTGTTTGAGAATTCCTTACCGGTACTAGCAGATCCTTGCATCCTAGGAGATCTTTGTTCAATGGCATGGTGGAAGGGGTTGAAGGCCGAGGCTCCCCCCGGTGGAGGGTGAGTGTGCGAGTGATGACCGGGAGGTGGTGGAAGACAGTGTGGGGGAAGTCCCCCTCTGGGCAAACCACCCCACCCTTGGCCACCTTGCTCCAGACTCAGGTGTTGCAAACCTGCGTAATGGAAAAAAACTCGTAACTAGGTATTTTCGTCCATCTCGTCCACTTCCACATTTTACATGGATTCTACAATGTGAGGTCTAGGGAACTTTATTCCCAATTCTCTTTCCGAAGCATTTCATTTCGTTACGTTCTTAAAAATTTTGTTGTTACTTGTAATTTACAAATGTTCATGATTCTAATTTCAAAGTGAATTGTCCAATTTAAAATATTTAAATTTGATACTAACCCAATGGACATTAGGAACAACAATTATTTAGGAACAAGTTCTACTGTATTATCAGTTATATCGTGTTTATATATGGAAATCACGTAGATTGATTGACACTAGAAAATCAAGCGATTCAGCTGAATCTAGTCTACTCCCGTAGAATAGTGATCCAATATCCTAACACAAATAGTAATTTAGCATTTGTCTAATAAATATGTACGGAATTTCAATATATGCTGTCAATTATTCCGGATTCGTTTAAATTGACACTAGCTTTTTTTTAAATAAGAGTGACGCACATTGCGAAAGTGAAAGACAAGTATTTGGAATTTTTATTAAGAAAATAGTGGAATCGAAAATATTCAGAGTAAGAATCTGATCTTAGATAATTCAAATAGCAAATGAGATATTTAGGATAAAACAAAGTGATTTAAATTCAGTATCTTCATAAAAAGCGAAACGAGAATCTCCAATTTCAATCCTCAGATATCGGTTTTGAAAAAACTTGATCAATGTGTCGTCTGCAGGGGTAGTTTAAAAATACCGTAAAAGTTGCGAAGCTAACGTCAGGTGGGAGGCAAGGAGGATAACGGAGGATACGGAAGAGACGGAGACGAAAGTAGTGAGAAGAAGGATGACGAGTTGGAGTCGGGGGTAGTTTTGGTGGGGGGGTAGGGGTGAAAAGCTGGGGAAATTGGGGGAGGGGATGGACACGGAGTCACTGGCGCGTGGGCGTGGCGGGCGGAGATTGCGGCCTGCCGGATTGGTTGGCCGCAAAGCTCTCCTCGCGGGGGCTGCGGTGGTTCGACTCAGGGGGGATGAAAAAGCTCGTGAGGGGCTGGAGGGGAAATTTTTAAGCTCTCTTTAAGCTGGACTGCCAGGGACGACGACACCACTATCTCTCGTTCTGCCGTGCCGACATCCTGGTGGCTCTCTGGTTTTAAATCCAAGAGAAACAGAAATGAGAGAGAAAGAAAGGATTAAGAAAACAATAAGATACGAGGAAAATCGAAAAGCTCCTTAGCTTCGAAGTTTACAGTGACTCAACCTCGACTTTCAGGTGCTTAGATTCTAGGAGCTTTCTGTTCTTGAAATACTCTTTTGGATTTCAATTAGTTTTGGGATATTGAATCCCTTTATCTCTTTCAGAGACAGAAATTCCATTTCGAAATTCATTAAGGTTTGGCAAATTGAATTCGTATATATGCGGTTTGAATGAAATACTACATTTTTGAAATTGAATCAATTTATCAGGTTTTGAGGATTGAAGTTATGTTTTTGAATAAATAAATATTTATTCAAAGAAAATTCTTCTATTTAAGTTTCTTGATTATGGGTTGCTTGGAGTCTTTATTAATTTGTTTTTTCCAATGCAAATATTGAAAGAAAAGGAGGGGGAATATCGTGTATATTTTGAGGGAGGACGTAACATATTTTCAGTTTAATAAACTCTACATAACGGTTGGCCACCCCTTTGGCAGAACTCGCGTGCCGGTTTTAGGCGGGGGCGATAATTCCGAAAACAAATGAAGACTAATGAGGGGAGGGCTGTTGAGTGAGAGAGTGAGATGAAAGGCAAAAGGAGGAGAGGAAGAGAGAAAGAAAGGGAGTGAGAGAGAAAGGGTTCAAGAAGGAACTGGCACCCTTTAAGGGGTGAGAAATGTTAAGCTTAAGCGTTACGGCCCTAGGGTTAGTTGCCTTCGGTGTACCAGGGGGACCCTCAGTTTAAGGGATGATGTATTATCGAGCAACTTGTTCGGAACGTGTTAGTCCCACCACTTTGGGAGGCGATAATGTAAGGTCACGTGGAACATTTCCTTTCACATACTCTAAAAATCTATTAATTCAAAAGTTAGTCATTTTAAAATATTCATTAAAAAAACTTAAAAATTGAAAGTAAATAATGAAAGAAATATCAAAATATCCTATTATTACTTTATTTTAAATAAAAGACACATTATTATTATTAATCTCTCAAAAATTAGTTCTCATCACATATTTTGAAAATGAGAAATCGTTAAGAGGAATGCATTAATATGCATTTTGTTTACTGGCACTGAGTCTGAAGTTTAAGAGGCATTAGAAGCTAAAGCCCAAGGAACTCCCAAAAGCCGGTTAGCTCTCGCCGAAATTCGGCCGGATCCTGAGATACATATTAAATTAATTCGCGTATATTTTCCCGCCTTCCTTATCTATTCAAATCTATGCAAAACAGGCGTTAAAAAGCCCTTCTTCTTAGTTCACGAGGCGTTAACCCTTGTGGAGTTTTCCCTGGTTTCTCCCACGTCAAATGTTTCCCACCCCTTTCATTCCTCTTTGTCTTTCGCATCTTCTCATTCTCTTTTGCTTCCATCCTAGTAGAGAGAAACGGTCGGTTGGGTGTCTTTGCACACCCACCCTTTGCACCCGTTCTCATTATCGCATCGCAACGACCCCTAAAATGCCACCCGGGAAAGGTCTCTAGCACCGATACCAACGTCACGAACCCCGAGATGTCCTTAGAGCTGTAGATGACTGCTCCTTCGTTGTCGCTTTGCTAACGGTACTTGAACGAGAAATAGGATTTTTAAATGACTCTCATAGCGATTTATTCAAACGCAATTAAATAATAATTGTCATTTCTAACATATATGAAATATTTGTTTCGATTGCTCAAAACACTTATTCAGTAAGACTGATTTTACTTTACTCTCTATTTATAGAGAAGTAAACATAGCTATAAGTTGCTCAATAATGGCAATAAGTCGTTTAAGTAGAAAATCCGGTGTACGGTCAGACGAAACTGCTGCCTTGAATTGTGATTTGAGCATTATTTTTAAAAGAAATCACAAAAGTTGAAAAACATTTTGTAAGTAGAACAAGGGCGCTTTAGTCAGACATACACTATAGGTTTCACTTTCTGGGACATTTTTCTACTGTGGCATTATTATGTGAATTAGTATAAAAATGTCTTTAGTTTTAAATTATACCAATTGAAGAAAAAGGTAACAAGTAGAGCAACGACGCTATAGTCAGACACATATTAAAATTTTTACTGGAACATTAGCTTGCGCATTTATCTACGAGATTCTTTAGTTTGAAATCATGTCTATAGAAAAAAAAATTGTATCAGTGAAAAAAGGACATTTTAGTCAGACGAAAAATAAATAAAACAAGTGGTGTCAAAAAGGTTATATTAAGACAGAGAATCCGATATTGACAAATTTTATTGAAATTGTAGAAATATTAAAGGACTTTACGGTATTTTAAGGAATTTTATGAGGATTTTCAGAAAATTTAAGGGATATTGCCAGTTATTGGGGTTTTACAGAATCTAAAGAAATTTAAAGGAATTTTACGAAATTTCTTTGGATTTTCAAGTATTTTAAGGGATTTAAATCGATTTTACGAAATTTATTGGTATTATTTGTATACCAATTGAAAAAAAAATGTAACAAGTAGAGCAACGACGCTATAGTCAGACGCAACTTAAAATTTTTACTGGGACATTATTGTGCGCATTTATCTACGAGATTCTTTAGTTTGAAATCATGTCTATAGAAAAAAAAAATTATATCAGTGAAAAAATCACATTTTAGTCAGACGCATAAAACAATAAAACAAATGCTGTCAAAAAGGTTGTATTAAGACCGAGAATACGATATTTATAAGTTTTATTGAAATCTTAGAAATATTAAAGGATTTCACGGTATTTTAAGGAGTTTTATGAAAATGATTAGGATTTTCAGAAATTTTATGGGATATTACCAGTTATTGGGGTTTTACAGAATCTAAAGTAATTTAAAGGAATTTTACGAAATTTCCTTGGATTTTCAAGTATTTTAAGGTATTTAAAACGATTTTACGAAATTTATTGGGATTATTTGTATACCAATTGAAAAAAATTACACAAGTAGAGCAAGGACGCTATAGACAGACACATCTTAAAATACTTACTGGAACATTATTTTGCGAATTTATCTAAGAGATTCTTTAGTTTGAAATCATGTCTATAGGAAAATAAATTATATCAGTGAAAAAAGGACGTTTTAGTCAGACGCATAAAAAAGTAAATTAATTTTACAATATTGAGCTCCTTGAACGGAAAATATTTCGTTTTGGCATTAATTTGTTATTTTTAGACAAATTTTTTTTTTATTTTATTACAAAATATCAAGACCACCAAGTAATCCCTCAATTTAAGGACTCCAATTTCAGAGAAGAACATAGTAAGGGAGAGACGTGGTGTAGGTCGAAAGACGGAGGGTATCATTAGTTACCGTCGCTACCAGAGAAAGCCAGAGACCGGTCACCGGACCTGATTAAAAGACGGGACTGAGGACACAGACCACCCTTACAAGACTAGGGGTGAAATGTGACGCGAATTTAAAGGAACCGCTGTGATTCGACACGGGGGTGGACAAGGGCATCCCTTAAAAAGCTTCCCTTTAAGGACCCGCTTGTGAATTGTGAAGGGTTGCCCAAGTAACGCGTGCAAAGAAGCATTCATGACCCCGAAAGCAGCCCTTCCCAAAATTTCCTGATGCTTTTCACTCCAAATTATTATTCTCGACGGTCTATTAATATTCCACTCGGCAATTCAAGAGCGACAGAGATTTAGAGATACGGATCTACAAATTTCTTCCCACTCTCATTTTTAAATAAATGGGTCCACATTTTTCAAAGATTGTTTCAAAGGATGGATTTCCCATCGATGTTTTAAATGTTTGAAATTTAAGAAAAAGAGAGTTAAAAAATATGCTAATTAAGATTAGAAATAAATTGGAAATGAAATAAGGAATTCTGGGCAATATTTTTTATCAATTTTAAGTGTGCGAGGGTGCTTTCAGTTTTTCGAGAGACGAAGAAAAGACGCGAATTTACTGCAAAGAGATCTGTGAGGAGCGACAGTTTTAAACGGAGTGTTCCTAACAATCTCCCCCAAATGAGGTAAAGGCCACCTTATTGAAACAGGGGTCGCGATTTTTCCGGTCTCCGGAGGCGGTTAATTGACACGGGGTGGGTCGAAAGTGGATAGGGAAAGCGCGATGTTCTTGTTAACTCGAATCCGGGGCTTCCGCGATTTTTCATCCCCTTAGTTGAAACGAACCAAACCTGACAGTATGCCACCCTCTCGAACGGCCTGTTTGCGCACTTGGACAATCTCGGGATGATCTTTCTTCGCAACTTTTACCACAAGCTTTCTTCATAACAGATTATCTACTTTTAATGTAGATTTTATAATATTTTCTTTGAAAATTAGCCCATAAATCAATAACAAATTAAACCAATGTAATAATGTAATTAAGTGTAATAAAATAATTAATGTGCTAAATATAGTTGAAGCGATAATGAAATATAAAAGAAAAGAAAAGATAAGTAATTCAATTTGTGAGTATTGTAGTTGGTCAATAGGTGAAGACGAGTGAAGTGGAGTTTCTTGACGCCTGAGGAAATCCATAAAATTCGACCCTGCTGCTGAGGTAGGCCGAACGAAATTTAATAACATCCCCCTAGTTACACCTCAATGGGCACCTTAACAACCCCAGCACGAGTAGCTGCTTGGTTCTCTATCTCTCTCTGTCCTTATCAACCCCTGGCGTGGATATCTAATAAACCACCCCTTGAAACACACCCTTACAGAGCCTGCGATACTCTCTTCACCTCCCTCCCAGAAGCCTCTAAAAGGGGTATACATGTATTCGACTGACCCGTCGCTGAACTGGACAGCGGTGCAACCTGTGTGATGTTCAACGAACTACTTTACCGAAAGGGTTGAAAGGAAGTGGCGCCAAATGTTCCCACATGCTAATCAATACCAAAAATTATTTTAAAAAATCGATTTTTATTTATTTTATTATACTAATCCAAGAAGAGAATTTATGAATATAAGAATATTACTTAAAGTTGTAAATTAATTAGAAAACGTTCATCCTTGCAAAGCTTCAATAAATGCGCAATTGTCTGACTAGAGTGTTCTTTTACTACTTAACACATACTTTTTCAATAATACAAAAGATGGTTGATTAATATGAAGACAATCTCCCCTCTTGAACTCCCAAGAAAATCATATTTCCAATTTTCAGTAGAAAAACCACCATTGGTCAGACACACCAATATAAAATATAATTCCTTTTCAATTTTAATTGTAAAATTGCACAAAATCTAAAGAATCTATATAAATCCTGTATTGTACAATCCTGCAATGTTCATTGGAGTATTTAAAAATCCTTTAGAATTTTATAACATTCGAAAAGTATTTAGTGGAGCTCGAGAATATAAAATTTCCAATTCGCTCGTTCGAATGAAATCTGTGCTAGCTGGTATTGTATATAGAGAATCCTGAATTTTTTTGGTGGCAAATCCGAACGTTTTTCGAGTGCGATTAACCTCGACGCCGCGCCGAGTTTAGTCCTGAGGCACGAGTTCCATTGGAACTCGTTGAAAGCTCCAAATTTTGATGGGACTATAGTCCATGGTTCGGGTGCGAGAGGGAGAGTACTGATACTGGTGCACCGACAGTGTATTGTTTCGGCATGATAAGCAGCTTAACGGAGCTTCATCCCCCCCCCTCTCGCCATCCTCTTCACCCTTCTCATCGCTACTTCCCCACCTCCTATCCCTTCAGGAGGAAGAGAACCCTGGCGACCTCTCACAGCCCTTCCTTCATACCTCAAATCATCGCCAACCAGTACAATTAAAGGACCATTCTCGAATACAATTTCTGGCATGACACAGTTATTCAAATTTCAATTAGCCCTCTTTTTTGGCAAAAATCAGATTAAAACATATTTTTTATTATATATGCAATCTAACTATAAAAATTAACTGGAACTATTAGTTAAGATAAGTGCCACAATTGTATGCCACTGGAAAAAAAATTGAACAAGTAGGGCAAGGACGCTACAGTCAGACACATCTTAAAATATTTACTGGGACATTATTTTGCGCATTTATCTACGAGATTGAAATCATGTCTATAGAAAAAAAAATTGTATCAGTGAAAAAAGGACATTTTAGTCAGACGAAAAATAAATAAGACAAGTGGTGACAAAAAGGTTATATTAAGACAGAGAATCCGATATTTACAAATTTTATTGAAATTGTAGAAATATTAAAGGACTTTACGGTATTTTAAGGAATTTTATGAGGATTTTCAGAAAATTTAAGGGATATTGCCAGTTATTGGGGTTTTACAGAATCTAAAGAAATTTAAAGGAATTTTACGAAATTTCCTTGGATTTTCAAGTATTTTAAGGGATTTAAAACGATTTTACGAAATTTATTGGTATTATTTGTATACCAATTGAAAAAAAAATGTAACAAGTAGAGCAAGGACGCTATAGTCAGACACATCTTAAAATATTTACTCGGACATTATTTTGCACATTTATCTAAGAGATTCTTTAGATTGAATTCATGTCTATAGAAAAAAAATTATATCAGTGAAAAAAGGACAGTTTAGTCAGACGCACAAAGAAATAAAACAAATGCTTTAAAAACGGTTATATTAAGGCAGAGAATACGAAATTTACGGGTTTTATTGAAATCTTAGAAATATTAAAGGATTTCACGGCATTTTAAGAAGTTTTATGAAAATGATTAGGATTTTCAGAAATTTTAAGAGATATTACCAGTTATTGGGGTTTTACAGAATCTAAAGAAATTTAAAGGAATTTTACAAAATTTCCTTGGATTTTCAAGTATTTTAAGGGATTTAAAACGATTTTACGAAATTTATTGGTATTATTTGTATACCAATTGAAAAAAAATGTAACAAGTAGAGCAAGGACGCTATAGTCAGACACGTCTTAAAATATTTACTGGGACATTATTTTGCACATTTATCTAAGAGATTATTTACTTTGTAATCATGTCTATAGAAAAATAAATTTTTTAAGTGAAAAAAGAACGTTTTAGTCAGACGGGAAAAAAACAATCCTTAAAATAATACTTCTTTTTCCAAAAATCATGACGACGCTCTTATGGCATTTAGTGCAGTTTCTGTTAACACCAAACATCGAAGTTAATATATATAATATTATATTATATATAATATATTGATGTTTTTAATTTAAAAACGTAGACATAACAAGGGCTGTCTAACTATCAAGAACTTTGCATGTAAGGTAAGACAGGAACTCGCTCTTGGAAGTTTTCGGGATGAAAAAGGGCAGGTTTCACGCAAGGATTAATCAGAGTCCTCCCCACTTAGAAGTGGCAAAACTCAATTTTGAGCAGGCGTCTCATCGCTGCTCAATTTTGACACCCTTGTGCTACAGTGGCAGCCACGAAGTCGGTAAGAGGTGGAGTTAGGTGGAGGTTGTAGGTTGGGTTGCAAACTTAGTTATCTATTGACGTAGAAGCGCGCCACGAAGAAGTGACAGGAGTTTTCTATAAGGGTGCCACGGGAGCTTCGAATTCGTCCTTGGGGGTCGGCAAAGGCCTTCAATTAAGGAGTGGGTATCGACTTACCGGACAACTTGAATCCCAGCGGATCCTGCGGATGCCCAAAGGGAAATGGCCGAGGTCCGAAGTGGAAGGGATGAAAGGCCTGATGCCCTGAAACGTGAGATGAGTTCCTAATGTTAGTCAAAAGCGATTTCCTTTCTCGTTCGAGAACTACTCGACGAGACCGATACGATTTGTACCTATCTGCGTTAATCTTTATTGGTTACCTAGGGTTGATAAGGCAGACTCACTTGTCTTGGACCTTGGCTCCCGAGGACCATCGACTGTCACCTTTATTGCCTTTGAGAGCGTCGCTACCTGAGGAGGCGACGTCTGCAGCATTATCGTTAACGTGAAACTTTTTCCTAAACAGAAAAAATATTTATTTTTGATTATCTCACATACTTTAAATTGTGACCATGAAATAATAAAGTTAAATAATTGATTGCTCAATGTTATCCCTCAACCAAGATTTCAACAATGAAGTGAATTAAAAGCGATAAAAATGCGGGCTCTAGACTTTGGTTTCTCGGTTTGCCAACCTGTATTATTTAAATCCAATTCACTCGACCACGAGGCCCTCATTTTTTTTTACTGCAAACCGCTTTCTTCACAGATACCCTTATAATCTTACCTCCATTTTACGTAAATGGATATCCACG
>JAUESH010000008.1:13203420-13219679 GCA_032275165.1 Synergus magnus | reverse complement strand
AAATTCGTTAAAATCAGTTAAAATATCTTGAAATTTTGTGCAATCTCTGAAAAAACCTTTTGCAATCCTTTAAAGTCCTCTTTAAAATTTCTTTAAATTCTATGAAATTTCTTAAAATCCCGAGCAACGGCGGGTAAATTTCTGCTGGTAAATAAATAAAAATTTTGGGTTTTGGGAACTTTGGAAACATTTTTTAATATTTTTATTCCAATGAAAGTAAAAAAAAACATCAGATTAGACGTCTGAAACATCAACCCAATTTCGAAGAATTGTAAGTTGTTCACATATTTATTTCTTATTTGTTGTTTTCGTGAAAAACTTATAAACTTGAAAACTTGAAAAACTTGTAAACTTGAAAACTTAGAAAACGGCGAATAAGAAATAAATAGGTGAATCGCTTACAAAACACGTCAGTGACGTGTAAAATATCAAAATTGACATTCACATATGCAATTGGAAAAAGTGAATATCAAAAAGTGGAAAACCAAAAAGTGAAAGTGAAAGTGAAAGTGAAAAGTTACATAATTGCTCCCCAGGTAAATGATGCCCTGAAATTAGTGTTAGATTCACACTTTGTTTTTTTCTGTATATTCTTTTACACACTACATAATATAATTTATGTGAAAAATTATTTTTAAAAATCCAACTTTTGGAATGTAGTTTTGGTGTGTAGTGTAATTTAGTTTGTTGAAAAGTTTACTCGGCTTCTGGATGAGGGTCCAGAGTTTGTCTTTTCGTGAGAAAGGGTTTTAACAACAATTTTGTACCCAGTGGAAAATCACTGTCAGAATATATTTCTGAGACGCGGAGAGCGAAAGAGAGAGAGGCCAAAGCACACATGTTCTCGTAAATGTGTATGTAAAAAGGGTACATACGTGGATGGAACGTTCATGAAAAACCGAGCTAACCTGGGTAAAACGAGCCTGGAAAGTTCATTAATGGATTAAGAGTGCTGGATCGATACGATTAGCACGACCCGACCAATTTTCACTCCTCGATACATTTGTCCACAGGGATAGAGAAAATTGCATATAGAAAAAAATTGTAAAAAAATGCAGAATCAGGAATAAAATCTGCTATAAAATAAAAGTAAAATTCAATACTATACAATAGAATTTTGGAATATTCTATTTGTTCAATTGTTGAGTATAAACACAGTATTTTATGTATAAATAAAAAGAAAGCTGAAAAAAAAATATTTCGAGTGAAATTTGTATTTTATCAAGGAGTATGAAATGTAGTCTATAGAGAGTGAAAAATGATTCTCAATTGCACCGCATCGATCGTAGAATTGATATGAACAGCATGTTTCTGAACCCTTGGTCCTCGTATGGGGGTTGAATTTTAAAACTGGCCCCAGGAGAGTATGTCTCGCAAAATCAGGCTCTACGCGGTCCTGTTCTTGCGTAAGATGGTACAAACCCCTTGAGAATATATCACAACCGGTTTTACAGTGGAAAAATAGGCAATTGATGTTTTATTTTCATCTATTTTATTCCTTATAATTTATTCATTTAAAATCCTCCTAAATTGATTTCTTACAAAATAATTCATGAAAAATAATAATATCAAATTGAATCTAGTTGAGAGCTAATTCTTTCATATCTTATCTGCTTGATTACGATGGGCATAAGTATTATCACAATTTCCAATGATCTTTGTGGAAGAATCTTTTGATTAAAGATTCTAACTAAATACTCAATTAAACACTTGCGTCTCTTGTGCATTCCTTTTGTTTTATTTAAAAAAAGTGAGAGTATAATAGGAAAAAAGGAGAGTAAAAATAGAAAGTTGTATAGAGCAATTAAAAATATGTTAAATTTAAACATTGAAAGACATAAAATTGTGCAATACGTTATCGCCATCTGTGGTAAGTATTTTAAACTGGAAAATGAATTCTGATTATATAAATATTCTCCTAGGTCATAATGATAATAAAATATATTAAATACTGATTTTAGATATTTATAGCTTATTTTTTATTGACAGTGTCCTTTACAACAATTGGATATGGAATGAACCTAACTTGGACCTCACCAGCCCTTCCTTATCTAAAAAGCAATAATTCAGAATTCGTAATATCAGAATCTCAAGGATCATGGATAACATCAACTTCGGATCTTGGATCAGCCACCGGAAATCTACTAAATTCAATATTCTCTTCATTCATGGGTCGTAAATACTGTTTAGCCATAGCCACCATTTTTCAAGTAATTTCATGGACTTTGATTGTTATAGCAAATAACGTTCAAACTTTATACATTTCGAGATTGATCAACGGATTCTCATGTACTTTTGCCCTAAATTTTGCAATGATGTACGTGGGAGAAATTGCAGATAAAAATATAAGGGGAATTCTACTTTTAATATTAAGGATAGGTCTACAGTCAGGTAGCTTACTTGTTCTTATAACTTCAGCATTTCTCTCCTACAAACTGATGAATTTAATAGCCCTTTTTATACCAATTCTTTTTTTATTTACATTCGCCTTTCTTCCAGAAAGTCCTTATTATTTACTATTAAATGATCGAAAAGAAGAAGCCAAAAAAGCTATAATAAAACTACGAGGGTCAAATAATTTAGAACTGATTTATTCAGAATTAAATAGAATTGAAAAGACTGCAAAAGAAGCAGAAGAAAGAAATAAGCGATGGGCATTATGGGAATTATTCTCCATTAAAGGAAACAGAAAAAGCTTTACTATTATGGTACTGATAGAATCTACCAAAATTTTATCAGGCAGACTTGCAATTAATGCTTACAGTCAAGAAATTTTCAGTTATAGCGGTTTTTCCTTTGCCCCAAAATATTCTGCAATATTGTATACGGTAATTACAATAACAGTACTTTTAATAGGTACTCAAATTATTGATCGTACTGGTCGAAGAATAGCAGTTCTCTTCTCTGGAATATTTTCCGCACTTGGATTAGGAATTGTGGGAACATTTTTTTTTATTAAATTTTATCTCTTGTCTGACATAGAGTCCATAACCTGGTTGCCATTATTTGGCTTAATCTTCTATAATATCGCCTCGACTTTTGGTGTCGGAACTTTACCATATATTCTGACTGGCGAAATTTATGCTCTTCACGTTAAAGTTACTGCAGTAACCTGTGTGGCCATTACTGGCGACTTGACGAACTTTCTTGTCCAACTATTATTTCCATTGATGAATAATTCTCTCGGAATTTATACAACTTTTTGGATTTATGCACTGTGTTCCTTTACTGGGGCGATTATTTTTTTTATGATTACGCCTGAAACTAAGGGTAAAACTTTGGAGGAAATTCAGGATATTTTACACTCGAAGTTTAACCAAAAGAAAAGTAGTGTAAAGTAAAAGTAGAATTATGCATATTATTAAATGAGAATATGTTTTGCATTAATTGTGAATAAATGTATTTTGTATTTATTACTGGATTTTTATACCATGTAAGTTGTAAATAATTTTAAATCGAATCGATATTACTTTTCAATAAATTGTCTATTTTAGCAGCAACCTCCAGGTAAGTTTTAAGGTTTAACGACATGCACCTAAATGAGTCCGACGTAGATTAAAGGCGAACACCGCGAGTACGTCAGTCCCGAGCGTCCTTTTACCCAAGATGCCTTTCCCGGTAATAGTATGCTAAAACACAGTGGGGTGAATTGGAAGGGGTAGTGAGAACTTGGAAGATGTGAAGGTGGAAGGAAGGAAGGTGGTAAGACGCACGGCAGGGTGTCGGTTGGTTGGAGGTTGCCCGGAGGAGGTCGACCCGCTGTCGCGGCTCTAATAAGCTACCCAGCCTCATTCCACCTTACGACCCTTACACAACCTTACAACCTTACATCCTTTAGAAGCACAGAGGAGAGCTTGCAATTTGATAAACTGTCACGAGCGTTCACCGGCACACTCTTGCACTTAATATCGCCTGACATAGCCTTCGAAGAACGCTGTTCGTGCAAGAGTGGGTTACAGATTTCCTACTTCATGAAATTTCAATCGAACGCTCTAATAAATTTATCGTAGGTGCATTTAATGCTATGCTTATGGAAGACTTCCCATCCAAGGAAATTACAATATCTTTGCTGCGCTAGAGTGAGACTTTTCGATCCATTTTCAAGAAGAATTTCCACGAAACACATTCGTTCATTCAGTTTCGCACGTCAATGGACTTTGGACAGTGATAATAAATCAATTGACTTAGTGATATCTGATGAGAGTCTGAGAAGATTGGTAAAAGATTCAGAGATACTACGCATTCAGATACTACGCATCTGAAGATATTTGTGGGCTTCAAGAGACATTTATTGACATTATTAGACATTTATTCAGCACTTGTGCTGAAATTTTAATTTTTCCAAAAATCGCATATTTTTGATTTACTTACTTGAGTCGATGTTTGACTGGCTTGACTTGGTTGGGTTCTACTCGCGTTGAGGGACATGTGAATATTTGATCGGTCCTCCAACGCCAGCCCTAACCCACCCCGGTCGTCTCTCAGCCACCCCCGGTCACAACTGTGGTGAATTATTCAACGCCCCCTGGGACTCCAGTTACCTATGTGAACCGTTGTGAAGACCTCGAAATTTCTGAATTTTTTCTTTGAATCTCAGAGCGACGTTTATACCACCGAAATAAACTGAGAGTGCCATCCGTTTTCATACTCTCATTCTCCCCTCTTATTTTATTTGCTTCACTAACCACTTTGTCCGTATGCAATAATAACTCGCAACTTAAAATTGACTCTGGATGAGAAGCATACTTTTAACTTCTTTCATATTTAGAAAGAGCATTAAATATTATGCATTTTATATGTAGGTTTAAGATGGATGAAGATTGAAGGAATTTCTTCTGTAAAACTTGGTATTTGTTGAGTTTTATAATAAATAGGAAATAATTTGACGTGAGCCAACAAGGGAAACGACAAACAATTGACTCGTTCGACAAATAAACGTCGGTAAGGAAATAGTGGGTAAATAGAAGCTTGCTGAGGGTGGCTTTTGCCACTTACATGTATGCAATATTTACTTTAAAGCTTCAAGTTACCATTCGGTTGATGATTTTGGTAAATGTCATCACATTTTCTGAATAGAGTTTGAAAATCTGGAACACACAAGAACAAAAGCCAAAGAGTCTATAAAAAAGTTCTGAAGTAGAATTTTCAGAATATTGTACAATATTGTAACTTTTTTAAACCTTTTTAAAAATAGATTAATTATCCGATAAAAAATTTCTGAAGGGAATCAAAACTTAAAATTTTTTATTTACAAAAAAAATTAATATCAAAATTTTACCTTCAATTTTTAAATTCAAAAGCAATACAGTGCTGCTTCTTGCTGAGAAACTCGGAACATCCTAGGGTTACCTCAGAGGGTCACTTACGTTAGGTCGGTACATTAATACCGTTGGTAATACAGAAAGTCCACTTTCGATACCTTCTTTCATAAATAAACATTGTATTATAATAAAATTTACGGAAAAAATCAAAATTATTTATCCTCATAATTTACAATTTATTTTTACTTAAATTGCTAAACAAAACTGTTGAATGCAAAATATTCTACAATATAAAAATTGCAATTAACTATTAACAATTGCTAAACAATATTTTCTGTAAGTAATTATGCCCGAAAGTCATTTCCAGTAATGTTAAATAAATTTTTGTGTAAAATGAAAAACAATCTAGCAATTCACAAGAAGAAAAATTAAAATATTGTCGTAATTTTGCATTCAGTGTGCTTTTATCTTGATATGTACTTTACATGAAAGTACTTGTATATTCGTGGAAATTCCAAAATGTTTTCACTGCCTTTGAATGCCTGCACGAAATCCTTTTTTCTTACATTTCGTACGCGACATAAATTGTAAATAAAACAAACACGATGAGAATACTGCAAATCGAGTTATAATTATTATACACTCGTTAGCTGCAATGCAAATAATATTTGCAAATAATTATTATGGCAAATTAATTATTTCGTAATTTTTTTATTGGCTCTACTGGTTAAATATATTTAACCATAAAAGAAATAATGTTATAACATTATTTCTTTTAGTTGTAGTGTGGAAGTAGTATGGATAGAACTATAATGTACGTTAGGCATTTTTTGGCTGAACTTGAGTTACGAATACACCTGCTGTGTGGCACCTGCAGTATTAACCTTGTTTGCATGCTGGCGTAGCATCTGCCTTCCTCACGCGCCAGTTCCTTCGAACACGCGTCTCCAACTCCTGCGGGTTATTTATTTTTATTTTATTCCTTTGTTCTGCACTATAAAAAATCCATTTGAAAATTACCCCGTAGATCAGGGGACACAAAATTATCAGTAACTGGCGTGTTAATTTTACACAAAAAGAGTCAAAATAATATGTTTAACTTTGTAAATTTCACATGATTTTGTAGTTTTTTACTATATTGTCGTAAAATTACAAAGTTAAACGTGGTAAATTTATACCGATGCACGATTTAAATTTACCTGATGCACGGTCGAAATTTATTACAAGTTTCTAAAATAACAACGCTAATCGTTGCAAGTCCTAAGCGATTGGTAATTTTCAACTGGATTTTTTTATAGTGTGGCCACGGTGAAAAGTTGTTCAAAAATCAACTTCTATTTTCGCAAGAAGTTGAGGAACTTTATTTATAAACAAAAATTGAAGTAACATTTAAATTTACAGGAAATCTGTGAGATCGATTCGAAACCATTTATCGGAAATATGCTGTAGGCGAAGAATTGGATATTGAAGATTAAAATTGATTTATATTAAATATAGTAATTGATCCACAATGAAAATAAAAATTGATACAATGGGTTGTGAAACTGACATATTTAAAATTATGAACATTTTTTAGGAAAAATGAAAAGTCTTAATGCGATTGTCATCATTTTAAAAATAAAAACCTTGAATTACTTGAAGAAAAAATCACACAACACTAGTCAACCCTGCAAAATAACACCTTTGGCCTCTGGGTTTTTCCCACATGACTTCCGTTTAAAAATCGTTCCTCTGATGAACTGACGAGGCCATCGGCAGCGACGACCAAGCATAATTTCATTGAATGAATACTAAGATCATAGATTCCTGGCAAGAGTTCGAAAAGAAACGCGTCAGAATGCTTTTCATGTCCAGAATTATAAGCTCACTAACTCTGAATCGCCAAGTCGACTTTCTTGCGGAAGATTTTGTTTTTTTATGCTTTTTAAGGGTGTCAGTTTTGGGTATAAATCTCCCAAAGGATCTTTTGATCTCGACGGATTAGCATAATCGATGTGAGCTTAATAAAACGTTAAAAAAAGATCCTTTTTGTGTTCAAAAATACGTCTTCAATTTTTATTTCGTTTTGCATCTTTAGTCCTGCCACTGAATTCTTTGCCATACAAAGAAATTTGTCATTGGAGAAAGATCTGATATTTTATGATCCTTTTTATATTTCAGGAGTTATTTCCTCTGAAAAAGTTATTGAAGTTGTCCTGAAAATATATTTACATTATTCATAAGATTGATATCAACTCGGTAAATTGATTGTCAGTTGTTTATTTGTAAAAAAAATGACATCTCTAACCTAATCATAAAATTCCTCTTTTAAATAATTTTTAATTATGATTTGCCATTATCCAGTCAAAGATTTATTTTAAACCGAACTTTAATAATTTAATGAGACTAATTAGATTTATTTGTGAATAAAATTTCCTGTAAATTTCCTCTAAAAATTATCATACAGGATGTTGGTATTCTTTACGAGGAATTCAGTTACAGAAGTTTAGATTCTTGTTACGCTTGCTCTTTTTGAGGCTCAGTTGTCTGGTGTCCATTTGTCTGCGCTTGCGAGAAGGGAAAACCGATCCTTCAGATTAGAGCTAGCTTTTGAAGCCCTGAAACTGTCGCGACCATAGCCACTTTGTATTACCGTTTCTCGTCTGATCGGGGACGTTAAGCAGGGAGGTGCACGGCTAGTAGTTGGATGGGAGATCCCTCCGATGAACGCTTCTGCATATGGTCGTTGATTTTTACAAAACGGCTAAGAAAATTGTTACTACTTGTAAAAACTGTCTAGAAAATATTTTAAATAAGCATTAATTTTAAATTATTTAACTAATTACATAATACTTCAGAAAATATTATTTCTTGAGGCCATGTATTAGTTATCCGATCCCTACCTTACCGGCAGTTTTTTCCTGCAATGCTACATTTATTGACAATACTGACATAGCGAGTTGAAAATGTCTAATATTAAAAGAAAAATGAAGGGTGGCACGGCATAAGGGATTAATCCACATTTATCCAATTTTTCAGGAGAGACAAAAAACGTTATGTCAAATCTATTTCTCAATTTAAAAAAAAAAAGTCCACTCCGAGGAAATAATTTGAATAATTAAAATAAATAAAAATAAATAAAATAATTGAAATAATTAAATAATGAATAATAAATATTAATAATTTAATAATTACAATTTTTTTTAGTTTTTTATGGGAATTTCGAAAAAACGAGTTATAAGCAAATCCTTTGGTGAGGATGTGTATTTTAATTATTAACAATTTTCAAGCTAATAATATAATTTTTGGAAAAATGTGGGTATCTTATAAATACCTTATAAATATACAATAAGGTACTTTTATCTGGTCCTAAGTTTTTATAAAAAAATTTTCAAAATAATTTTTTTTATAAATGTTAATATTTAACACAAGATATTTCAGAAATACATGGCCTTAAAATAAATGTATATAATTATATATGTAAAATAATATAATATAAAAGAAGAGTTAATAGAAACTATGAGTTTGAGATTTCAAAGGACTTTTCGACAAGATTTTTCGTTCTCGATCCACTCCTACAAGGCAAAAAAATTTTTTTAGAAGATAGAAATAGATATTCAAGAATTTTTTATTTGTTTAGAAAGTTCAACAGCTAGGATTTTATGATTGAAATGAATAAACGATATTTATTAACAATATGCGAAAAATTAAAATCAGATGAATTTTCTTGGATTTAAGAAGATGGAACAGAATGTCTTCCCGACAAAGGAAAGGATGTCGTTTGTTGAGCGCGGCCAAACGGTTACGTACGACAAAAAGGATCTAGTCACAATGCGAAGGACCTCCCTTTTCGCGACTATGTCCCTTCGGTACGAGTGTAAAGAAATTCTACGAAAATCCTTATAGTTTCGATTTCCAAGGAATGCGGACGATGTTGTGCTCTAATCCCAAATCTTAAAATTCTATTCGGATTCTTTCCGTCTGAAGACGATACTTTGAAAATCTTGTTTACAAGAAAAGCTTATCCACCAGGAAAAAGATGGATCATTTTTCTGCCTTCGTATCCAAATACCAAAATTCCTCTATGAAAAATGTTGTATTTAATTTTTTTAATACCTTGCTATCTCAATTGCACTCTATTCCTTATAATTACAATTCTAATAAATTAGTTAACATTCCCGAGACATCAATTTTATTAAGAGAAATTGTAATGTAAAATCACTTGACAACCACTTTATCTCAAATCTTCATTTCTCTCATTTACCTTCGCTTTTACTATAATATTTATGCCGCGGGAAATATGAAAGGCGAAATTAAGTTGCAGGAATGACATCGAAAACAGGAAAGATATAATGCACTTGTTCGAGTAGGGCTGGTTCAAAGGGAGACTGACAGAGCACCATCGTTTTGCTAGGGCGATACGATCATTAAAGGACATTAATAAACGGCGCTTAATAAACTATAAAACAGATCCTCCCGAGTTCGCGAACCACAGACGACTCGTTCCGATCGAATTAATTGCCCGCTCGAAACCAGTTTGGTCAGAAAGATTCTTTGGTGCGAACCTAAAGTTATGCCTTTGGGTTATAATACTTTTAATACCCTGCCCTAAGAAACCATACGTCTGGATAAATTACTAAAATAAATGATTTTCCATATGCGTTCTACAGTGGCCACGACGAATGCTTGTACCCCTTTTTATGGAGGACTATATTTTTATTTCAAAGCTTGATTTAATAACATCATTTCTTAGGGCTAAGCGGAATTTATTGTTTTATTATGTTTAATGGGCAGCTCAGTTTCAAGTTCAGGACATTATACAGGTCGTTGCCAAAAATTTAAGATTTTATCTATTAATCTATTGTTCGAAGATATTTTTTTAATATTAACAACGATTTTCGTCTTTTGAAATGCATTCTTTTTAGACACTGTGAAAAATACATAAAGAGCTACTTGTTTGCCTTCATTATCGTTAATAGTCCGTTGGAAGCAGAAGAGATCGATAACCCTTTCTTGCTAAATGGTATACTGTTTCACTGAGAGTGTCAAGATAGGGTAACTCGATACACTAGCGCCTTGGACGCGTGCAGGCACTTCATCCGAAACCTGTGCCCTTCTTCAGTTGATAAAACTCTTCCAGTGAAATTGACAACCCCTGGTTCCCCAAATGGTCGAATCCACCTGGGAAAATCCCTGAAATTCATCCGGCTTTGCAGCTTTCGTTGCATCATGTTATTCTCGATAGCTACACGAGTCTAATAAAATTAATTGGACAAAAACTTAATAGACATTTAATTTATATAAAATTATTGAACAATTTCAGGATGAAGTGTGATTTTGTTAGGATTTAATCGAATCCGCGATATCAAAGTAGTTTTCGATATTTCGATGAAATAAATAGCGAAAATCACGTAAATTTGAAAACAAAGGGAAAAATTCTCTTTTTTATTCTGCAGTGCATTTCTGATTTTTCGCCGAAAAAGTTTTTTACATTTGCATGTATATTGACCTATTTATAACAGGTTACTAAAATCAAACTTTGTGTAGGTTGAGTATCACTGAGACGAACAGAAGGGCGCGTGCCAAGGGCTAGCATCTGCCGCAGTTGGTTTTGCGCCCCTCGATTTCTTTCAGTAACGACACCACCACCATCACCGCTAGCTTCTCTGGTTACAAAAATGCTTCCGCAGGAAGCAGTCTAGATCTTTCCGTCGTATTTTTTTATACAAATCTCCGCAACGAGAGCACACCCTGCAGCAAGATGCGAGGCTGCAATGCTTGGTTCTTTTTGTCTCTAGCCATTACAGTTTTATTTCTCTTTAATCTTTAGTTTAGAGTTTACCTTTGCTTTTGCTTTTGCCTTTGCACAAAGAAGAGAGACAAAGACCTCTTTGGGATTCGTGTACAAAAGCAACGTACGTGGCTCGCATGCCCAATGTATCGTAGGAATATAATCGGCGGAAAAATAAATAATTGAAGCCAAGTCACCTGAGGGAGCTCTGGGTGTTTTGTATCCTCCAGGCGGATCAAGACTCAAGGATGACTTTTAATTCCTGTCTGCTCACTGTTTAAGTCGATCTGCAATTTGTCCGACAAGGAAAGAGGCGAACCCTTCGATGCGGGACAGGAGAACTTCGCAAAGCGAGTCGTGTGTTGTAACTCATGTTTGATTAAAAAAATCGAAAGGAAATAAAATAGAAAAGGAAAGAAATCAGCATCCGTTAGAGAATGACTCGTACTTTTTTGACATTGGTAATCATTCTCATTAACGAACTTACATTTGGCAAAGTATTTTTTTCGAAAGGATTTTTCTTTTCTTTTACATTTGTATTTCTTGTATCGTATCTCACTGTGATGAGAAAGCATTTATTTATTGTGGTGAAATTGATACAGGTGAAAGTGGGTTAAAATTTCATTACAGCTGCTTTTATTTATTATAATTTATTTCGAAAATTAAGAGCTTGGGTATTTGTTTCTTTCGTTCGAATATTTGATATTTTTAAAACTGAAACTAAATCATATAGTAGATTATCGTGAAGCAGATATGGTCTAGGAATAACTTGTAAAATGTGGCAGACTCGAGAGATATCCTCGCAGGCCACATGTTGAGCATTCAACCAGAGACCAGACGATCTTCAATTTCCCCGCCCAAAATTGGAACTCTGCTTTCCCAAATTGAAAATTCTGAGGCTAGTCCCAAACCCGAACTAAACCGCATCTCCTGAATCATTTCTACTAATCTAGTAATGCGTTTCAATATTTTTTACGCATTATTTTCAGAAATTCAAAGAACACCTTCCTTCTTTGAAATAAAGGCATTGCTTAAAATTTTCCAGACTCAAGATTCTACGTATAGCGTTATAAATTTCTTAAAAGCCCGAAACGTCCTCATCAATTCGAAGCTTCAAATGAAGGCACCCTTCGGGTTGGCGAAACCGGTACAATATAATTGCGTACCTAAGGTATCTACTCGCGGGTAGGTCGTTTAGTTTGGTACATGTGCAGTGTGTTGGGGCCCAACGGTCCCAACGTACCACTTACGACTTACGCCGTCGATCCGACCCGAAACGAAAGCAGCAATAAAATACAAAGAGAGGAGGCTTCGCTTTCGGCGGTTGCCGACCCGCCACTCTATTCCGTTGTATCCCGTAGCTAAAAAGGCGTCAGGATTGGTCGCTGCGGGGCCTTCTCCTACCGATCGGCAACGTCCAGGCCCCTCGAGCCACATTCGGGCCATACGAAGGCGCACGAACTCGGGCAGGTAAGCAGCTGCTGCTGCTCGGTATCCGCAGGGGCTGCCGCATGTTTAAATTAGTCCCGGCACAACTGTCGTGCGCGCAACATGTACGAATCAGCCATGAGAAACGAGCCTTCACCAAAGGACGATCTCGAAGACGAAAAACGCTGACGAAAATTTAACTTTTCTATTTTTACTTCGATGAGACCAATGAAAATTATTTTTCATTCATCAAATCACAGTCAAAATTCGTCCTAAGAGTTCTAGTGTCCAAAGTTATAAGTTATAAGTTTAGTGCGAAGCTCAAAAATCCGTGTAGACATTTCTTTTATATTCTGGATTCTTTTATTAATTTATTATAAACTAAATTATTAAAGAAGCTATTTTAAAATAATTTATTGTTAAATATATATATTCAAAATATAGTTTAAAAGATAAATCAAAATATTTGTAGAAGAGTGAGACAGTGGAATCAAATGCAAGTGTGAAAGGAGCAAAATGTTGCTCTTCAGGGTAGTTTTGTTGTTCTGTGCCCACTGGATAGCCAGTGGGGACCTTCTTGATCTTTATGTCGAGCACATGGACGAGACGATGAAGACCCTCGAGTATAAAAAAATCCATCCTAAGGACCTGAGAAACAGGTCAAGAAATAAAAGAAGTGCCATCGAGGGGCCTTTCTTCAGAATTGGGAACTACAGAAGACAGCGGCTTGATGTTGACGAAAATTGGAACAGGCTTAGAAAAGCTAAGGGGAAGAACCAAAGAAAACCCCTCAAGGGTGATGGTCTCGAATATCCCAACAAGCAGGAAATGAATCCAGACCAGGATCAGCACGAATATTTGAATAACATTGAGAATGATCTCAAAAGAGATCATAGAATCTCTATGATCAACAAAAAAGATGAGATTTTGCGTAAAGAAAAATTTACCAGAAAGCCTATTTCTAAGAAAGATCGTGAGGAAGTTGATGAAAATGCGGAATTCGAATTAATTGGATCTTATCCAAATGAACATATACAAGTGGGGGATTCTCCTTTGAAGAAAAATCCCACATTTTTAAATAGGGTTCCCAAAAAATACTTCCCAGATTCTAAGACTCTGAAAGTTGACTTTAAGTATGGGAGGAAGAATGAGAGTCCGTTTTTTGAGGAAAATTTCCGAGGAAGGAGAAGTGTACAATCAGAAAATAGTGCTAAGGATGTTGAATTCAGTAGAATTGAGGTTTTAGATAATGATGGGGATGTCGTGCTTGAGTGGGATCCTTCCGATGAAGAGATTATCACTTTCAAGGTCACTGCAAAAACGTTGGGATATGTTGGAATTGGATTCAATGAGAAGAGCCATATGAAGGGAGCTGATCTGATTTTGGCATGGGTGGATGATCACACACGACATGTTAATTTATTGGTAAGGTTTTTTTCATTTTATAGATGTAATTATTTATTTGATATCAATATACCAGCTGTTATTCCATTCATTGTATGGAGGATTGGAGGGGAAGATCGATCGGCAGGATGCTTCAAATCGTTTAGAAATACCCCAGGCTTCTTAAAGTTTGGGGGGCCAAACATCTGCGACTTGGCATTGGTCTTTACGTTTATTTTTATGCTTTCCTTATTTCTCCAATTTTTAATTCTTCTATTTCAGTCCCTTGAATACTGATCAATTATTTGTTGTAAATACTACTGCTTAGTTTGTGTTTGAATTTAGGTCTAGGGGCTAAATTGTGGGAACCATTTATCTAAAGAAAATGTACTTAAGATATTAAGATTGGTCCAATTGGCATTGACACTTATTTGATAGATGAGATTGTAGGAATGATTCAGAAATAATGATGGGATCGGAAATGAGAAGATGAAGATTTGATGTATCTTTCATTTATTCACTTTATTCTATTTATTTTGAATCAAGTTATATTAAGATCGAGATTAAGATGATAACTAGTAAACACGTTGATTAGAAAAGCTATTTGTTTTGGTACTTTGAAATGATAAATAAACACTGAATTGTTTATTAAGTTTAGATTCTGATGTCAATTGATTAAATTTATTCTGATTAAATGAAGAATAAAAATATTATACCGAGAAAGATTAATTAATCGATAGATTGATCGACTAATGATCAGAAATCGATACCTGACGATCGGGAAGCTTGAAGAACAAGAGAAACAAGATCAACATTATCTGTTGGAGGGCATCTTTTTTTGATTGAAAGAGAAACCATGCTAGACCAGTTTTGTTCAACTTCTTGTACATGTGTATCAATTACCTGGTAATTTGACGACTGTCGATGCTAGTTAGCGATCGAGTGATCACGATCATTCTGATCTTTAATTCATTAGATTTAGAAGAACGAGATAATTATTGACATAAGTAAACGAGAACATGTAATCTCTTAATTAAACACATCTGCCTTGACACTTCAGAGTCTCCTTTTTAAGGGGACCACATTTTTATACAGTTAACCATAAAGGGTAACATAAAGAGTTAATTAAATAATTTCAACTGATTACTGACTAATTTCCATTCAGTGGAACCAACCAAGTGGAGAACAATCGAATTGCTTCCAAAAGTTCAAGACACCGGATGATCGCATGCGGTCTGAGAAAGGAATCGCGAAACGGCTTCATCGTTGTCGAATGGGCGGGTGCCAATTAACGAAGCTCATTAATACAATCGATCTGCCGATCTCGTTGGGCCATTGCGTTCGGTTGAGCAGTGCAACCGGTCCTCCCTTGATTTCGACTCGAAGACGCGAAGCGAAAGTACGATCATCGCGGTCAACCTTTTGTTTTGTACGTTCTTTGGATCGCACTGGCAATCTCATCCTCATCCTCCTTTACGTTCTCTGCCACATCCACCTTCTCTCTTTCTACCGGCCGCCTTCTTAATCTTCCTTTAATTCCTTGGCTTTTCGTTTTAGCTCTTTTTAGCCCGCTTCTTTCGTCCGTCTTCTTACTTCGCTCTTTTCTCCTTACATTTCTTTTTATCCCTTTTTTTCTTTTTTTCCCGTATTTTTTTATTCGACTCCATGCCTGGCGAACTGCTCGATACCGACAGGTTCGAGGGGATCTCTCGGATCGAAATTCGAAAGATTCTTCACTCACGAAATCTCTCTAATGCTTCCCGATCGAAACACCTTTTTTACGAAGTCATCCTCATGTATCATTTTCCAGCTGTGCTCTGAATCGAGAAATTGAGAGTCATCGTTTTAGGACTCAGACCTTTACTTTGCCCGGAAGTGTTTTCAAATTATGAGCTAACGAAACGCGAATAATTGTACTTTCAAAATAGCCCGTACAGCGCAAAAGTTTCCATGAATATTCCTGGAATATCCTGGAATATAGTGGAAGGTTCGGAACATTCCGACAAATGTTTCAGGAAGGTTTCCGGAAGTAAGTAAATGTCCGCATAGCAAGGAATATTCCCAAGGCAGGTTCAAGGAAAGTTCGTAAGGCATTTTCGTGGAAAATTGTGTTATTTTTCAGGGAATATTGGGCGGAAACTTTCCCGAAAGATCAAGTTTAGTTAAAACTGTTTTGGTAAAATTGAGACCGTTTTATTTTAATTAG
Source organism: Synergus magnus (assembly GCA_032275165.1). Classification (NCBI taxonomy): domain Eukaryota; kingdom Metazoa; phylum Arthropoda; class Insecta; order Hymenoptera; family Cynipidae; genus Synergus; species Synergus magnus. Next base: position 13,203,631 of record JAUESH010000008.1, on the reverse strand, counting down.
TATATATATATTAATTACAAAATTAGCACCTTCCGGAAAAGTTTCCGCCCAATAATCCCTAAAATTTTGTAACACAATTTTCCACAAAAATTCCTTACGAACATTCCCTGAACGTTATTTGGGAATATTCCCTGTTATGCGGAGATTTACCTACTTCCAGGAAACAGGAATCTTCCTGGAACATTTTTCGGAATGTTCCGAACCTTCCATT
>JAUESH010000008.1:13151421-13172514 GCA_032275165.1 Synergus magnus | reverse complement strand
AAATTTCCCTGACAGAAAAGTATTAAAAATGCGAACAAATTTTCAATAATAATGCTATTGAAATTTTTCAACGTATATTACTTTATATCCTTTGAAATTTACAATCACTTCAATCCACTTAAAATTCGTAAAAATCTCTAAAATTCGCGACAATCTTGGAAATCTCTTAAAATTCTGTGAAATTTATTCAGATTTCTAGAAACGTCTTAAAATTCTACGAAATCCCTTCAAATTTTTTAATATTCCATGAAATCCCTTAAATTTTCACTAACTTTTTTTAAATTCCTAAAAATCTCTTAAAATTTCCTGTAAACCTTCAAAATTCCATAAAACCTTTTCAAAAATCCTTTGAAATATTTTGAAATTCCACGAGGAACTTTAAAATCCCTTAAAATGCGTCAAAATTTCTTAAAATTATTGGAAACCTATTGAAATCCTTTAAATTCACTGAAATCTTTTGAAATTCCTATAGAAAAATCTTTAAATTCCTTAAAATTCCATTACAATATTTAAAATATCCCATAAATTCTTTAAAATCTATTAAAATTCCATGAAATCCTTTACAATTTCACAAAATCTTTTAAAAATCATAAAAATCTCACAAAATCTTTTAAAAATCAAAAATAACTTGAAATTTTTGAACAGATATTATGTTAATTAATTTTTCCAAAGTACTTTAACTCGAGCTTTTGAATAAAATTGAGTAATAAAAATCATCGATATTTTATGTAACAGGTATTGTATTATTAATTCAACAGAATTTAATCAAAATCGCTAATCAATTTTAATTTAGCCCTACTCAGCAAAATACGAGACGGACGGAGCAGATATATCACCAGACAAAATATGCTTATTAAATTTTTATTGTACCACGTAATAATAATAGTAATAATAATAATAACCATAAAGATGATCGCAATAATAATCGCAATAATCGTCATCAGTATGATAATAATAATCGTGATAATAATGACAATAATAAAAGGTATTAATAATAATATTAATAATGATAAATCGTAATAATTAATAGTTCGCAATAATGGTAATAATCAATAATCAATAATGCGACAATGTCAATATTGTAGTAGCGCGTCGAACGGAGAAACGACGTATCATTATCTATATATATATATTTTATATATATAGATTATAAAAAATAAAAAGGATAACGAAGACAGTAGTATCAATGTTCGTTCGTACATTTTGTTTTCCGCCCTTTCTGGGATTTTTTGTTTAAATAGCTTTTTTTGCTTTTTCCTTAAGTTCTCGTGTTTACACAATTAATGCAAAATGTCCCTACAGTCCGACGAATATGTGCTTTAGTCGTTCTTTGCTCGATGCTTTCCCTCTTACACATGTAACCCATTCACTCACACTTGGATGATGTCGGGTGACTGGAATTTTTAGGATGTGGGGTGGGGCGGGATTTTAGGAAAATGGATTCAAGGATATCAGTTTATGGCTATTGATGAGGCTGTAAATGATACTATTTGTTGCGGTGTGTTTGTAAATACAAAAAGCAAATTGTTGAGTAATTAAAAACAAGGAAAAACGACTGTAAAAGATAGCGAGAGCGACGCCCGTCGATCGGCAGTTGCTGATTCTTCGCGGGGATGAGAATCTAATTAGACGCGATCGATTTTACATTTCTAAAATAGAATTCCAACAATTTGTTTCTCTCTTGTGGAAAATCGATCGCGTCCATATTTTGCTCTTTAGAATTCAGTAGACCGACGGACGTCCAGTTGTTTGTTGATACGAGTGAACGATGTAAAATGTCGCGGCGTCGCGCAAAAGGGAAATTAAATTCGAAGGTGCACCGAGAATTGATATTGCTGCGTCCCTTTTTTCTGCTTTTCAACTTACAAGCTCCTCTTAAAAAAACAATCACAAATTTCACTTCGAGACTGAGGTCGAGATAATTTTTTTTTGAAATTTTTCATCCCAGACATTTTTACAGTATTTTTACATTAGGAATTTTCTTGAGAAATCCATCATCTCGAAACGAAACTTGGGACAGATTTATATTAAAGCATATATCTGTTTATGTATATATTTATATTTATATACGAAAAGAAGAAATAAGGTACACCAATAATTACAATATCTGAATGTACAAATTGTCCGAAAAGTGGATTAATTTTCTTCGATCGACACATTTTTTGTATTTACTTTGTCGCTCGGTTTTGTCAGGAAGGGAGAGGGGGAATCGCTTCTGCCAACATACAATGTACAATCATTTTATCGAGGAACCTTCGACTAATAATTCCGATTAAATTTCTCCTTAACCGATAATTTTTCGCCTAAAACGTTCATTTTCGCCTTAACTATACAGTATCTAATAATCACGACTCAAATACAATTATCGTCATCACCTTTTCGAATATAGATACAATAGTTTGTGTTTTTTGCCCTTTTACATTATATACTCACAATAATTACTCAGTTTGGAGGTCATCGTATATCTATATATATATAATTTATAAAATGAAAATAGGTACAATTTTGGACACTTTTTTTCATATCGAGAAAAAACGCTCCGAAAAAGTGTTGCTTTCTTTTTCGCTTAATAATGCCCATCGGTTGCGATTCTAGTTCACTTGGTAGTAAAATTTTGTTCTATCTTTCTCACACACTCACACGCATTATCATTTATAACCATTTTATTCGCATCTTTTTTCACAACATTTTTATTCGATTCGCACTGTCACTTGCGCACACCAAGTCGCCCTCGCGATTACACACGCCTTTCCGCCATTTAATTTCTAAGACCTTAATTTTAAGGCGAGCCTCGTCGCACTTCCGGTCGTCGATCTTTCCGCTATTTTTTTTTTTTTAATTCTCACTCAAAAAATTCACTTAATTTCTATCGTTTCGAAACGTATACCGCACTATTTACACCGGGCAGAATTCACGCTACTTTTTTACTCTCGTCGAGGAAAAAGCAATTTTGAGCAGAAAGATCTCGACCGAAGGCAAAAAACGAGGATCCAAAATTTTTGCGTCGCACTCTTGTACGCCAAAATTTTCTCGTCACTGGATATTCGATCGTTATAGCCTAAACATTGCCTAGGAAGTAGTAATTTAATACACGTAATCACCTGCCTCGCACTCTCATCCTAATTTCGGTTAATCTATTTACAATCAAGTAGTCCTGGAACAACAGTCCGACTCGTTCGATTTTTTCATTCATTATTTCCATTTTTTATTTATCATTCTTTCCGGATGTTTTCCCATTCGAACGTGTCGCGCGAAAAATGCAAAAAGGCTCGCGAATCTAACCACGGTCGCAATCGGATTTCTTCTCCGTAACATGAAATGACGACGATTTTTAATCATCGTTTCTACACTTGGAACTCGCTCGTAACCGAAAGAGACTGGAACGTTACACAATTCGACATGTTACATATTTCACGTCGTATTTTTAGCTCTCTCTTTCATGATATTTTTTCACTGTTTCCGAAATTTTGAAATTGTGATCCCTACAAAGACCTTCTTCAACGATTTGTACACTTGGCAAAACATTTCTTTCATTTGATATTGTAAATCAAAATTCAATTTTATAACGCATAATCTTGACTACCATTAATGCCAAGTTATTTTTGTTCTTGAACTCCCGCCAAAATCTGAAAAATTTATTTAAATGTATATTTTTCTTCGAGATGAGAAGGTCTTTGTTTACAAAGTAACAATGACACACTTTTTGAAACAGTCACCTCGCTTGCCGAAAGATTGACAAAATGTCAGGAAAAAGGGGTGGGGTTGAGGGGTAGTCACTTGACAATCAACTAATGATAATGACAATAAAAACAGTAATAGTACCAGTAATATCTAACTAAAACTAATTATAATGATTAAAATAAAGCGAGACGTCGGGATTTCAAGGATATTAGTTTAAATTCCTTATTTTTCTCGATTCACCTCGGAAGATTTGGCACATGACAACTTCATTTTTCTCCTCTGAACGCCCGACGTCTTTTGACAATATTAATGATAATCTTTAATAAATGCACGTGTCCTAAATTTCGTGTGACAATCGTCAGCGTATTTTATAGACTTATCCATTATTTTTTTTTTCTCAATTTGATTCATGGAGATCTCGTTGGGCTCGCCTTCGTCGACGGATGCTACCGATAAAGAAAAAAATGGCCTGGTAACATCGATCTCGAATTTTTGATATACAACTATATAAAACAGGAAGAACGTAATTCCTCAGGGATTTTATCCCAGAGAACGTATACACACGAAACTAGAAATATCACATCGAGTAATATAAAACACACGCGAGAACGAAGGCAAAAGTTTGCACGCGGGTTCTAGTAACGTAATATAATTATAATTCTAATATTATAGAAACTGAACTAATATTTTGTAGGGCGTAGTTGCTGTTAAGTATAACGGTAGTCATTAAACTAAAAATCGTAGCACTTTAAAAAAAATTTTATTTCACTTTAATCCAAATCTAAAATAGTAACTAAAGAACCGTAGCGTTTGAGTTCAGGGTCGATGCAGTTCGAGAACAGGACTAAAAATAATCTTAAAAGTAACAATAAAATTCCTAGCTTTCGTTATTTTTCTCCCCTCGCTTCTTAAACCAATTCTGACTAGCAAACGTTACGAATCCACCCACCGATTGCCAAACAAGAATTTTTAATTTTCAATCAGTGCAGGAAAACGAAAATAAAATAATAAATTGACAATAGAATAATAAATTTGTATTCCCAGGAGCATTGCACCCAACTCGATCTACACCTGCCGTATAATAAAATAAAGAAAATGGATCATAAAGCTTAATTAATGACAAGTTGCATTATCCGCCCTCCTCGACTTATTCTGGCTAAAAAAAGCATCTTTAACGGAACTTTCAGTCGTATCGCTAACGAGCGACATTTTTTTTTATACAACGTACCCGCTAAAAAAACATACCTTTAACGTCAACAACAGTTAATCGATTCGTTCATTAAATCATTATCTCTACCACGGGAACGTAAAAAAGAAAACTTAATCTAACAGACAGCTCACTCGCGTTTCTTTACGTATATAAATATATGTAAATATAATATAATATATTAGATATAAAAAAAAGAGGAGAATCTCGAGAAGTGGCATTTTTTCCGTCTCCTGGACTACTTTGCCCTTTCACTAAAATATACTTATGGCCTTCGACGATTCGAGCAAAGTTCACCGAGTCTTGTGTACGCTGATTTCTGTAAAATACGCCTTCAATTGCCTTCGAGATGATCATCTCTAGAGTCCAGATTTTCCTCCCAAATTAAATTATTTATTTGATTAATTTTACTTCCTTCCATCCATTAAAATCTGAGCATTATTTCTTTTTCGTTTGGGAGAAAAATGTCGACTCTAATCTCTATCGTACAACATAAATTAACAGCGGTATCAAAAGAATTAGGTCCAAGAAAATTCATCTCAGATTTGTAATTTTCAGCTGCGCAAATCGTGAGAATTTTCTTGGCTAGAACGAAGCGTGGAGATTTGAGAAACAATGTTACAAACGAAGATTTCAAGATTCATTCGCACCGTACATCCATTTGAAAGAGTGTCGCTTTTTTCATACAGGGATCGATCGATCGACCGATAGTCCGATCGATCGAAGTTGATACAACGAAAAGAGGCTATGTTTTGTTAAGGCGCATATTATTTCTTGCGCGTCCCGCAAGCCCTCCACGTTTTATAATCAATTTCAATTTCATCTAATCAATTTTTTTCAAAATCAACATTTGTTTTATTTTATAGACCTTAATTCTCTCATAGAGCTTCCGATTCTTCGATTCTCCTTAAAAGTATTAGAATATAAGTACCGATTTTTCGCCTGGTCGAGTCGAACTCGCCTGGGCTTTGTACCGTTTTTGACTAGAATGAAATTTCGAATGGAGAGCTTTTTACGAAGAAAAGGGAAAGCGTGAGGTATTTTTAGATTAAGATTTCATTTTAGTAACGTGGCTGGACCTGCAGGACCGAAAATGCGTCGGTGTATTTTGCCCAAACGGGGACTTCGACGAAACTCAATCGATACCATTAGAATTTTTGGGATCTCTGTTCTGAGATTCCAGTTCAAAATCATCGTAACCTTGCGCTGTGTTACTTGGTAACTAACTGTACGTAAAAGTCTGAAGTTTTGAAACTCAACGTTCGCCGTGATAATGGGACAAGGCCAGGAGCGTCCTGTCGTTTAATTTAATTAAAATAATTCTTCTTTTGCATAAAAAAATCATCAAATTTCGAAATTCCTGAGTATTGATTCTTCCAACATTTAGAGTTAAAAAAAAGAGATCAAAGAAGACACAAAAACTCTAAAAGCCTATAAATGTTGTACCCTTCCAGAATTTTTAATTCTAAATTCATAATTAAATTCTGTAAAAAAATTCTATACATCGAATTTGAATATTAATTTAAGATCTTAAAGAACATTTCTCAAAATATCAGTTTTTTAAAAAGTTTATTTAAAAGACAGATTTATATTTATTTAAAGACAGGACGCCCATGTCACGAGTTTCCCAAAAAACTAAAAGATCGCGAACGAACTTGGAACAACGCGTTATATGTGAGACTGGGGGCATTCTCATGGGGTGTGGATGGGTTGGCTTGTGGGGTGGGTGTGGGGGTTTGTATTGTGTTAAAACAACGCCATAAGTGAAAAAACTCAAGGCTGCACTTGAAATTTGAAAAAAGGGGAATCCTTACGCGCGGCATTGGGTCTCGATTAATAAAAAAGTCGCTGATGATTTGCAACAAGTATCAATCTCGAGACCCCAAGCCACGTGTCCGAATACTCTCCGATTCGTGTCCGAGTACCGAGTCCACTTCTGAAATCCGTCAGGAGTGCCTCCGCGATATTATATATTGTATTGTTACGCGACTGCTGCATCGCGCCTTATATTCGAGTACGGTAATAATAATTATGCGTATGCGTAGGTTACTGTTAATTAACTGTCAGACTTGACACTGGTTACGGTTAATTAATTGATATCTGGTAAAGTTTAAATATGGCTCCATCCACGTTCAATCGTCTCTCGCCTATATCGAGTATACAACGTACGTTGGCTAATCTACTAACACTTAGTACATTTAATTTACTGTAAAGTTACTCGTAATGCGTATGATTAGGAGCGTCGGTTTTTTTTGGGGAAGGATCTCGGAAGGTTTTGGGGTTTAGGGAATTGGAAGATCGATGGGATTCCGTTTCCGGATTTTTGAGCCAACATCAGTTGTTTTCAGAGAATAAGTCTGCCGATTTTATGAAATTTGTTAATAAATAAATAAATAAATAATTAAGTTTCATTTGATTGAGGAAGTGTCAACAAATGACACGGCTTTGGAAGGTTTAATGAAAATAATCGATCCGACGAAAGATAGATTTGTTCTCCGATAAAAACTGATATTTGGACGAATTAAGGGGCGAGATGGCGCTTGATTAATCCGGTGCTTCCGGTAGTTGACAGCGCGATGTTTGGTAGCGCACACGACGATCAGACACTGAGAAGGACGACTTCCTGTATATTTATGCTTATTAATTGTTTAACTGCGGTACACTGTAATTACTGTCCTACTAATAGTACTACTAATTGTGAGTTATACGTGAAAACGTTTCATTTACTGTAACGAAAAACCCTGACAGAGGCACTCGCTCAGCGAATTTTTGGATAAGGTTGTGCAAGCATTTAGAAAATTTCATCAAATTCAACTGGGTCCCAAAATTTGGATCATCAATTCTCGGCTTCGACTCGGACTCGCATGCGGAGGGTCACATATTGGGACGGGTAAAAAATAATGTACTCCCGTTAACGAAATCTCGGAGAATATTTTCAAGAGTATAGCTCGTCGAGGAGCCCCAGCGGTTCTTGGATCCGCGAGAGCTCCTTCGACGGGCCGCGCAATGGGTCTGATCCTCAAAATCGAGGTTTTTATCCGAAAGACAAGTTCGGCTTCTTTTTTTTTGGTTTTTTTTTAATGGCCGACTACAATTCGGAATTTTGTATTGTTTTAGCCCCTCTCGATAGAGATGGTATCGAGTCTTCAGACCCACTGCCGTAAACTACGACTCCCATTTATACAGTGGACATTGAAACAACTTATTCCGGTTTTTAATCACGGAGGCTCGGCCAGAATCATCGCGTGAAAACGCGTGACGCCGAGGCGCTCGCACTGCTATAGACTGTCGGTATTCATATATATGCTGCGCATGTTTACGGTACACACGAATATACGTAGACGTTTTTCGAAATCTCGATATATAATCTCGATTGATAATCTAGATTCATAATATCGAGTTTTTAATCTCTCTGGGTTCTTTCCAATATCGATTCACGTATATCGTATATTCGTACTGCAAAGATTATTTCATTAAAAAATTAAAACCCGATCGAAAACAAACAAATGTTTTTTTATTCGCTTGTAAAGCCGCATTGTCGCAAGGACGCCTGAAAGCGTCATCGCGTTCAGGTCATAGGTCATTTTGGCAGGCCTAATTGTCAGACAATTAAAACCTGCCTATTTCGTCACATCCGGGTATTGTATCTCTCAAGTTCGGTGGATAGTTCTTCTCTGTGCATCCAAAAGTATGACAAAGGCCGCGAAATTATTTATTTTAATGACATAATTTTTCATCTTGAGAGGGAAAGCGGATCCTTTCCCTCCCAATTGGCGCTCAACAATTAGCGCTCTTTCCTAGGATGTGCCGAATATATACTGAATTTGGTTACTTGCTTTTGACTCAGTTTTGGGCAATTTACAAAATCAATTGGCTTTACATATCCGTAGAGTGTATATTTGAAGTGTATCAGAGTGTAAGAGTGTACATTATGTGTTGTGAGAGCGCAAAGCGCTCCCTTGTATGAGCTTGAGTGCTTGAGCGTGCGGAATGCACGCTTTAGTACCAGGGCTAAACTTTTTTCAGTGCGTAAATGTGGGCATATTTACGTCACTTTCTTTCTGTGTGTTTATTGGTTGTGTGATATTGATCATGTATATTTGATGCTTGGCGCATTTACCAATTTACCGCATCGCGGATTTACTGCGTTTAATTCGAGGTCGAGTCGTATTTGTGAATGTGTATGCGCTGGGAGTATGCACCAGCGCATCCGGGCTATGGCATTTTTTAGTTTACAAACATTTAGCAATTTACATGAAGAGATTAAGATTATGGGTCGGGGCCGATTCTGCAGCTGTGCCTGCTCTTCGAACTGTCCTTTACTTCCTACTGTCTGCAGGCCAGGATTTATCGGAGAAAACCACGAATTTTGATATCTGAAGATTTGATATCTGAAGATTTGAAGATTCGATATCTTGACGTAATTCTCCAGCACCTGGCGCGATTCTCGAAGTGGCGAGCTGCGCCACCGGCCCCCTTACGAGTTACGGGCATATGTAAATCAATATATTTGTAAATTTTTTTGTGCTTTTCTTCGCCGACGACCGCCGCGCGCCGGTACGGCCGTCGACAATTTTTTTTTTCCTTTACCTTATCATCTTCGATTACAGAACATACACTACGAGCTATTGTACTTGTGTGTCTTTATGTTTTTCATGAGTTAAACAAATTATTGTACACGTTCGCGGGGCACGGGTCGCGCGCCATGAGGTGCCAATTGTATTTCCCAAATTGGGAAAGCGTTCCTCGACGCACGGCTGGATGCACTAACTTTTTTTTGTAAAATTGTCTCTCATCGATTCATGGCTGAGTCATGAAGGACTTGGACATGTTTTTATGTTTGTGGTGGATCTTTATCTGTTTCTCTCTTTCTCTCTCTTAGGGACCAAAACACTAGCGTTTGAAATTTTCTCTCGTTCTCAAGCTAACTGTTTAAAAATCATGGTAGCTATTAATTTTTGGTAATTTCATGTTTTAATTGAAAGGAAAGGCGAACTCATTATTAAAATAAAAGATTGGTCCCTACGAAATTGTGGAGGCCAGTGCCGGTGGTGCGAAGTGTGTGAAGGTGTGTTATTAGGCTTACATCTATTCTATCGTAGCTGTACAATCCATCGCAATGCTTTTGTGTATTTTGTGTGTGGGTGTATGTCAGTTTGAATGACGTACCGCGTGTTAATGTTGTAGAAAATAAAAAAGAAAATTTTTTCTCTATCGATTCGCTCGTGCGTCGAACGTGCGAGTTTTTCACCGTTGCTTTTGACAATAGGTTTTTTGAAACCGCACGGCCCGCATTGAAGTTAAAATTTCCGCGCGAACCGACGACTAACAGAAGCTCGGTCGATAAAAGATTATCGTTGGTTACGCGGGCGAGGGTATGCACTCGCCCACGCTTTAGGTATTTACAGAGAAACTAACCCTATTGCATTATGTACTCGTTTAAGTTACCGTAATAATTCTCGTTTACGCTGTGAATATCAAAGTGTATTTACACTACTTAATCCGAGGAAAAAACTGTCTGTAACACAAAAATCTCCATAATAAGAACCGACCAATGATCGTCACGCGTACACCTCCCGACTTGAAAAAATCCCACATTTTGGAATACAACTTTATCGAAATCTGCAATTGTTTTTTTATTATTTTTTTTTTTTTGAAAGAGGATCTTGAATTTTTTTTCTGTTCTGAAATAGTGTTGATGAAATCGAGTCTAAAGGCGAAGCGTTTCTGATCGTAAAATGTAGCTTTGACGATGAATCCTTAGCGATCTTCTACTTTTCTCGTTCCGACAGTGAAAAGCCTTGTCGACGCGGCTTTTTTCCGCGCGTGTCATCCGTTTCATCGAAGATATAACAACGTTAGTCATTTAACGACGAGCGCGAAATTTCCGTGCCAGAAACGTCGAGAAAAGAATGCATTACACGTACGATGAAAAGTCTCTTGTTTCTCTCTCATTCCTGTGCCTTACGTATCCGCGAGAGTAAAAATTACGTATAGTTTTGATTTCAGAGCGACTTGAGAAGTTAACTAAAATCCGAAGATATCTTTATTCTAATTTCCAGATATTTATTTGAATTCCTTTCAGAAACTAAGAGAGTATTTTTTAGATTTAATCTAAATCGAGCTTATCTAAATATTGTCGATTACCGAAATTTTCACGTTTCCTTTACTTCGTATCGCGCGTTCGTTCGAACCTAACGTCGCGTTCTCTCGTTTGGTCTACGATTTTTGTCTATCGTCTGGACTCGTCGAAAGATCATCCCCATCGAAAGCGCGAACAACCACGACTTTTGAGAGCATTAGCCTTTTGAAAACGGGTTCGCTTTTTTTTTTTTTCTTTTGAACCTACGGACTTCCGTCATTTCCTTGTTACTCCGACATTTTCTCATCTCCATTTTTTTGCCCTTGATCTCATATTCGTCTTCTTCTTCCTCTTCTTTCTAAGTATATTGCGAGAACGTAACGGTATATTGCAAGTAAAAGTTCGAAACGACGCAAGTTTACGCGTTTACTCGGAAATAAAAAAATATTTCGCTTATAACGATCACAGGACCTCAGATTATTTCAATCGTACCGCTTTCCGATTCAAACTCTCTCACTCCCTTTCCACTCACTCATCTCCATTCATCATTTCCTTTTTCACATTCATTCACACTCTCCCGCTCTCGAACTCGCGCACCCGCACTTAACCACATCTCCGAGAAATCTTTGTTCTATCTAATTAACACACATCCATGTTTCCACTCTCCTCTCTTCCACTCACTCTCTCTTTAAAATTTTGCACTCATCCTATTTCCCTCTTTTCGGAGACGAGATAAGTTCAGATGCGCAAGCGGCCCATTCGTTCTCTTCTTTTTCGCCTAACTACTCTAGTCTCATAGACCCTATATTCATTATTTATAATATTTATATATATAATATATATAATATTTAGCATTTAGTTTCTTTTATCTCTCTTCTCTCTTGCTTTCTCACGATGCTCTCTCGCGCTCTAATTTTTTCATATTATTCTGTATGCATATATAATATATATAATATAACTTGTTTGTAATAATTATATTTTGTTTGTTCGCTTACGAGCTAATAGTTTTTGTGCTACGACGAGCACAGTTGCGCGCATGAATGTTTCGTGACGAGTGTTTCTCAATGTTTTTTTACAGTGTTTATGTTCAAGTATGAATTGTATAACTTTCAATGTGTGTATGTATGATTGCATATACGTGTGTGTGTGTATGTGTGTGATCAGTCAGTAGTACGTCCGTCTCTCTGTGTCCCGTCAGTCCTTGCGCAGGACTCACGCGAATCTGCGCATCCACGTGAGAGCCTTAACGCTCGGGGAATTAACGCCTTAAACTTTACATGAATTAAGAATAAGGGAACCTTAAGTTTGCTTTAGTTTAGTTTGTTGAGCCTTGGTGCGGAAGAAGGTCGCCCGTGACCTTCTCCGCATCCAGTTGCGGCTCTTGTACCAACATTCATAGTACCTTGGGAGAGAGTAAGCTACGTTCGAGCTACTGCCATTCTGGCCAGCGAACAAACGTCACTTAGCAGCAGCTCTATTAATTATGGCACGTTTCGGGCTCGAGTCTTTGGCGCTGCGACGAGTCCTGAAACCCGAATTACAGGACCAGTAAGATTAGAGGATCATCGTGATTAGAGGACCATCAAGATCTGTTGAGCTCGAATTGAAAAAGGCAAAGACCACAGATCGCTTTCGATTTGGTCGGAAATTTAGCATCAGTCTACTCCGGATCAGGACTCCAAACAAATTTCGCCGCAGAGCCATAGATTTTGAACCGTCCAACGATCTATCTTTAAACTCGTCACTGACGAGTCCAGATTTAATGAATTTACGAACAGCCACATGATCCGTAGATCCCACACACGCGATTATCAAAAACGTCCACTACGCGTGCAACTGTTCGGAAAGAAGTCTCTGGGTTTATTATCAATATACTGCTGAGACAGCGAGTGTTTGCGAAATGACCTCTCTTGGACACGCGAAAGCTGATGACGGCATCCTGGATCTTCGATGATGATCCTACGTGCTCTCGATGTTCCCACTTATTTCATCGGCTTTCCGCTTAACACCACGATCCTCGGGGTGCTGAGCTGCCAACTTTGGGGCCTGCTGATCGTTCAAGGTTGAGTGATCTTGACTCAGGGGTCGCTCTTGCTGTTGCGACTCCCGCTCAACCTGCAGGGACGTCTCCGCCGTCCAAGGGGTCCACTCGTCTCAGTAGTAACTGAACTTTCATGGTTGCTGATTGCTCTGTTGATTAACAACGTGCTGGAGGGTAAAACTCAGCGCTCGGGGATCCCCATGCAACCTCAGGGCCTGCTCTAATCGCTGCTCCTGAAGTCGAAGCTGCTCTCCTGTCGAAAACAAAAAAATCAGTTAGAATTGACTGCGATCTGCACTTTGAAAAATAAAATCTAAGATTTTGATGCACACCTAGATCAGGAGAGAGCGTGTCGGGTTGGGACAGTTGTTGGTTCGTATGGTGTCCCGGCATTCCGGATGCTCCACCGCCATTGTGTTGTCCCAGGTGATGCCTCATTTCGTTTCCAACTGCGGAACTTGCAGCTGCGGCAGCGGCTTGTGACATCTGTGGATTAGAAATTCATGACCCCAGGTCGATTATTTTGCTCGAGGACTAGGTTACCTTTGTGGAATTTCCGAAAAGCCAATTCTAATTCAATGATTGCAGATCAAAGCGGAAGCAAGGTGCACTCACCGCTAGCCTAAGGGCGGCTTCCGTGTGAGTTCGCAGCAGAGCTTCTGCCTGGTGTATCCTAAGAGCCTGCTCGGACCCAGAAGCCTGACCACCTTGTTGTTGAGGACCAGAGTTTCCCTGACCTCCACCACTCATATCACCGTTGTTGCCCATTCTCATGGCTGCCGCTATCTGCGCCATGTCCATTGACGAGAGGTTGGGAGAGACAGAATTTTGAAGCCCTGGAATCGAAGATCATTCTATTAACATTCATTCGATAGGCTAAGTTAGAGGTTGCGGTACTCTTTGATCCAAAAGAAACTCACCTGCTGATACAGCAGCCATGACTGCCATACGTTGTTGCTGCGATTCCATCTGCTCCTGATAATGTTGAGCTGAACCCGGTTGACCTTGCCTCAGCATCTCGCTCAGCTTGTTTCCACTTGGTCCTGGCGACGCCATGTTGTTGTTGTTGTTGTTATTGTTGTTGTTGAGAAGACCGGTGCCTGCACAAAAATCTACTCTAATCAGTACATTGAGTCGAGCATGCGATATCTAGTTTACTCGCTTACAAGTGAGAGGTTCATGCAATCTTCAGTGTTTCAGGATCAAATTATCTAAAGAGGACCTGTTCATTTCAAAGTGTAACTGTCATGAACAGATCTTCTTTCTCTAAGCGACACAACATCTATTTCCATTCCTTTAAAAATCCACAAGACGATGGTACTATAAGAGCTTGCGTGGTTCATAAAATTTGCATGGTTATCGCTATTGGTTCTTTTTTTTCGTTGCATGTACATCCTCAATTGAAAACAAATAAAATGCGACGTGATTTGTGCGTACCAGGTTCACTACCGGCTGAGGACAGTCTTCCGTTTCCACTACTGCTATCCGAATGAGCCGAGGGCGAAGGGCACATTGGTGGTTGTTGTAAATTCTGAGGTCCTCCGGCTTGACTTCCCAAAACACCGAGACCTGCCCCTGAGAAGGAAAACAATTCTGAACCAGTGCAAATATTCATGAACTCGCTCTACTCAGATAAAAAAATAAAAATAAAGAAAGAGTACTCAACATTTGCTAATATCTAGACAACGGATCTGTACTGACTGGTGAGCAGTTAATTCAAGAGTCATTAAAATCCTTTTTAGATCACTACAAAACTCAATACAAACGAATTTAGACCCAAATTCGTTTTTGCAAGCAAGGAGTAGCTTTTTATACCTAAACTGGAACCAGCGAGTAGCTCTCTCTCTCTCCTCTCGGCAGCTGCTCTACTTAGAACATACTGGGCCGCAAACTGATGTTTCGGGTCCATCCTCATGTGTTCCATGTGGGTCAGTAAACCTGGAATCAAAAAATAAATCAAACACCTGTTAATGTATCTGTCTGGAATTTAGATTAGAATTTTAAGGTGGACTTACCACCTTCATGTGTGAAGACAGCATTGCAGACGGAACAAGGCCACATCCTGAGACTGCTAATCTGACTCGTTTCAGGATGACAAGCTAGGTGTTTCCTGAGACTTCCCTCGTTGACGTAGTGTTTACCACAGACCGGACATGGATGGTTGGCAGTCCGTCGCTTGGCTAGGTAAGCCCCGGCAATGGAGGTTGTGCAGTCAGCGGGGGGAACAATAGGGCGACACAATGTCAAGGTCAATGCCAAGCAGGATAAGCGTCCCGATGAAAGAAGCCTTCACCGCATTCCCAAATATACTGTCTCATAGACTTCGAAAGTGGAATTGACAAACTTGACAAACTATCTTGGAATTCATAATAAGAAGTTTTGGACATCTAACCAGAAATTTGGATTTGGACTTTGGATAGCCAGAAATGATAGTTCCAGGTTCGAAGTTTTGATCCAGTTCAAACAGATAGAGACTGAGAGAAAAGTTGTGCAACTCTGTTTGTTCATTGTCTGCACTCGATTTTCATGATTAGTTAAGAATGCAAGGTATTATTCCTGTATATGTTGATTAGTTGTACTTTTCTCTCAGATAAGTACTTTGTCGAAAAGTAGAGAATACATTCAGGTAGTTCGAGACGATTCCAATGTTAGTAGAACCCAGTTAGTAAAGTACGAAGAGTTTGCCCGCACCAAAAGCGATTCGGGTATAAATTCCTTAAGACTATCCACGTTGGAATATTCTTCTCACCACCTCTATTTTCCTTAACTCTTCTTTCTCTCATTCTCTTTTACAAATCAAAATGTCCCGATTATTAGTGGAGTTAGAAATGAAAGATACAATAAACCGAAAAACTAGGATTAGCATTCAGGGTGAGTTTAGTAGTTGTAGCTATTTATGAAGTCAACTGCCTTGTCCTTTATATGAAACAATGTTATTAATGTAACTTCTCCAAAGGATGATGACATCAGACGACATATTCTACATCTCTGTTCTAGGATCTCAAGTTCCAGCTCAAAACTTTGATCCTCATTTTAAGAAATCTTCCAACTTTGATATGATACGAACACAAATGACTTGCGTAAATAGAGATGAGTTCTAGGTGAATTGTTTTGAACATTACGACATTTTTTGGGTGAACTGATGATTGTTTTTGAAAAAACTAGGACAAACCCATTACCTGATGACTAATTGAACTTTATTGAACTAAAGTGAGTGAGAGAAAGAGAGTTTTGTATAAAATTTGAGGATACTTACTGGCAACGCCGGAGGCATTGGGATCCTTGTGGGTGTGCTTCATGTGCTCCATTAGTGCTTCGCCGCCGAGGAAGAGTTTGTGGCAGACGGGACAGCTAGTAGCGTTGGGGCCGCCGAGAAGGGCGGCGTGTTGCTGGAACACAACACGCTGTTGCAACTCCTTTTTTGGCCAATGGACACGCGGACACCAGAGAGCCACCCCAGATACCACCCCAGAGTTGTGTACCAGAAGCGCAGGACAGGCGGGCACAGAACAGAACGATACCAGTGAGAGTTAAGGCACATTGTTGCCGCCGCCACCACGGACTACGCCTTGCACAGATTAGCTTTTTGCTGTTTCTTTAAATTGGACTCAGGATGTCTTAGGGATCAGGGATCAGGGATCACCAAGAACCTGTTTCCAACATCCACTCTAATAAGTCTACTTGTAAGTTTCTGTGCTCTTCGCACTTCTAATTGACTTATTAGAGGAATGTTTGCAAGTTTGCAAACAGTTTCCAAATCAAAATCCTGAAAACAGGATTTTGAATCAGGAGAGATTTGGAAAATTTAAGGAGAGTTAGAGGAGAATTTTGGTTAGGGAAAAAATACATCAGAGGGTAAAAGGAAGAGATGGATTGGACCGAAGCAAAGCCCAAGTAGATGAATATGAAAGCTACGAGTCCGGAAGTCGATCGAAAAACGGCTCCTTCTTCGGGAGCGAAATAATTCATATAGTTGGCATTTGCTGTTTAATCCTTACTGTCACTGTTTCGATCGACCTCGCATGTCCTCGCGGATGATCGGGACGTGGGATGTGAGCATATGCAAAGCATAGATTCAATGATCGGCAGTAAATAATCTTAATTCTTAGAAGACGAAATACGACGTCCTTTTTCATTATTATTTTTTTCAATTCTTTGAATATTCTTTATTAAAATTAATTTCACTGCTGCTGTGCATGTGCAGCAGATCTAGTCACCGGTGAAAGAACTTCTCGCGGTCACTGGCTATCATTCTTTTTATTGTTCCCTTGCTATCTCGTGTAATGTAAAGTCGACTACGAAGGTCACGCGAAGGAAAAATATGGCGGGTAACCTTGCTCGAGGGACAAGGGAGCGGTTTTATTAAAATAGGTTCGAAAACCCAATAAAGAGTTGAGAAGAAGCGGTGAATAAAAAGAAGGGAAAGGCTAAAATCAGAGACGATGGCATTGACCCCAATGAAGTTTGGGAGTCTTGGTGCTCCCGTTTCTTTCATCCTTCGTAACTTCTCTTCTCGTCCCTCCACCCGTCCTTCGGATTATTCCTTTTTTTTAAAACCCGTGAACGTTTCTTTTTCGCGAGTTCGTCAGCCTTCGTCTCTTTTTTTTCCCAGACCTAGGGCAACCGAGACCAAGTTGAGAAAGAGCTGCAGCATCGCATGCAAGTTATTCTCGGAGGGAGGCTGCTGCGGTCCGAAGGTTCGACGCCCCGACCTGGCCCAAGTGGAAAAAACCGGTTTCTTCCTGAGCTCTTCCTTTTTTACTGCATCCTCGCTTTTTGCACCGGGTAGCACCGGAGAACGCGCACAGATCTCTCTCTCTCTCTCCTTCTTTCTTTCTCTCTTTTTCTACCTATCTTTCTTTCTACATGGCTTTCTTTCTTCTTCTATTCTCCAGGCTTATGTCTGTCTTTCTCGTTTTCGCTCGAGGCGCAAGGGACGTTACCGCGTGGGCGAATACGCGAGAGCCTCTATGATTCTCCGTGACCAGATTCATCTCGCGTGTCCGCCGCACCGTTTTCCATTACCTATTACTTACTCCTAATTCCTAGTTTCTTTACCTCCCGCCGATACATCAAATCACGCTGAAATTATTTACGCCCGAGACTCAACGCCGCAGTCTGCCACCCGCCATTCTATATTTGTAATTCCTTACTTCCGGCTTCTCTCGACTGATTTAGATCACGCGGCATTAACAGGACTTGCCGTTGCCACTCATCGGTCACCATCCTTCCACTCTGATTCAGACTTCCCAGAACTCGTTCGAAATCTGATAAGATCATGAACCGTTAACCAATCCCTTTCTTTTATCTCGCTCATGATCAGATGGTTTTGTTTTGCAAATTAGAAAATGGAGAGGGAGAGAGAGGTGTGTGTGAAAATTGTTACCTGATGAATTGTTGATTGGAAGGTTGAATCTGAACTCGACTGAGTTCAGAGGAGGATAGTCTGTGGACCAGATGGTCCGAAAAGGTAATGGGAAGTGCGTGACTGAATCGTGATGGTGATGGTGAGATGATGCAAGGACTTTGATGCTCAGGAGCCTCGAGTTGCTCTGATTTGAAAGCGATTCGAGCAGAAAGTGGCTTGTCCAGACTCTTCAATGTCTAAACCAGGTTTGGGCCAGGGAGTGGCGTAAAAAGGAAGTGGGTGTGAGCACACGCGTAGCGGTGCGTGACGTCGGACACGATGTAGCCATTTTGTGCTCGAGGAGAAGAAACCATCTTTGATCTTTCTTCTAGTAAGACTATACAAGTTACGTGTAGAAACAGAGTGAGATACGTTCAGCAACGGTATCCCCATGAGCAAGTGGCTCGAGTAGTTCTTAAGTATCCCTGGGGTCTTATTCAAAGATGATGTCGTATTTACAACAAGTCGATGAAGCCAATGATGCTTCCAAGTAAAGCTTTCTCACAACCTCCTTGCAAATAAAACGTCAGCAGGGGGCCGTTAGAAAAAGTCTGCAACTATAAATTAGATCTTTATCTTTACATCTTGTCTCTTATTTTTTGAACAATTACACAAAAACATCTGTACAATAATTGTGCAATTGAATGTTTTAATTATGATCTTGAAGCTGCCATTTTTTCCGACCCTGGGTAAGAAAGCAGAGACCTCATTTTTTTTATACAAGTCACGAGATTCGTTTCATGCCGAAATTGCAGCGGAGATTGTTCTTTGAGATCTGCACTTGCGAGTGAAGGTCCTTTGCGCAATTCTTTTCCTTTCCTGTTCTTTTCATGGTCTCATGTATAATTTTCGACTCTTATGTTTACGAAATGACTTTTCAATGCATTCGTGAATTATTATCCTTTACGATATTGAGATTATTGCTAAGCTACTTCTGTCAGTGAAATGGACTTTGCATGTTTGTGAGATTTTTTTTATTTAATGAAATATAATTTCTTCTATTTGGAAACTCAGTTCCGTAGGTCTAAATTTAAAGCGAAGGTCTTGCTTGCAGTTCGTTGCTCTCTGCAGATTGCAAGACTCGCATGCAAATCTTTTATTTTTCTTTGCATCCACAATGCATTATGCTTGTTCAGAGAAAAAAAAGCCATTAGATACGCGGAATTATTTTATACATTTTACAGTCTAGCTTTTATGAATCTTTGGTCGTTTCTTTATTTCTGAAGAGAATTTCAAGATTTTTTTTTCTCATGTTTAGTGTAAATTCTACAGACTCTGAAATTAAAGCGGGCCGAAGTCGAGGTCTTCTTTCAGTTAGTTGTGCACTTACTCTGGACCGAAGGTCTTGTGGCGTGCAATTCTTTTCTCCTTCCTTTTTCTTTTCCTTGGCTTTTTTGGTCTCGACGAGGCCGCGAGCCTCGTCGGCAGACAACCTTCGTACGATACTTTGGCTGCCTGAAAGATACTTGCCCGCCCCTCGTATCTCACCTTGCAGAGATTCTTTCTTTCCTCTGGTCTCGCTTTTACGATTGCCGAGAGGAAAATGAAACGTAAATACTTTCCCGCGAAGCTAGCTATACACTCCACGGAAAATAAGAGTTCTTACTCATATAAATTTCCTCAGGATAATGCGCACTCGACAGAGCAAAAAATAGTTCGTTCCATTTATCCATTTTCGCCCCAAGAAGGGAGTCAATGAAGCCAATTCGTGACGCGGCAAAAAGAGTAAAATAAAAAATCTAAAATAAAAAAATTGCCTGATTCTTTCCCGTGACCACGCGTGAAACGAAGCTGAGTCACAAAGCGAGAGGCAGAGGGAAATAAATGCATTTTAATTGCGCCGAAGAGCGATTGTTCCCGAACCTGATACACCGCATTCAATATACATTTATTCACTCTACCCGTATTCTTTCTCTCTTAAATTCAATCCGCCCCATGGAGCTGGTAATCCGCGAGTAACACGTGTCGAAATGAGGAGAAAAAAAAAGTAGTGAAAAAAGGAAATGCATACAAACGGGTACAAATAAAAAAGGAAAGGGTGATCGCGAGAGCCTCCTCGTGTTGTGCCAATACACATTTCCCCTCGATTGTTGCATACCAGAAAGGCGGGGGAGGGGCACAATAGAAAAATCCACCCCATCGAAATCGACAAACGAGAATGATTTCATTAGGACCCTCGTAAGGGTGGTCCTTCCGAGGGGCGGAAAAAAAAAGAGAAACCTGAGGGTGGAGCCGAAAAAAATGACTGGGAGATTTGCAATAGGGGAGAAAAATTTCATGGGCCCGAGAGTGAGAGGAGGGTCAAAAATAGAAGCTCTGCGAATGCGAATTCGCAGTGGCGATTTACGAACGTTCCGACCACGAAAGGCCGTCCCACTTTTCTATTTTAATACCGCAAAAGAGACAAAGAGTGCGTCCTCCTGGAGATTCGCCAGGCGTCGATGTTTACCACGAATGGAACCTTGCTTAATTGGAAAACGGTTTAGGGAAAAAAAGTTTGTTTATGGAAAAATGTTGAGTTTTCCGGAAGCGAATATATATTTCTGATTACATATATTTCTGATTCATGCCTGAACTTTAGCTTTATTAAATATAGGGGAAGGTCGGAGAAATATAATTTTTCAATCATATTTTCAGTCATCACAGTACCTATTGTTATTAAAAATGGTGAATAA
>JAUESH010000008.1:13096959-13131739 GCA_032275165.1 Synergus magnus | reverse complement strand
TTTAAAAAAGTAACTTATAGTGACTGTTTCTTAAAAAAGTGACTAAAAGTGACTTAAGTGACTGTGTGGCAGCCCTGCAGATAGTCAATTGGATAATTTAATATTATTTTAATCAGTTCATTGATATTCGATTCTTTAATTATAGAGTTATTATAGGTAGAAAATCGAGAAGGTAACTTCAGTTCATAATGTTCAGAAATAAAAATTATCAATACCAAACCAATATTTTAAATTTAAGCCAAGGTTCATCAGTAATCTATCTCACATTCTAATATTTTAGCTTCATCTCTCAAGACCAACTGTAATTGTGTAATTATCTAAAAATTGAAGAATATTTAAATCGAATATTCGAGATATCACGAGGAATTCTGATTAGTGAGTAGACAGTTTACGAGACGGGCGATCTCGAATCGGTCTTGTGATTCTTTCTCGTGCACGTGAATGCAGATCTAAAAGCACGTGCGTGTCTATGTGTTCGTTACTTTATGGCGGCGCGCCTACCGAGTCACTTCCACCAGCGATAGGGATCAAGGAAACTGAGGCCAAAGCAAAGAAATTAAAAGTCAAAGATATCCGGGCCGTATAACACAGATTCCTTCAGGGATCGGCCACGAGAAGAATAAAGAAAATGAAGCGAGAGAGATAGCTGAGAAAATCCGCGAAGGATTCTCATAGCCTACTGGAAAAGTTACCCAGTGGTATGGGGTTTTTTCTCCCGCTCAAAAGGAATCCAAGTGCTCCCCAAAAAGGGTTGAAAGTAAGGCAGTGATGCGTCTGGCGCCTCCAGGGAAAGTGTATTTTTTTCCCATTTCATCAACTGTGCAGAAAATTCCTTTTCGCGAAAGCGCATTATTTCAGCTTTATATAATTTTCTATGTTATCATTGATTTTGATAATATTTTAATATTTAAAAACGTATGGAATGAATTTTATATAAAGAAAATTGATACTTGCGGTATGTCATGTCAGGTCATGACATAACTCTTCGATTATATTCTTCCACGGTAAGTGAGGATCGATGCTAGGTTGGAAATAATTCATTAGAAATAGAAGTTACTTAGGAGAGAAGAAAAATAAGGAAAGAATGTAAGCTTGATGAAGGCTTCACGAATTAGTGATAGTGAGGAAACAGATCTCTCCTTGGTGACTGTATATCTTCGTGCGAGTCATAGTTTCTGTTTATCTTTGTGTTCAATGAGATTCCCGGGCCGGAGAGATCTTTTCGTGGAATTGCTGACACTTTCTCGTGCTCTTCAATGCTTGCGAAAACGTATCCCGCCGTGCACATCTGAACTATAACTCTATATCAGAAAACTCGAGATAAGATAAGAAAAAAAAGAATCATTCTCATGGCAACAATCTGAGGACGCGTGGATTTGCAACGAGATCGTGGAAAATATGAACATGTCGCGAAAACGCAGCGATAATCGATGACTTCCGTAACTAACACTTTTTTATTACTTTTTATCAGTATCGTTCGACTTTGATAAAAATATGCGATTCTTGTTAAATTAATATGAAAAGAGGTCTGAGTATTCTTATTACGTAATTGGGGAAAAATATTCTAAATAATCTCTACTTTGTCTGAAATAATCAATATCTTACGTAATTCTCAAATTAAAGAAGGATAATTAACTGAAGCATAAAATCTCTTCAAAATCGAACAATATTAAATATAAAGAATTGATTTAATATAATAAAATATGGAATGATCGAGACTAATAAGTCTAAAATGAGAAAGAAGTGACTTGGCAAGGTTGACCCTCGATTAAACTAGTGTTAATCAACGTCATCTCTGATCTCTCGTTACTTACAAAATTGAATATCTAATTTATGGGATGAACCATTTGGGACTGAGGTCGAAGAAGAGAGTCTAAAAAAAACGAAGAAAGAAAAAAGAAGCTCCTTTGTTAAAAAGGGTGGTGTGAGGCAAGTCGAAAAAAGTGTAGGCGTATCATGGTCCAGTCACCCCACTCGATGTACCAATTGCTCCTATGGCCCTATTCAAATTAACCCTTATGGAAAAAATGAGAACGGTTGGGGAAAATTAGAATAGACCTTCCTTCATTCCCTGATTACCCACGCACATGCGGCATGACTAGGTTAATTTCTCTTTGCCATACGGCGTTATTGTTAATCAATTTTTTTAATGCGAGCCTCCATCTCCCTCATTTGCCTACTTATATTTATTCATATGTCTGCCAGGAGGTCAGAAATAGGTCAATTAATTTCGTGTACCTTTTTTTTTTACTGAAAACGAATCTAATTTCAATTAGGAAAAAGTGTGCTTCTCATTAGGAAAGGGTTGGCTACAGAAAATCCTTAAATTCTATATCGATTATGAGTGACAATGAAAATATTTAAAATAAAAAATTGGGATTGGCGAGTATAACTTTCAGTTTGGCTTAGTGGAGAAGGTATTACAAAGATAAGCAGATCGCTGGCCAAGGTTTGCTCAGCTCATCTCTTCCGTCCTCTCTTTTTTATTTTTTTTTTTTTCTTTTCTCGACAAGAGGATGAAAATGTCACGAAGTACGCCGCCGCGCCGGTTTCTACTTTGTTTAATCTTTAATTCCGCGCCATTTACGATAAAAGGCGCAAAAAGAACGAGGAGGCAAAGAGGCCTCCGGGACGGACAAGGTAGTCGTTAGCATTTTGCTTTGATTTTTCTCGAGACGTCTGAGCGTTCCGTCGCATGAATTCTTAACCGGTCGAAATTAGCGAATTAAAAGAGGAGTGGGAAAGCAAGAAAGTTGGGGCGAGTGGTGGAAATCGGGTCGAATTTAGAGGCGGAAAAACGCCCCCGGACTTAAGTGGGCGGATGTCCACTTCCGGTCAATCTGGGAATGCAAATTCAACTTTTAAATTGCCTCCAGAAAAGTTCGACCCAATTTTATCATGCACCAATTTGGCAAACTTAATTTGAATCGAATCTACAATACTTCAATTCAAAAAACTACCCTTCATTTCATTTTCATATTTTCTAATAAATATCAAAGCGTTATTTAAATTTTACGAAGTAGTTCCAAATTGGGAAGATATGTGAATTTTTCCGAATTTTTAATGGCGTAGTTGGTAATAAATACGAATATGAAGTGACGGCGAAAAAGGGGTTGTAATGTGGATGTTCTCACCCTCTCTTAATTTTTATTCATGCTCCGACGAAACAGCAATTTTTCTCAGTATTAAGTGGGCTTTAAAATTGTCCGGTCAATTTGGCGGCGAGGACGTGACGCTTTTTTCAAGCGGCCAAGTCAGAGCGAAAGGGGTAGGTAATAATAACGGCTAGAGGGAGAGAGAGAGATGGGCCAAAAGCCTGATGAGAGGGGAAAAGAGAAAGAGAGAGAGATTGTTGGGTCAAGGGTGGTTGCCCGATTTTTTTGTGCGAGTAAACCAACTGCCCTTCCTGCCACTTCATTCGACACTGCAAAGAGTTAATCGAATTCTCATTTACTCGTTTACTGCTACCTGTAATCAAATCTACAAAACGGCAATAAACTACTATCCCGAAGAGAAATCTCTGCGGACACAGAATCGTTTTTCCGGGGAAATGAGGCAAGGGGTTGCTCTAATTATTCATGGAAAACTTGCCTAGAAATTGACTATGAAATTATTTTGTAGAAATTCTTGATGAAGAGTGGTGAAAATGTCAGTTAATAAAATTCTTAGAAAATTAACCAGGTTTTACTTAAAATGATAAGGAACGAAGCTTTTCAAAGGGAATTTTAAAAGATGCAAAAGAGTCGGAAAGGAAATTTATTATTCCTTTTCTCGTATTGGATATGCTGCGATTTCTTAAGTGACGGAATATTTATAACAATTTAAATAATAAATATTGGCCACGCTATAGGGTAAAGAGACCCTAACTTGTTTTGGCAAAGCTGTTGTCCCCAGTTGCACGATACGTCTCCCAATTTGAAAATTTCGATTCTGTCAAACGCGAAGCTGTCAGTTTAGGAAAACCGATTAAAGCGCGGTGACGGCGGTCCGATCTATCATTAGATTTGGGTCTCGAAATTGAATTTTGCGTTCGAATGGATAATCTTTGGTAGCCCCTGGTAGCCCCTGCCTCCGACATTGGCTTAGGCGTCAAAGCGCACACAAACACGTGTGCATGCGCACTTTCTCTCTCATTCTCTCTCATTCTCTCTCCCTCTTTCGCAATTTGGTGTGCGTGCAATTGACGAGGTGGCGCACTAAATTTGCAGCCATTATTGAGCGATCCACAATCAAAAAAATCGGGCGCTTTTTCTGTTTTCGTCCCTAGTGGGGCAGGCGGCATAGCGATTGGTCCTCTCTGGTCAACCGGAGTAAATGCGTGGTAAAGGGGTAGGAGGTTAACTACCCAAACGCATTTGTCTAGCGGCCGCTATTGACCGGCTATCGATATCGTTGCATACTCCTGCCTATTATATATTCACAAGCGTTCGCACAAATTTCGATTAATGAATTATATATAAGAGCACTAAAACATTATAATGGACGCAGCCGTATATCGACCTGGCCGGACACCGAACAGCGACGGGGTTACTAAATCTTCCGATTTTCAAAACGTGCTTTCCTTCATCATCCTCGAAATTTAGATTCCATTGAAAATTTGAACGTCAAATGCTCAATCTAAAATTTAGAACCCATTTCGCGGCAGTTTACGACCACGTAAATTGATTTTCAAAATCAATAGTTCCGTACAAGGTCATAAAATATCAATTTTCATATTTACCACGGTCAAGCAGTGATTTTGAATATTCATGACTCTGATATGAATATTGAGATATATTTTATTCATCATGCAAAGTAAATTATTTTAGTAGAGAAGTTTGAGGGATGATTTTTACTTTATTTATTTATTTTTTAATTCATTGAGCTTGCAGGACATAATGCATTAATTGAAATTCGATTTAAGTGCAATTATTATTACGGAGCATTCACTGTATGCGCTGTCAGATTTAGCATTGCCCACAAAATTACGTATTTACGTGATATAAATAATTAAAAAATAAACTGTGTTACCGATTTCCATCCAATGTAATTTTTAACACAACAGATTGACAAATGAGAGTCAAAAATTTTTATGTCGAAAATGGAATCGACATTCAAAACTTTTTCCTATTAGTAAAAAAAATGTTTGAACTCGTGTTCCCTTTTTATAGGAGACAATGCGTTAAAAATTGACCTTTCTGATGTAACACAAAGGGTTGAATTTCCAGCTCTATATGTATAGGATATTAAAACAGGCTTGAAGTTTTACGAATTGTGTTTGAGCATCGGTCGTTTGATAGGCGGGGGTTATTAATGTAAGGGGTGGTCGAGCAGTAGTTATTCAACCGCGGAGTGGTTGGGGCTAAAATCAATGCGAGCCCTTCTTTTATCGCGAGTTGGTGCAAGCCGCGGAAAGAAGATGCGCCGACGTTTTACGTACATACATATATATATACATATATACATACATACATACGAGAACGAAACTTTATAAAATGTAAAAAGACGGCTAGCACGTGAACGCCAGTTCGATCGAACTGGAACGAGTCCAGAACTCGAGACCTTCAAGGACGGATGCGCATTATTTTCACCCAAGAAACCTGTGTACCCTAAACTTAAACTCGATACACGAACATCCTATAATTTATCCTTGAAAAATTGCACGATTGTGCATCTTAATTTCAAATATTAACACGACATTCTCAAAATAAATTTGACCTACTATTTTCCCAACCCCAATTCATCACGATAAAAAGAAAAAATTTTAGTTTAAGCTCAAATAGTTTAGAATATTTTTTATAAATTGACATTATAAATCAATTAGTAATCCAGCAAGTTTTGTAGTCTTGGCATGTTCAACGAATCGTAAACGACAAACTTTTTATCTCAATTACATTCTGTTTTTCTTCATCTGTTTGTTGAGCATAAAAAGTCTCAGTGAACGGAAAATCAGAATGTGGGTCAGTCGCTATCAATCTTCGATGGTCAGAAAGTCCATGGGTCATTGTACAAATGCACTATTATAAATTATAAATGTATCGTTATCCTCTATCGTTTGTAAAGAAACTTTGAAATGATATAAAACAGTTGAAATAAGAATTGCATTAAATGAAAAAGAATAAAAGTCAATTAAAACAAACAGTGAAGGTTTAAAAAAAAAGTTCTCTCTAGACACAAAGAATTAAATATCTCAAATTCCATTGAAGTATTCATTTCTTTTTTTTTTAATTCTCGAGGATAGGCAAAGTAAATGTTCATTTGGGTGTAGGAGATTTTTCTAAGGGTCCGATCTCTCTGTCCGAGAGAGCACTGACCATTTAGAGGGTAATAGCTTCCGAGTGACTACATTCATCCCTTAATGAAATTCTTTCTGAGATCCCCTGACGCCCTTTATCGGCTCTCTTTAACTAAAAAAACTCTTACCGCGATAAGATCCACTAATAAAGAATCCTTAGAGTGGCACCGATCACTTCCGTCCACTGTTTTGTTGCAGAATTATCAGTTTCCCTGACATTAACCTAAGAAAACGTAATCTACTGCTGCAGATCTGTACCGCACAATTCACGACCAGAAGGCTATTTACCATTTATGGTGATTCCGATTAAGAATAGAATGGAAAAAGATATCGTTAAATGTACCGTACTTTGTAGCCAGATTCATATCACTTTCGTGAAGTTTAATGATATTTAAGAGGGGTAAATTCGATGTACACATTGCCACTATTTTAAATTCTATCCTTTCTCAAACGAAATTTATAATAGAGTAGAAATCCTGATTTGATAAAGTGAAAAACGAATTATTCAATTATACAAAAGATATCTGATTGGCGTTGCTTCTACCCTTTTGAACAACTTCTTCGCATTCATTTATGTTTCTTATTCTGCCTTAATGTTAGACTAAAAATTAAATAAAGTACGAATCGAGTAAAAAGATGATAGACTCACCCGTATGTAGCCTGGTGTGTTGTTGCACATGGCTAAGTTGTTTGAACCTTCGATCACAGTAGCTACATTTGTAGGGCTTCTCGCCAGTATGGACCCTGATGTGTTGAACGAGCTGATGATTGCTGGAGAATGATTTGAGGCATTGTTGACATTGATGAGGTTTGACTTCGTTTCCGGTGATCATTCCACCAGGTCCGACGCCTACGCCGACGCCCAGGCCTGCCAATCCTCCGGGGATACCACCACCGGGACGCCCCGTCAAAGCTCCTGCACCAAGTTCTCTCGCGTGCATCATCGTGGCAGTCTTGTTCATGAAGATCTGCGAGAAGAACTGCCGGGGTTAGTTGGTATGCTGAACTTTTTTCAAATAAGGGGGGGTGGCAATTTTCAGGCCTCTTTCGATTACAAGGTCAGAGAATTGCCGGCGAAACTACTGACTACTAAATACTCAATACTCAGTCATCTAGATTCTAGAACGATCCTCGATTTTTCAGATTTTGTTAACTCAAGTGTCAGGAGACGTGAGACCTCCCACCCAAAGTTCAATCATGGATATCTCACCCACAAATATTGGTGTACATATTTTTTTAAATAAGAGATGAATCTTATTTTGTAGATAGGTCCTGATCCACGCAACAAGTGATAAAGACACAATATCACTTTATCAGTGGAAGCAAATCTTTACTCTGCAGCGTTACCTTGCAGATTAGCACTTTATTGGATAAGGTAAACCACTGAATCACACGATTGAAAAGACAAGTACATTTTTGTGATCTACGATATAAAGTTGCTTTTCCTCGATCAATTGGAAAAATAGCAATTAGGAAAGAAGAATATTTTCCTGGAAAAATATTCTTTGGAGTAATTTCTTTACGGGATTCAAGTTAAAAAACTGAACTCAATTCATTTGCTTGGATTCGTTTAGATATTCTATTAAAATACACTACATGCTTTTTTTACGGCACAAAAACACAGCCAGATTTCACACCACGATAACTGAACATAACGCCCTAATATTCTAAGCACAAAAAGAAGAAATTCCTAGATTTTTCGAATACCTACAACCGATCATCGCAGCTAATTCTAATCTCTAAACTTCCCTCCTGAGCCCGAGGTGGAGGGCGAGAGACTGGGGCTTAGGGACCGATCTTGAAGAAAGAAGGGCTCCCTTTCGGCTTTTTTCGAGAACAGGTGTTTGCTGTTATAAGACTATCCCGATGTGGGTGTGGGTGTGGGTGAACGGACGGAAGGGTTAACGTTTAAAACGTTACAGTCTCAGATAAAAGTCCTGGGTATTTGGAAGGAGTCACCGGCAGGAAATGAAGGAAGTGCGCCCAAGGAAGGTCTCGGAATTAAAGAAAGAAGAGCGAGAGACTCCAGAGGAGGGTGGGATAGGAGGATTTTATTAAAATATGTTAAAACTGTAATTAAAATCGAAAAATCTCGTGAGAAGTTTTAAGAATCTTAGCTTCCCTTCCTCGAGCTGAGAAAAAAAAGATAGAATAAGGGATGGAGTGATAAAGAAAGAGAAGAATGAAATAAAGAGAAAGGGAGCGAGAGGTGAGGGAATTGAAATTGTCACAGAGGGTTCTCAAGTTTCTCCACTGGAATTCACCACCAACCCTTTGCTTCCTTTCTTTCTCACTCTCACAAGATTTATTCTTTCAGAGATGAGAGAGGGTTAGAAGGTGATCGACACTGGGCATTTCTGATTCTTAATTCCCGTGAGAGAGAAAACCTGCTCTCCGATTTTCTTCGCGGATTCCTTTTTACTTCTCTTACCTTCCACTCTCACGAGCTTTCAATCTTTCCTTATTATGCCAAGGAATCGGGATTAAATGAAAATTCCTCAAAGAAAATTAAAAGTGAAAAAGTTATAATAAAGAGAATACTCTCGCTGCAACTTTTATTTCAGAATTCTTCTTCTGGTAAGAGTGTCTGTCAGAAAATTGCACCCAGTCAAAAAATCTGTATTATCCTCATTGAAAATGTTATTTAAGTGTTGTAGCTTTAAAAGTTGTCGGGAATGATTAACTTGTAAAGTATCTTCAGCTCAATTTCAGGACTGCGCTCCCCTTAGACTTTGGCACTTAGCGGTGAACGTCAATATTTGTTTTTGGCAATTTTATTCTCGTTCTGCACCTTTAACCCCATCTTCCTGGCGGCTGGGTCGACAGACTTTCACGATGATTAACCGGAGTTGATGAGGGAGTTGAGGAAGTTGGGGTATGGTGACAAACGGTTTGACGCGCAAATGCAAAGTTGCAAATTTTTAACGACACTGCCAAAGTTCGTCTCTCCGAGATTCCCAACGATTTTTAAACCTATGGAACCTCACTAACAACTACTCCTATCTAGAAATTTCCAACAGAAAA
The DNA here is from genome assembly GCA_032275165.1 of Synergus magnus. NCBI lineage: Eukaryota > Metazoa > Arthropoda > Insecta > Hymenoptera > Cynipidae > Synergus > Synergus magnus. The sequence continues at coordinate 13,122,441 of JAUESH010000008.1, read as the reverse complement.
GAAAATTTACGCCCAAAATCTCCCTCAAATATTTCTAAAATCCGCTCTTTAAAAGAATTGGCCCCAGAAGGGGTTTAGCTTGTTCATTAATCAATCTTTTATCTCCGAGCAGACGGAAAATTGCGTCGTGCGGCGTCTCGACGCCCAAGTGGCTCCGTAGAATCTTTTTTTTTATGATTTATCGCCTGACCGCGAATAATGAGAAAAAAGATGGCGAGAAGAAACCAAGTTCTTGTTGGCTTAATGTCCTTAATAATGGCAAAATATATCAAAGAAGTGCGAGTGTACATTTGAGAAAAACAGGAGCCTCTAACTCATAACCCCCTTCTGGAATCGAATTCGAAGTAGCTGTCCTGCTCGAGGCGAATTATTGTCCCGTTTTCACCCCTTCCGGCGCCACCTACAGCTAGCAGGGATCATTAGCATTTTGGGAGAAGCGGCACAACCCTTTTTTTTCGTGAGTTACGTTCATCGAGTGGCACACTCGAAGTAGGCTACTTTATGCACTTGGAATACAAAGCAAAGGTCTCACCTGCTGACCATATGCCCTCTCCGTAGCCATGGTACAAACCGTACCTACACGCATCATGGCCACGCACATATTATGCATCATCCACCCACGCACTTGCCAACTCACACATTCAAATCTAGGAAAACGATTTTGTATTGGTTGACGAGGCTATCTATGTGGATGGATTTATCTGTGTGGATGGATTTGTCTGTGGTTGAACGATGGTCTTGATATGCAAGAATCATGAGCAGATTCGTAGTACTATTCACCTAAACCTACAGATTTAGCCTACCCAATCTACCTCAGGGACCTACCTATCTATCTAGACCTGGAATAAAGGAAAGGTAGAGATGGAGGGATTCCACTCTGTAATTGTCGGCCTTAATCCACTAGAATCGTTTTACCTTGATCAGCTACCAGTATCTTGCCGCTTCCGGTTTTCGGTCCGAACGAGTAACGTCCGTTCGCATCTGATCAGAAAACTTCGACTCCTGCGATCGAAATCACTGAAATGCTACTATACTTCATTAACCCCAACGCTGGGTTCGAATCTTTAAAAACAGACCCTGATGATTTATTGCCTGCAATCTCCACTTTCCGATTGGATGATTAGATTATTAATCAAGAAATTCCTTTTTCTACCCAAGTATAATTCAAGATCACAGCTACGATTGAATGTTTTATCTAGTAGTTAAAATAAAACCACAGAATAAAATAAAGCCACGGAATAAAATAAAACCATACCATCGGTACATAACTGCAGATTTAGGAAACATGCCAGCAAATTTATAATCGGAATAGAAGCTTGCTTTCAAGAAAAAAATCGAGCACCTGCTAAGTTATTCTCAACATTGGACAATTAATAGAATTTATCAAAATCTTTCGATCAAAGAAATGATTATATACTGAAAGTGCATAAAGTGAAACGTTATGTGTTGTATTCATAACTCAGCTAGCACAGCATTATTGTTAAGTATATAGAGACTATTAATACTAAATTCATATTTACTTCAGATAGGTATCTGAATTACTGTTCACCTCTTAAAATACGAACGGCGTCTCTATATGTAAACATGAGGTGCGAATACGGGTCGTAATATTTTAGTGGGACGTACATATGAGACGGGAAAGCGAGCACGTACTGCACACAGTTATCCTATAATTCAGTTATGTCTGTAGCAATCATTTCTGAATCTCTAACTAGACATTTCTGATGATTATATCGTTATCATATACCTCGACTAGATTTCTGGCATTTATTACGGCGATCATTGATCATAGTGACTTAGTAAGTTCATCTTTCAGTTTTACTACTTTCCCATAAACTTGTCTTCTCAAATCGTCAAAACATGAATATTTAAATTAGATTTACATGAATTTAATACAGAAGTTACATTTCTGGTCTTGTGTTTCCTGACTCTGCTGGAGAAATATTTTATTCTTGGAGTTCATTTTTGAAATCTGAAGTTTAAAGTTGTTTTGCTGGTTTGAGACTCGTGGATATCGTTTGTTTTAGAACGGTGTCATTTTTCTATTAGATTATGTAAAAACAACTCTCACAGAAAGAACTCGAAAGGCCGAGGTGGTCGTCCTTCGATTTCTATTAGTAGAGGGGCAAGAATATCAGAGACCCGTTGCTATACGTCTGAAGTAATAATTGAAGGGCTTCGACAGGGTAGGGGGCGAGGTCGTCTAATGACCGCAAATTCGACGGTTTTCAATGGTCCTGCAGATTCCTATAATTATGTGGTTAAACAGTGTTTTTTCCCTCGCTTCCGAATGTTTGGTCGGTTAATCATGGGTTGCACGCACTTCTCTCATAATCGTGAAATCGAAAACGAAAAGCATAAAGCGAACCGCCGACAGACACCTTTCTACTTTATTTGCTTTTTTAACCTCTTCCATTATATTCAAAGCGTTTCAGAAATTCGACTATTTTTTATTTTTTCCTTAAAAATTGGAAATGATGCTTTGACGTAGGAATAGTAAATCTGATTGACCATAATTCAATATTAAATTGTGAAATAAAGGATTAAGAATTTAATGTACGAGTTTTTTCAAGTCGAAAGATAAAAGGTAAATATTAGTAGTTTGAAATAATAATTGCTTTGTCTATAATAATCCAACCACAATTTTGTGTTTAAACAATGCAATCGTTACAATGTTGCAGCCGTATAAAATTAAGATAAGAGGTCTCTGTCAAGTTCAAGGATTTAGATAGGTAAAAGCTTCAGGAAATTATTAAGATATCCGTGTATTCCTTTAAGTCATAATTCAATTAAGATCATTTATAAAAAAACTTTATTTCTAAAACAGGAGGATAACCCCAATAATTTATTTGCATTTTTGATCAGCCTCACTAGTCAAATTTCGAATATTTGCCAAGCAATGATCCATTACTAATGAAATAGAATTACAAATTACATATTACTTCCTCATTCGAATAACAAATTACAATTAAGTTATGTCGCTTGTGTTTTGTAATTTGAATTACAAATTACAAACACATTATTTGAATGACTAAAATACCTGACTAAAATACATCCTGAAATATGCTTTTCACAATTGGTATGATTTTATAATATTAGAAATTCGTGTTTTGAACTCACTTTTTTCAGAAAATAAAGTAAAATGTCTGAAAATCTTTATCAATTCATTTTCCAGTAGATTTAGCTCACAGGATCCGAAGCGAAAAAAAGTACTTGACCACGACACGATCGGGTGGATCAAGATTGGAATGCAAATCCCGTCGGCGCAGCGAAATTGGGAACCGATACGAGCGGAAGCGAAAGGATGTCACCGGAGGGTCTCGAAGGGAGGATCCTGGGTCGTTGGACATCGACAATAATTACCTGGGGCGGCAAGTGGTGATGAGGATGCTGATACGGCGGCGGTACGTACGGTGGGTGACCAGGATGACCGTGTGGGTGCGTTCGGGGGTGGTTTTGGTGTTGGGTTTGCGGAGGGGGTTGGGGCGGAGGCGGAGGCGGTGACCAAGGCCCGTGGTTTTGAGCCTGGCTTTCACTCATGCTATACATCTTCGTAAAAATATTCCAAATATCCACTTCCAAGACTCTCCAAACCCCCAGTTATCTTCCTCAAATCTCGATCATCATTTTCACAAATTTACACCACCACTTTTCTTCCTAATATTTGTTTACCGTGTATAAACCTCTTTTTCCCGAATTGCAAAAATATTAATTAATCTGATTAACAAAAATCTAGACTCGAATTTTAAAAAACGTTCTCAACCGAATCATCTTAAACCTCTCGCGTTTTTATCACTTCTCATCCAGAGTGAAAATAAAAGAAAGTTCCCGAAATCCCGATTACCCTTCCTTTCTATAAAAATATCAAAAGCGGAAGTCGGGAATCGAAACTTTCTGTAAACTCTCCCTTCTTTCGTTTCCTATCTCCTTTTTTATCTTTCTCTTGTTATCCTTCTGTCTTTATCGCTCCCCTCTTTCTTTTTGCTTTCCTCTCTCTCTCGTGCTGGCTCAAACTTCCTCACTTCACTCTTCCCTATCTGGCTTATCTCGAGAAGTCAAAAATCGACGGTTTTTAGGAAAAATCTTTGCACTACTATTGAAGGCGCGCGCGACTTTTAACGCGGACGCAGCGCCGTGCGCCAACGAGTGGCGTCGCGAACTAATAGAGGGGGACGATTTCTTGCGTGGCGAACAGCGAAGAAAAAAACGTGAAAAGCCGCGAGCGCCTGATAAGCTATTTGGAAAAATCGGCAGGCGAGATATCGATTGAAATAACATGATTCCGTCGGCCCGACCAATCGTAACAGTGGTCAAAGTGGACGCAACCAATCCCTTCGTATCTCTTTTTCCCTCTTTATCCACCTTCTCATTCTCCTTCTTCTTTGCTATCTCCTCCACCCCCTTTGAAAATAGATCTGCTATTCAGGAAGTGTTATTTCTCCTCGAAATTTCAATTTCTATCTGACCTAGATTTGGTGATTTTTATTCAAAACTAACTTGTTTTATTTATCAATCACTCAGACACTTTTTATTCTTAGTTATTATGAATCAAGGAGTTTCAGACAGAATGTCCCCTCATTGGAATATCAGATTTTGCAAAAAAACTACTCCTTTGATTTCCTGCGTGATTTTATCTTCGAAAGGTTTCACAGTACAAAGTGTATAGAAATTTGCATTCCGAAAAAAACAGGAGAAAAAAAAATGAAAATTCGTCGACACCAGAGATTTTATGTGCGTTTTTATCATCTATGTATTTGTATATTTAATTGATAAAACTATGAATTTATAAGAAAAAAGATAAGAGAAGGTTTACTGCGATTGCGTAACGGGGCTTAAAAAAAGCAAGAGAAGAGAGTTGGGAGGTGAAAAAAATGGCGAGTGGTCGGTCTAAAAAATAAAAATGGGGCGGAGTCTCCGGGAAAGACGGTATTCTGTCCAATATGGCTGCTTTATCACTGACGTCAAGATAAGTAGACACAAACTCACACATACGCCTTTATTGGCGACCCACAGTGCGTGTTGAGTTATTCGTCTCAGTAACTTCTTCAAAATTTCATCTCTCTTCGGGATTTTACACCTTTTTCATTCTTTTCTCTCTTTTATTTTTTTTTAATAACCAGATGGCACGACGTCTCTTATAAGTTTTCCAATATCGTCTACTGCCCCTAACATTCTTACCGCCGAGAACTTTTCAATCCGATTACTCACGCCAAGGAAAATCATGATCCCTTTTTGCTTTTGTAGAAAAAGTACAGAAATGGAGATTGCGATTATGATTCGCGGAGTATTTTGTTAAAGTGGATGTGAATTTATGTGAATTAATGTTATGCAGCAAAAGAAAATGGTTGATTAATATGATTAGTCTGCAATAAAAGAATTTAAGGTGCAAAAATGATATACATAAACATTGGTATTTAGATCAATTACCATGATTAAAAAAATGTTAGAAAAAAGTTAGAAAATTATTTAAAAATCATAAAACTTGTGTTAATTTCATCCTATTAAACAAATAGTGTTAATTAACATACCATAGATGACCGGAAACGCCGAGCCGATTCGCAAATCCCCAACTGACCCAGTTAGTCTCTCGCAGGAAATCGACTTCCCCAAGGAGAGGAAAAACCAGTAAACTTTTAAGGAAATTGCAGAAAAAACGGCGTCCGATAAAACGAGTGCATGGTAACTGAACAGAGTGCTGGGATAAAGGTTGGTGCAGGTTATGTACGAAAGTAGTAAGCGTTGATCTTGAGAGTCGAGCCCTTGGCTGGGGCAAGAACCGATATAAATAAAGTTGCAAATAAACGAAATCATGGCGCGGAGAGGAGGCGGGAGGGGGTGGCAGAGAAAAGAGCGCGAGATAGGGAGAAAAAGAAGACGCGAAAGGAAAAGAAGCCGTGGAAGAAGAAGGCAAAGAAGGAGAAAAAGAAGAAAAAGAAGAAAAGAGAAACAAGAACAAAAAGAAGTTGCTAGTGAAGGCCGAGACGCGCATTCTCGCGGCCACCCCTCCTCGAAATTACTGACCACGGGCAACAACGAGCGTGCGCTCTTTTCTCTTTCTTTTTAATTCCCTTTTCATAATTCTTTATTTCCCTCTCCCTCCTTCCATCTATCCTTTCCTCCTCATCCACCAATATTTATTTCCCTATTCTTCAATCTCCCTATTTCTCATTTTCCATCCCTTCCTTAAATCTTCCTTGCCCACCCACAAATTCTATATTTTTTCTCTTCTCTCATCCTTATTTATCTTCCTTCTCTCTCATCATGTCTTAATCTTTATTCTCCAGTAGAGACTCTTTATTCTCGAATGTAACAGCACAATAAAAATGACCGTAGCCGAGAGGGTCTGAGGGGTCAGAGGAAGGCACTAAGCTAAAAAGAAGAGGAAGAAGAAGTGTAAGTTAACGAAGGGGAGAAAGAAGAAGGCGAAGGCGGCGGTCCGGGAAAATAAGCGAATAACGAAAGAAGCAAATAAGAGTGGCTGTATGCCTCCTTCTTCTTCTTAAGATGGGGGAGGATGAGAGAGGGGGGAGGGGGCACTAGAGGTTGGAAGGCAATGAGCAAGTACATGCGGGACGGAGGAGGGTCTGACTTGAAAGAGAGAAAATAAAAGTCCAGCAGGCCTTGGCTGCTGCAGTTATCCCGCCGCGTTGCCAAGTCTCATTTGTTTATCATGTTTCGCGGTGAAGAATAGGCCTTTCGCGTTCAAAGACTAGTTTTTTTTATAACAGAACTCTAATCGCTGTTATTCAACTCATTTTAATCATTACACCATCCCATTTCAGCCCTATGCCCAAACTTCCTTTCGGATTTTGTTCCACAAAATTGGAGCAGTTGATTATGGGAAAGGAGGAAAAAATCAGGAAGAAAATGGAAAAGTTAATAAATAAGTTATGTGAGGAGGAAATATTGATAAGAACTAGTTCCGTATTAGTTAAATGAGTTTTAATCTAACTACAGTCTGAATGATAAATAAAAATAGTTGAGGATTAGATTTGATAGTCGAATTAGTAGTAATGTCCGTTAAGGGTCAGACAGAAGGCTTTCTTAGCGATTCGAATTTACAATTTAAAAAAAAATGTGACCGAAAATTAAGGAAGTAGTAGAGCGGTGGGAGGTAAAAAACGAGTTCGATTTCGCCTCTGTTCACAAATATACTTTCTGCATGGTGTATGCACCGAGGTTTCGCCTTTCGTCTCGCGGACTCGTTTCTGAGTCATCTTACGTGCGTTTGAGTTAGCGTTTACTCTCGTCGCCGATGCATGTGTTTATATAAATACGTACACGTCGCAATGCCTCACACATACTGCGTCTGGATGCAAGTACAAGCCTCAATGTATGAATGCAAGTTGCCCCCTCCTCCCATCTTTTTATCTCTCTTTATCCGTTTTTCTCCCTTTGAGTGCCTTCCTTTTTACATTCTTATTTCTTGCTCCGCTCGAAAACTGTGTGAAGTATTTATAGTTGAAATTCAACTTTCCTCGGGAATTTTAATTAAAATTGAAGTTACTTTTTTTTATTTTAGATTTCTTTATTGTTCAGATGTATTATGTAAATTTTTTTATTAGTCGTTAGCCGAATTTATTCAAGGAGGAGAAAATTGAGAATTCCAGCAAATGTGGTGACATTTGTTGAACAAAAGAAGAGATAAGTTAGGAAGAGAATGAGAGGCATAATTTAGCATTTCGTCGGGAAAATTGTTTTATTGATGCAAAATACTTGGCAAATGGAAGCACTCTTGTTTACGTATTTAGTTATTTGCGTAGAAACTCATAGGTACGCAAGTTGGACGAGTGTCTCTTTATAATGCTACATCTTCAAAGCATTTGTGTAACATTCGTATATATTATCCGTGTAAATACAACCGTGCAAATACAGAGTATTCTGCGATCGCTGATCAAGAATTTATTTTTCTCGATAGCTACAGAGTCGTAGAAATTGTGTCCAGGGCCCTGTTCTATTTTATTTTTCACAAAAATATCTTTCTTAATTATTTACAAAGACAAGGATTAGAAGTTAAAAGAATTAAAAAGAAACAATAATGCAATTTTCTTTTTTTTCTGAGAGTGTTGAAAAGAGCGTTTCGCAGAGCTTCTGATTTCAACTCTTCTCAGATTTCAGTCTACTGTTCAGTCACTGTGAGGCAATTTTTTCTCAAGCTAAGAAACATAAAGGTCCAACTCAAAGTCCAACTTTTACAATAATTAAATAAATTTAATTCATACAATGGTGGCTCGCCCTATAATTATCAGACAAATTTATAGTTTCTTTTTTCTCGAATTGGAATTTAAAGAGAGAGCATTTAATTTCAGCAGTAAAGAACTGCATATGTTACAAAACTTCAAAGACTTTTTCTCAAGGTAGAGATCCTTACAGGATATTCTTTAATTTTAATTAAAATGCTCCTCCTCCTGCCAATAATGACAAAATTACATTCATCCGTTGAACATTAGTTCAATGGATAACAATTAAGTGTCTCTTGCAGTCTGTAATTCCTTCAGTTTTTTCTTCAAGGAATGAAAGAAGCGAATGAATGATACTTTTTTTTCTGCGGTGGTGCATAGGGTAGAGTTATTATAAGGGATGGCAGGAAGTATCTACCGTCAGTAGGTTACCATTATTTCCCGGACCACAGGACTCCCAGGAAATAAAGTTAAATAATAGTAAATAATTTTGCATCTTTCGATTTTAATTGTATACCTTTTAAACTTGCTTTTTTTTCTCTGACTCAGATATCGAATAAAAAGGAGTTTTTCATATATCAAATAAAATTGAGTTACGTTTTGGTAAAACGATTTTTTCACAAAATGTAAAAGCGACGATCATAAAAAAGAGATGAAGAGCGCATGCAAGGGCATAAAGCAAATACATACAGTGAAAATTACTTTCTTGGCATTAAGGTCTAGTCATTAAGGGTCAATAGCGTTGAGATGCTAATGATCGATACGGAAGTTCCTTGTGCTAGCAGTAATTTATAGTCTGCCTCATGAAAGTAAACGGGTGGCAATTATTGTATTTACATCGTGAGAAAAGCAACGCGTATACACCAAGTACTCGCGTGTACACGTACTTCTAATAGCAATAATCTGCGTAGGATTACGACCGCCCCTATATTTAAATTTCTGGATAGTAAAATACATCGCTAGTTTAATTACGGTTATAAAGAAACTGTTAACGTGTTTCTACAGACAAAGTCTTAAACACCCTCCACTATTTTCAAAAATCCCTTTTTTTTTCATGAATTATTCAATTTTTAAGATAACTACAAGACGAGGCTCTGATTTTTAAAATCGATTTAAATAGATTTAAATTGATAAATGCTGAAAGAAGTGGAGAACAAGTGTTTGCGAGATTGAAATGTGGAAAAAGGTGGTTTGAGAGAAGACAGGAGACAACGTTGGTGGTTGGTATAAAAAATTGAGTATGCCCGTGTAACGCATAATAAGAGGGCCGCCTTGTGGCAGTAACCTTGCACTCGCGTCACGGCATTTTTTATCATATCAAACGTATGGTAAGAGCCGGCAAGCAACCGGCATGCCGAAGACTTTGTGGAGTGCAATCGCAATCGCGAGCTGCTGCGCCTGCAGACGCAAGTCTAGCAAGGTAAGACAATATGAACGGGTTTGTCGGTGGTCAGTCTCACCAGTACAGTCCCTGACAAATTACTCACAACACGCTCGTTTTACCTTCGTCTTCCTACTATCAATTATTATTACTCACGAGAGACGAGTCACACTCGACGCGACGTCAACCTCCTTTCACAGCTTCCAAAACAAACATGTCAAGCATTCTCACCTTCATTCCCATTTCCTTTTTCCCTTTTACTTCTTTCCTTTTACTTCTTCCCTTTTCCTCTTGCCACCTTTTTAATACGCGAAAGAATAGAAATTACATTAAAATTGAGATCATTATAAAAATGTAGTACTCTTATGTACTACTTTATTTTTATTTCTTCTTAATTTATCGTTTTTTTTTTGTTACTCTGCTCGAGCACGGATTTCTTTCACGCTCTCCTTATCTTTGAAAATTTATGCCAAGGCACGTTATGGGTTTTTTTTTTGGACCCAGGAATTTCCCTGCCAATTGTTATCGCGAGCACCGCACAAGAAAAGAATTAGCTATTAATATTCACAGGTCGATGCACGAAGCTGTCGTGCATCTCATGCAGTTTAATTTCAGTTTCAGTCTATCTTGTATTCGTTTTCCATGTGCATCTGAGATGATCTTCGGAATGCGGAGAAACGCAGATGTAATTTTGTAGTCAACTCGTTAAAACTGATTTTACATTTACAGCGTGAGAAGGTTAAAGTACTGCGAAAATACGATTGCAGAAACTCTCGGGAGTTTTGAAAAAAAAATGCAATTTGAGAGGCATTTTAATCCAGAAGTATGCTTAAAATCTGCACATTTATTTCAAGAATTCTTCTTCGGTATCAAAGGCACAGATTATAAACATTCTTTCAGAAAGAAACATAGAGTTAAACAAGAAATTGAAAAAAAGAAGTTGAAAAAAAGAAGTTGAAAAAAAGAAATTGAAGATACAGTCTCTTAAAGAACAGCTTTCCTTCTTCAGTTTCAGTCATCAGAAAATTCAATTTCTAGGGAAAATCTCCTTTCAAGAACTTCAAAGACTTCAGTGTGCCCTTGACCAAGTGCTAGAAACCTCGACCTCAACTCAGGGATTGTCGTAATAATCAAAGGACAGGAAATCGTATATCGATATGGATTTTGTAAAGGAAATATTTTGAAATATTATGTGAACTCTATTCCTCAAATAGTTTAATATTGTTTAATACTGATATCCATGACTCACTGATATTATTTTGCACCCCATTTCCACATGAGGCATATCTTCTTGCGACGATTTTAATAAATAAATTTTCCAGCATTTATTTTTATCATCAAGGCTCTCCCTGCGTTCAATGCCCCATTAAAAAAACATTGCAAGTGAGTTCGAAGCGAACGACCCCAGTCTAATCAGCATGCATAATTCCCACGTCATAAACTCATCCTTCTCGCGGTTTAACCCTTCAGTAGATTTTTAATACGCGAATCCCAAGAATAAATCGAGCCGCGAGAGCGACGATATAAAAAGAAGGCCGCCGGGCCGGCGCGGGCCGACCTGATAATCTTTAATTTATTTTAATGACGTAGAAGCGTGACTCGTGCCTCGACGAAGCATCGAGGGAATGCCGCTGCGTTGTCGGAGGTCAGGTTCACCAGCCGCGATGCGCTAGGCGCGGGAGCGAAGGAGAATGGCCAAGAAAAGAGGGGCGAGAAGGGTAAAGAAAGGGAAAGAAGAATGACAACGAGTCCATGATAAAATTCGATCCACCGATAACTTGACTTGTCATGCTATTATAAAAAAAAATTATTTTTCCTTCTATTATAATGCATCCCTTCAATGCTAGAGGAAAAGAGAAAATAATACCCTTACTTCTTTTCTTTCAAATTGAGAACTAGTTTTTTAAATCAATATTAATAATAATTTCTAGCTTTTATATTTTACAGTTTACAACTTTATGGCAATATTCATATTAATTGATAATGTGCCTTCACTGAAAAAAAAGATGACTTGAATCGAAGAAAATTCAGTCCTGAATACGTTCAATAAAAAATTTTTTTGATGCAACGAAATTTTTGCTGCAAGCAAAAAGATTTTTTCAATAAAGAACCAACGATGACTCACAAAAATTCTTTAAATATGTAGTTTTTTGAGAGTGAAGGCAACTTAAAAGCTGATAAGTTACACTTCAATTGAGTACGACGGCCTCCCTCCGAGTAAAACCGAGCCAAGCATTGCTTAACTTCTTTGATCGTATGAGAAGCCTTAAACCATTCCATGTGTCAAGACACATGTAAAATCATGTAAAATTTCTTCTATTTTGTACATATTTGTTTAATTATAATAAAAATTGTTTTAAAAATCCTGAGTATAATTTTAATTTAAGTTAGATTAATTTTTAATGATTATTCTTCTTAACTATTCTTTAATTGCGCTAGAAAATAACTTTCACACGTTACTAAGTACGGATCTACAGCCTTCAGAGCTTACAATCATACAATCTTCAAACAATGCGATAAATTGCAAAAATGTAATTTCTATATACCTCTCTGGTTAAATTAAAATTTGTCAGTATAATTTATTAAACATCTCTAGTTTTTCTACGACTATTAACGCAACTCGCTTCTTTTTCAGAGCCCAATTAAAAATAAAACAAATAAACTTTTTTTCTAAGAACTCGTGGAGTGATTGCTTTCGGAATGTATGGAAGTCTCTCCGGGTGCAATAAGACGGCGAAAAGTGGTGGAACTGAGTAAAGAGCGCATTCTTTATCAAAGAGTCGGGAAAAGGCGGAAAAAAAAAACAAAAGCGATCGCGGTTCTCGATTAGCCGAGTCTCAGAACTCTGGGCCCTTTCGAAGTCGAGCGTCACGGTCGCGGCTGCAGCCTCGCCAAGAAGCGCTGGATGCTGCCTGCTGCATCTTGCATATACGTATGTTTTATGTCAGCGTACATTCTGCATTTGCGCCGTTGCCACGTCTTCTCGCTCTCCTCCACTCTCTCAATCTCTTTCTTTCTCTATTTTTAAACTTTTTTTTCTCCCCCTTTTCCGCCCTCTCCCCTTTTTTCTCACTCTTTACATTCATCCCCCACACCCCACAATCCCGCCAACCTACCGACACTCTTGACGTTTCTCAAACCTGCGCCACGTCTCGGAAAGAGTCATTGAACTCGAAAAAAAGAGGCGCGAGTGCGAGAATAAAGAAAAAAAAAACACTGAGCTCGTTGTCGCATATTCAGTATCCGCGCAATGCACTTTAGCATTCGATAAGTGGAGCGAATCGAAAACGTATAAAAAAGTTACCTTTGGTGGCGAAGGTGATATGCAGAATGGATTTGTTTACTTTGTTTTGTTTCGCTTCGGGCTGATCGCTTTAGTTAGTCGTGGATTACCGAGCGAAAATTAAATTTTTTTTTTATTGGAAAAGGAAGTGTGAAAAAGTGGCCTCCGAGCGTGAAAGTATTTTATCGATGCACGTAGAACGGTTTTTTTTTTTGATAATAGATTCCATGTATTTTTATGGTGTCGGATTCATTTTGCAAAGTTACAATGCACTTTTCAGTTTTTTAAGTAAGCGTAATAATCGCTGACTTGGAAAAAAATCTAAAAAACTGGTTCGAATTGATGCCAATTATCACATTAATTATCATAATTAACTGATATAATTTAGATATTATATTAATTAATTTTGAAATAAAATAATATGTAAGTGGAGAATAGATTTACGAATAGAGAAGTTGCACAGCTTGAGAACGACTTTGTAAATCTGATAGTTAATTCAGATTTGCAAAACTTGAATTGCATGAATCAAGCTAATTTATTTGCTTTAATTGAATGACATTTTTTACGTTTTGCATTCCATCAGCGGACGTGAGAACGAGATACTCGGAGTGAATCCGCAGTAGGTTGGAGTAGGTCGTGGCACTCTGAGGTTTATCTTCGCGTGACAAAGTTTCTTTGCTTACTCTGTAAAGCGTTTAATTGTATTCCAATCAACTCTGTATTTTTCTCTTTTTATCGCGCAATGGGCTTATAATCAATAATTTGTTATTGTTTCTCGCGAGGAAAAAAATTATCAAACTAAAAAAATGAATGAATCCTTGACACAGTTATAATAAAAGAAATCAGAGCTAAAAAGTACAATAAACCATCAGTTAAGTTGAAAATTGTATATTTTTCAATTGAATTTTTCTAAATTAATTTTCAAGATGATTCGAGAGATGATTTCATTTGAAGATGATTTCATTTTCTCTCAATCTTTAATTTTCTTTTTTCTTACCGTAAATTTAGGATTGAATGTCAGAAAATTATGGGGAAAGCACTTGTCACGAGGAAATCAATAAAAAAGATTCTTGATTTCGAATCAATGTGGTATCATTTGCGCTCGAAGGAGCGCGTCGTCCTCGTTCCGGAATGCGCGGCGCGGAACGCGATCCTTCAGAAGGACGAGTGTAAGATCGACCTCAGTGTTACGTCAAAGTCCAATCACAGGTTTATCAAAATAAAAACTCGTATTTATCATTCGACAAAAGAGTCATGTCTATAGATAATCAATTTTTCATTCAGGAAAATAATTAATTTAAAAAACAAAGTGCCTACAGCACTGAAAATATTTGAACTACTTAATTAATTATTAATTCGTACTCAGGTATGGAAAAATCGAATTTAAGGAATCAATCCAATTACAATATGTGGAGAATGACCTCTATACAATAGAGCCGAATTAGATCCAATGTTTCCGCTTATAGTTTCAATATAGGCATCAAGAATAGCATCTAGGCTAAAATTATCTGATGAAACTTCGTGGCGCTTGACATTCCGCTCATATAGTAACTAATCACCCTTTCACTACTAAAATCTCGTTCAACTTCTTTTCAAACAAATTTCTCCATAAAATAGGACACTATTTTTATTTTTGTTTAGCATTAATAATATATATTAAATATAAATATCAGCGGTGACATTTATTTTTTCCTGAAGCAGAAACTAGATCAATCTTTGAATATTGAGACCGATCTTATCATTTTTAATGTCACAAATTGCGCAGAAATCATTACTTCACGTTTTAGAAACGAGATCCACATGCAAATTGATTCATAAAAATTTATCACTTCTATCGAGCAAGAAAACGGTTCAACGTTGAAAAATGATAAATAATTCAATAAATAGTAATGACTATCATTAATTCTTTATTATTTTACTTAAAAATTCGTTAATAATTCAAATCTTAACCCATCCGGAGTCAGTTGCATCCTCACGCGCTGTTTGATTTTAAAATCGATCCCAAACTATGTACAAAAATTATTTTCAAATCATACCTCCACCTTCACTCACAGTTTCTTTAATCGATTCCGAAATGATTCCTTTTCACTCACATTTTGATTTATAGTCGATCTTAACTCAGACTTCCTATCTCCACACTTGTTTCACCTTCACACAATTTTTTCAAAATCAATCCCAAATTGTCTTTAAAAAAATCCAATACATCTTCAAATGCTCCACGGTCCTCATTCACCCTCTCTATTTAACTTCCCTCGAATCAAAACAAACTGACAAGCACGCCACTCACACGTCAAGAGAGACAGCACGTGGTTATTCGCCACCGAAAAATCTTCACTCAAAATAATCCAAAACTTGCGCCTCAGATACGAATGAAAAAAATCTGAAGTGCCCCTTACCTCCGTGGAATTCAGGTAGTTCGTGGTTCTAGTGGATCACAGTTTTTCGGTGGTAGGAGTTAGGTAAAAAGATCACAAAATATGGCACACTGTTCCTCGAGTTCATCGTTCTTCACTCTCGGGTTCTTCGGTGGTCCGGGGTGTTGGTGGGGCACTTACAAAAAGGGGAAAAGAGGGGAGATATGGGGGGTTGTTCGGTGGGGGCGTAGGATGAACTCGGTGTCTCCGTCACAGCTTCAGCTGACACACGAAGGAGACGAGAGATGGAACGAGACCAGAGAGGACTTATAGTTCCTCTGAGAAAAAAATGAGACCACCGAGACTACTCTCGCTGCACTGGCCGTCTCTCAACGGGAGAAGAGCGGCACCGGGCGGTGAGCTTGGCCGGAACTAGGCGATTCGCGGCGCGAACCGGGTGCCGCTCATCGGGGCCCTCTTCCCTCCGGAAGAAGGTGACGTTCTCTCGCGACACGCGGGATCGACGCACGCGACACGCGGAACTCGAGACGGCGGCGGGAACTCCAGGAGGACGATTTTTCCTCATCGGCAGACGTCCCGTGATTCTTGTCCTCCGCCTCCTTCTCCCTGCTTCCTTTCCTTCCTCCTCCTGGCCGAATATCAGGGGCGCCGGAGGTGGGAGAGCCAACTGGAAAAACTCGAGAGACACGTCGTCGATTGGCCGCCAAGAGCGATCGCGTGCGTCCAAACGCGTCCGCGCACGCTCTGCTTTTTCTCCCCTATTTTTTTTCTCCCCTTTTCCCGATTTCTTTTCTTACTTCTTTCTCGAGTTGTACTTTTTTCCCGGTTGTTATCGGTCCCATCCTCCTCCCGGACAAATTACGCTCGGTTGAGAAAAATCGGCACGTGTTTATCAAGCCGTGCGTGCGCACCTTCCCTGGTTAAAGAGTCTTTGAGTATAAAATGCTGGGGCGCCGGCGGAGCCAGCCGGAGCCGGGAGAATTGGCCGCAGTAGGCTACGCGCCCTCGTCCTCGACTGTGATTGGTCCCCGGAGTGGGGAAGGCGACTGGCGCGAAGGTCCGAAGGTAGAGTGCTGCTAGAGCCAACAGAGCGGATCTGGGCTGTGATCCCCGGTCCCCACTCTTAATGCAGTTCATTATGGTCCCAGGATACCCAGGAGAAGGTCGAGGCTACGACACCCACGTCGTCGAGGTTCATCTCGGCCTTAGACCTCTCAGTGTCTTGGACCTCTCTCTGAGTCGGTTCGTAAGTCCCACTCTTGAGACTCTGAGTCGGCGTAGCTTCCGAGAAACCTCGGGCCTGAGATCAGGGAACTCCGGGCCGATGGCCGACCTCTAAATTTGGGGTAGGTCCGGGCCTTGGGGAGGGGAGGATTGAGTGGGGCCAGTTGGCGAGGAGAAGGGGCCGGACTGGGAAGCTGGAAGGGATGCGTGTGGAGAGAGGAGAGGAGTGGGGATGTGGAAGAGAGATGGAGAGTCTGTCTGAGTCTGTCTGAGCCTTCTAGGTTCTGGGACCTCTCTTTCCCACTGGTCCCCCTTTTTCTTGCCACTCTTTCTCTCTTTCCCTGCCGATTCGCTCGCTTCTTCCCGCTCAAGACTTCCCCCACTGGGCTAAGTCAAACAAGTCAGGATATTCACCCACGCGTGCACGAGATCGAGACGACAAGCGTGATGCCAATACTCGCAGTCGCTGGCTCGTGCTACGGCCACTTGTATGCGAACGCGGTTCATTCTAGAATGGCGAGACTCCATTCCCAGTTCCCACAGATCTAGTTCTGATCGTTATCCATTTTAAGGATTAGTGAACGTTTCTATGGAGATTAAAAATTTTTAAATCATTCAATTAATCGTAAAACAAATAACATTCAAGATAAACTAGTTCGTTTAGATTCAGATTGGTATCCTGCCAATGATCCAATTTTAAAATAAGTTTTAAGAGAATCCGAATTTGAACATTTAAAATATTCGGATGAGTTCCAAATGGATTCCTTCCAATTATCGGGAACATGAAATCCGGCCGATTTCGATCTTCAAAAGTTTCTTGTATAAAATAATGTCTTGCTACAAAGTATCGTAAGCGTATCACACATTTCCGAACACGATTTTTTTGAAATAACACCAACCAAATAACCTTCCTCCCATTTATTATCTGCATTAATTAACCCACATGTTAATCAATCCCCTCAGCCATAACGAATATCTCTCCCAGCTTTTATTTCCATCACCCTATCTCGACACCAATTTTTTCCCTCCAGACAAAGAACACAGAAGGGTGTAAAGTAGAATGACAGCATTTATTTTTTTTACCAACGGCATTGGCTGCATTTGCACTGCACACACATCTCGTGACCCAGATTCCGAAACGCCGCTATTTTTTCTCCGACTCGACTTTTTTATCTTCCTACTATATCTCTCTCTCTCTTACTGACTTGTTTATCCTTCTCCCTAGTGCCTCTCACCCCCTCTCAACCAAAGTCCTCACCACAAACTAGCATCGTGGCCCTCTCGATTCTCCCGAGTTTCTCGTACCTCAGCACCTACTTTTCTCTCCTTCGTTTGCTCTCTTTCTTTCTCATCCCCTCCCCATTTGCCTCCCCCTTCCATAAAACTACGGGACTCTCTCCATCGCACACCGTTCCTGACCTACGACTACGTTTCGTGAGGTCCCGTCTCGCGAATTTCGACCTAAAGAACTCCTCACAAGAAGGTGCGGATTCGCAAGAAGCAAACACATTGCACAAAAGTGGGGATTCCCCTCATAACTCTTTCCTTTTCTTACACATTCCCCTCTTTCTTCCTCTTTCACTCTCTTTCCTCTTTCTCTCTCTTTCCTCTTTCTCTTTCACTGCCTCTTGTCACGAAAGGAGGGAGAGAGGTAACAGGAAGAAGGAGGCGGCTTGTAAGAAGGGGGTGGGGCGAGGGGGAACCACCGGCAATATACACACAACTCAGAACCGCGGCAAAACTCTCGCAGTTTTGCTCTTCGATTTTGCAAACTTATATTTAGAAGGGCAACGATCTTTTGCCGGTTCTCTCTCTTTCTCTCTCTCTTCTCTTACTCCTTGATGCTACTGCCCGAAGAGGAGAGTCGAGACGGACACGAGTTTTCTTCGAGACGATGTTCCTTCTTCTTTTTATTTTATTTTATTGAAAAAAGTCAAGAAAACCCTTCAAAAATCTGAATCTGAAACTTGCATCAGGATGTCTAGGGATCAGACAATTTGAAATTCCCGGGTTTGTCTCGGTCAAATTTTTTTTTCCTCTGATCAATTTATAGATGTCTTTTTGTGATTTTTGAAAGTCATAGTATACATAGAAATAGAAATTGTAACATAATATAAAAAGTAGAAAAAAAGTCGATTTTTCGATAAAATTCAAAAAATTCCCGGGTTTTTTCCCGGTTTCCCGGTCCGCTAGACACCCTGTTGTATACCGATTTAAAATTTTGAATTAATTTAACAATCACGTTAGCCTAATTCGAAAAATTAAAATCTTTCGAATGAGATCAAAACCACCCTTAAAATCTAAAATCATCCCTTGCGGAAGTTTTAGTTTATCTAGAAACTTTATATACCTTCACTTTTTTTTTTTACAATTACACAGCATATTTTAATATGTATCATTCAATCTATCTTTTATTCCAAGAGGGTTTGCTTTTTTCCGAATCCGAAAAAACTGATTTGAATATTCTGATTTAAGTGCATAAAAAAGTTTTCAACGTCCCCTTTGGAGTCGATAAATATAATTTTTATCTCCGCGTCATAATAAAAATTTTAACACTCTGATTGTCAGAACACTATCGCCTGTGTTTCAACTTTCGAAACTCGAGAATAGCAACATCCCTTCCGTCAACGTGCGCCGGGTCGACGAACCCTTCTCCGTTGTATATAATTCTTCGACGTTTTGATAAATCGCTCGCACGCTATCGATATTTAGAATTATGCTGATGGTTTTTAGGGTAAGAATGGGGCATCGTGACGTCCGGTTACGCGATTTGGCCTGCAAATGTATAATCTTATCGGACTGAGAGACGCGGGGACTTCAGTGGACGCGCCGGGACGACGATCTCTCTGGCACTGCGAGTGCGTGAGAGTCAATGAACGATAAAAAAAACACAACCACACATTGCATTGATGTAATTAACATTTTTTCTTTGGTCAACACATGATAAAAGAAGTTAAATATTATTTTCCCTGCATTGTATTACGAGCACTTGCAAAGCATCCACATTTAGAATTCAAAATTTTGTCCTGTCGCAGAAAAAACCAAGTGTAATATTTACCCCGATTTCAGGGTAAATATTACCTGCAACAAAAATTACCCTCAGATGGGTAAATATTACCCTGAACATAGCGTACAGTCAAATTATTGTACCTTCTTTTGTTTCGATGCGAAAAAAATCAATTTTATCCACTTGAAAATTACCCGCAAAAAATTTTCTCTTCTGTTTTTTCTGTGGTTGAACCAGCATTTTTCAAAAAAAGGAAAATAAACCAGAAATGAGTCTGAATTGTTTTCCCACATTTTCTTTAAATCTTTTAATTTTTATTTCTAAGTAACTTTCAGTCATCCTTCCCAGTTATATACAAAAAAAAAATACCAAACAAATGGTACTAAGAGTAGAATATGGTAATTTTTGACAAATATAATTAATTGTAATTAAACGTGTTCATGTTTTATTTGAAAAAAGAAATAAGCAACGTCGACGTAGTGCGTTATGCGAATCGCTGCAGAATGTGTGGGCGAGTGTGCATGCTCGCAGTTCTTCCTGGGGTAGGTCACGGCAAAACCGCGTGTTAGTGAGAAAGACGAGAAGGGGGACTGAGGGGGAGGGGGTAGTAGAAAGAGTGAGGAGAGAAAGAAAAAAGAAAGGATCTAAAGAAGGAATGAGAGAGACAGGGCGATACCCCGTTTTCTACGTGGCGGCACGACGATTACTTCGTAACGCGTTTCTTCTTTCTCTTTCTTTCCCTTTGCCTGTCTGCATTCCCTCTGACTGGTCATATATATCTTTTTATCTGTCTCTCTATCTTTCGCGTAGGCGCGATTCGCGCGATTCTTCCAGCTCTTTTCCCATCCATTATAATACACTTTTTCAGCTGTCAGTTCGGTACCGGAACCATTTCGTTCCCATGACGAAATTTCAAAGACTTAATGACATTTTATGCGTTTGGTTTTTTCTTATTTAATGAAAAATGTCATTCATATGTCAAATTTGATGATTTTCTGCAAGAAATAGTTTTTATTTATCTTCTGAAGTAGGAAAAATGATAATTTTTGGAACAAAGACGATCAGCTGTTTCTAATGTTAACGGCCATTTTCCAGATCACGTGACTATCCGCCAATAAGTGGATGCTAGTTTTTCATTTGAATTAAAAAGCTTATGCTTAATAAAACAATTTCGGTAATATAGTAATTATAATTTCGTGATCGAATTGAAGCGATTCTTGTACAGACATTGCATTGGCAAAGCTCCATTTACTGTCATTAATTATTTAAAGCTAAATAGCGATAATTGGGACCAAATGGGAGTAAGTGAATCCTTGCCAGTGGGAATTGCATTATAAATAAAACGCTTTGTTTCAATTACAGTGCTAGATTGATTTGAAACTAATTTTCCCGATGTTAAAAAATGTAATTTTTTCCTTTCTGAAAAACATGGATACTTCTCAAGTTTAAGATCCACTTCACAATTCTCGATTTACTGAAACTCTTCCAAACTGCGATTAAATCAATTTCAAAGAAAAGTGGTAAATCCCAGTAGTATTATTATATCCGATCATGCGATCTGAAAATCATAGAAAATTACTGAAAACACAAGAAACTCCTTTAAAGACAAAGGGGGCTGATGGTGACGTAAAAGAGGGGAAGGGGGTGTTTCAAGGGGCTTTGTGGGATGGGAATGGGGCTTAAGACGTTATAATTTTGTTTGAGGCATAACGGCCACAAGGCACGAAACCGTATCTTGGACTCGAAACAGAAGCCCCTTTAGGACATGGGTCAGGGGGAGGGGGTGAGTTCGATGAAACAAAAGCACGACGCGCCAAGACCGTTATTTGAATCGTCGAGGTATGATCCTTACAGTTCCAAAAAAAGAATACTAAAAGGGGTTCGCCTCACGTGAGAAATAATGGACGAAATCTCTTTCGGTGCCAATTATCTTTTTTTTTATAAATGAATTTTGCATTGTTTTATTTGATCCTGGGTGTTAATGAAAAAATTAAGCTGTATTGTTTACATTTTTTTTTCGTTTCATTTAGAAAGTATATTCTACTTTCGCAAGGGTAAAAGGCAAGCTAATTGTGTTAATAAATACAGTGATGGGAAGTAAAAGGTTACAAGTAAAAAAAGTTACCGGAAAAGTATATGAAATTTTATATTTATAATTTTATCAATATTGTAATTACGGATTCATTTAAAAATTTTACTGCACTTGACAATTTTTAATATAAATATTTAGATTCTATGGGTATTAAGATTATGAATAAAAATTGAGGCTAGATTGTAAAATGTTAAAATGGTTCTAATCTCAGTGAAGATCTCTTGTCCTCGAACATGCTTCTAAACTCTGCTTTAATTCTAGACTGGTATCCTGTAATTACAGTTACACAACCAGTATTAAAGGGGTCATGACCGCCAATATTGAAACAGGATTAAAGGACTTAGAGGTTTATCGCTATCTAGAATTACAGATATTACTAGAAAAATTTTTAATTTCCACACGTTTGTTAACTGAAATTTATACCTTACGTTTTTTTTAAAGGAAACAAGTTTCATTAAGGAAGTACTCTGAGAGTAATTTCTTTTAAGAATATAAAATATCCACAAATTGACTTAGGAATTTTGTTCAGAGTAACAAGGACAACT
This sequence comes from Synergus magnus, assembly GCA_032275165.1. Taxonomy (NCBI): domain Eukaryota; kingdom Metazoa; phylum Arthropoda; class Insecta; order Hymenoptera; family Cynipidae; genus Synergus; species Synergus magnus. Next base: position 13,100,354 of record JAUESH010000008.1, on the reverse strand, counting down.
TCTCGAGTAAAAAATTGGGGGTTGAGAAATGCAACGTGAGAAAAGGAGTGTGGTCTAGAATTTACTTTGAACAGGGTTGAGACAATAGCAACGCCTACCGATTTGCATCCCTCGGGAAAAAGGTTTTGAAACAAAAGAAACTTTCGCCCGGAGGTCTCACTTTTTTTTCCTCATTTCCTGCTCGACTAGTGACACGGAAACTGGTTCTGGTTTTCAAGCAGCTGTCAACGATTGCAAGTTAGAAACCAAATTTAATTAATGATTCTATAACCGATTTCAAAAAAAGAAATTGAAAATAAGTGTGTTTAAGATATAACATATCAGCTTTTTGTGTCATTTTTACCACATTTGAGATCACGTGACATTCTTAAGAGATATTCCTCTAAAGGCGACAACTCCTAAAATAAATACTTGAATACTTATTCACAAATATTTCAATTTTGTTTTTAATCAAAACACGTATGAAAAAGCAGCTTTTTAATCTCACTTTCGAATGCCACTGTATTCATTGAATTCTCGGCTCATAAAATGCTGACACGAAGTTTTTAAACACACGAGCGAGTGTAAAAGAGCGAGGGAGATCGTCTCTTTTACAAAAAATTCATTTGAATCCAAGCATCGAAAGGGTTCCAAGCGAGGCGCCGAAATAATTGGATTTTAATTTACGCTCTCGGGAAAAAACAAAAAAACACCCCTCTCGGGCAAGTTGGTTTTGGAATTAGGCATGAGAACTCGTCGCGAATGGGGCGACGAGTATTTGGATAACAGGACTTTTTTCTCCCATTCCCACGTCCGTTGACGATGAGCTTTTGAATATCTCAGCAGATCGAGTGTCTATTGAGAATATTCAGAGTTGTTTTTCCATCTACTATAAAATTATTTTTCTCGTACTTGACACGTCAAGTTGGATCCTTTCGGTTGATGAATTGGGTGGGACAGGCAATAAGGGTGTCAACCATTTTCTATTGATTTTGAAACAGATTTCGATTGGCACGCTTCTAAGGGCGGGACTCTATCTTAAAAAATTGCTCGCTTGGAACGAGGGTGCGAAATTGTCTTCCGCTTCGCGGGACTGATTGTATGGACATGTTCATCAGAATTTAAAATGGAAGCTCTTTTTTCTACGGTTATTTCTACCCCCCACAAAAGTTACGTTTTCACAATAATTTCTCTTCTCGTAAAAGCAATATTTCAATAAAAATTCAATAAAACACTTTGGCTTGTATCAGCATCTCAAAACTTGAAGAAGCGAAAGAATACGAAAACTCCAGGCAGGAAGAACGGAAGCGAATGTTTTAATTAAATCTTCAGGAAACGTGGAAACTTTGCCATCACCGTGCGGCGTTTTTGCGATTTTCCAAAAGTTTTCCTACTGCCTGCTCTGTGGCTTTTAAGAATGGGGCGTTGAAGAGAGAAAGAACAAGTCCGAGAGGAAGAAAAACGGACTTAACTTTACGTTCCCGTGTCGTGCTGCCCTCCTCCCCCAAACCCTTATTCTTCTTACAACGGGACAAGCGAAAAATAAAAGGGGCCACAAGAAAAAAAAGAAAAAGAATACGACTACTTAACGAAACAAATTGTTGCTTACCGAGAATTGAAAAGTTTTCTACTTTGCCTTCCACATCTTCCCTTTTTTAGCTCCCACCCCTTTTCCCCAACCCTCATCACTTCAACCGCAATGTAACACAATTGAGCGCTCGTTAGTGACGCTTTCTTTCCGAAACTCTTCTTCTCGCTCTTGCAGATTCAAGAGGCCTTTTGATTGGTCGAATGGAATTCATTCCTTCCAGCTTCCACATTCGAGTGCATTGAGGGAGACATTTTTTTGGTGTATGCTAAATTATTTGTAATTTGTAATCGAGGATCGTTTGTTTAATCAACACTAATTATCTGAAAGTTTGCGTAATTTCCTTCAGTTTCAACCTCTTCGATAAAAACACTGCAATCCTATTTTCGATTAAAAAATTTGGGCCCATTGTCACCGGCTTCTAGACTCGTTGCATTTTTATGAATCTACGAAGTAGGATTGCATTTTTTGTATGAATTCGAAGAGATTGAAGTTTCATTCAATCGCTAAAAGAATTTTTGAAATAATTCATGCTCTGCTTATAAATATCTCTTTGATCTCAGCGATCATGGAATGTTTAATGATGAGTGTATACAAGCCGATCGAATTCGAAATGTCGAGGAAAAATCGACATCGGCGTGTTCGCTTGTTTTCTTAGTCTGTAAACGACAAAAGTAACACGAAACACGACGTGTAAAGCACGTTGCAGACATGCCGGGATGCAAGAAGGATTGGGATTGTGCGTGTCTTGCAATTATGAGAACCTAACGAAACGAGGAGAAAAAAAAAAAATAAAACTTAGCGTGCGACATGAAAACATCGAGCAAACCAAAATTGATTAATCGTCAGGGAAACGGGATGTAAAATTAAACTGTCGATCTGAATGTTTCGATCGACAATTTTACATGAAATTTCAGCCTAAATTCATCAACACAGTTCTTTCAATATCATAATTCTTTCAAAAACATAAATGTCAATATACAGAAAAATGTGTTTGTCTTAATCCAAAACTGTTGATTCTGTATAGATTAAACAGTAGATTATAAAACAGAACCAGTTTTTGGATCAGGACAAAATCCGTGTTAGATGTAACTTAATTATTCTAATCTAAAGAATCAGGAATAATGAATCGGGCGAAAAAATATGGTACAAGAATCGAAACGATTGCTGGTGAATGGTCGACGTGCAGGAGAAAAATAATAATAAAATGATGAGAACAACAACAACAACAACGGCAAAGGATGCAATCGTGAAAGAAAGCGATGGTTAAGGGTCGCAAATTTTTAAAACGGGCTGAGTGTTCAACTCACTCGTTGCAGGGTGGACCAGCATTCCTGGAGGGCGCGTTCGCTGATGTTGCTCATTTCTCCTCCACCTCCACCAGAACCTATGAGCCCAGCTCGAGACTATCGGGCAAGACAGGAGACTCGCATTAGTCGGGATCTCTGTCTTTGATCTTACAGCCATCGTTCATGTTCGAAAAGCTCGAGTGAAGCATTCGAACACGCGAATATTTCAGAATAAAAATATCCAGTTAAAAATTTCACGAGATATTGAGCTTCAGAGATTCAGAGTCAAATTGAAGGAAAAGAAATTATTTGCACGATTAATTGTTGCTCGATTAAACATACTCAGTGGCGCCGATATTCTCTCATCAGTAATTAATTAACAGTCAACGATCCTCCCGAGAAGTGACACCTCTCACCAAAACTTCGACCATGGAAATTTAAATCTCACCAGCGTTGCCAGACACACGGAGCGGAATTATGGAATCGGCATCTTGAAATTATGGTACATTATGGTACATGCTTACAAGACGCATGCGCGG